>OX638370.1:30524947-31114947 GCA_951812925.1 Calliopum simillimum
TGTGGAAATGCCGGTACCTAAATTATTTTGTTGAACACTACTTTGAGAAAGGAAAATATATTTGTTCCTAAATTATAAAATTTGGCAACTCTGAAACTTGCATGAGAAAATACGAGAACTATTTGGGATCAAGTTGATGATGATGAATGGCTTATGTTCTTAAAAAGAAAATTTTGTACTAGTTTTGAGAGATTTACCTTGCTGATATTGTTTTACCAACAATTGTTAATTTTTTTTTTTTTTGTATGAAAAAACATGAAATTTTGATAAAATTTCATATATGGGCACGGCCACCGTTGGGAACGTTACGTTCGCACGCACATTTTTGCCCATATCTCTTTGAAAAATAATCAAACATCATGATATCTTAAATGCATGTAATAAAGCTCCCTAAGGCCAATACTTTGTAGGAACAAAGTTTTTGTCTATCGCTCATGGCTTAGAAGTTATAAGAGTTTAAGTGCCGTTGGGAACGTTATTTTTTTTTTCAACAATTTTTGAGGTCAGTGCACATTTTCTAAAAAGTCTGCGAATCTAGTAATGTATTTTTCCGAACATCTTTTATAATATCAAGATAAAGGATCAAAGCTAAGATTGGAATGGTAATTTTGGTGAAAAAAATGTTATTGGTGGACTTACAGACATTAAAGCAACGTTGGTTTCGTCACGCAAAAGCGTTGGGAACGTTACGCATACGAATTTCTATAAATAAAGCGTAGGCAAATACAGCCAAACAGTCCAAACATCCATAAAGATGAAAATATGTGAATATTTCATTCCTTGGAAGATTTCCATTTACACTACATTACAAATTTTTTGTTCCAAGACCTAGATACATATTTTTTTTTGAAATTACGATTTCTCCCAAAAGGATAAAGCTATCTACATGAAACTTGGTACAGATAATACTGAGAGCCATTTTCTGAACAGGATTAAAATTGAGCGTGATCGGTTAATGTCCACGCCTACCTCCCATATATGCTAGTTAAAACGTTGTATGGGAAGTAGGCGTGGAGATTAAGCGATCACGTCCAATTTTAGTCTCAGGCAGCTTAGTAATATTGTCGTTATCTGTACCAAATTTCATGCATCTAGCTAAATTCTTTTGGCCACCAGTCTGGGTTCACCAAAAAAAATGAAATCGCAAATAAATTTTTTTCAGTTTTTTTCAGATTTTTATGTTGAGCCCTGACAGGTGGCCGAACGGATTAAGCTAGATGCATGAAATTTGGTACATGTAACAAGAATATTACTAGGTTGTTTCGGAAGCTTCAAAAAGCCTGTAAAGAACGAAATATTTGTGATATCCTATGCACTTGGATAGATCTCAAAATAGCAATTAACGTGATTTATGTCCATAACTTCATCTTCAATCCAACAGTTCTTATTAATTGATTAAAATTATTGTAACGAATTTCTATCCCTTTCAACACAGCGTGGATTCAGAAGAAATTTTAGTGCAAAAATATAACTTATGATTTTTGATTAAAAAATGTTGGGAACGTTACACATATTTAGTGGCTATGTTCACCATGGTAGACACTTTATTTAAGTAATTTTAAAATGGATTCAGAAATTAGACTGAAAATACTCGAAAAAGGTGATTGCATTTTAATATTTTACCCACTAACTTCCGCTACAAGAAACTTCTTAAAATATTTCGTTGGGAACGTCACGTTTTTTATTGCGGTAGAATTCATCGCCAACAAATATGCATAAGCAACTGGTTTTCCTTCAAAATATCAATGTTAATCCTTAATTTCAAATATTTTCTTTCTGCGGATATCAAAATTGCATTGATACAATAAAAATAAAGCAAATTTTTACCTTCTTTTCGGGACTTGTTTTTTTGGCATTTTTTTTTCTTTTCACAAGCAAGAGTAAGTTTTTATGAAAAAAGCACCCCTTAAATCAACTTATATACTTGAAAATAGTATTTTTGGACAGCATTAGATGTAAACTTATGAAATATGGGCAAATGAGTGGGAGATTTAAAGAAAAAAAAAAAAGTTGTATAGCTTCGTCTTACGTGGCCGTGCCCATATGTATTTATTTTACTTAATTATATGAAGAACCCTAATAGAATGTCAACTTGTAAACATAAGTTACCCTCAAGTTGGTCCAGTTCGCTTAAGCGAAACCAGAGAACAACAATCTACTACAGCTCTAAACAATGGAATGTTATTCGCAACGATTTTTAAAAAAATTATATTTATAGATAAGACACATTTCCAACTTGAAGTGTAAAAAATGTTTAAGCATGAAATTGAAATCAACGAAAAAAGCAAAACTGCAACATCAACAGCTGTAAACAACAGCAACATCGCTCCTCATTAATCGAGTGCATATGTCAAGTGTTAAAAGTTGTTACAAAACACCCCTATTTACACACACACACAAATACTTGTGCAAGTTTATACTACAAAGATAAAATACATTAACAATAAAAAATGCAATAACTGCCAAGCAACAACAACAACAACAGACTAAATAGCACAACATTTTTCAAGTTCCGGCAGCAGACAATAAAAAAAAACCCCATTATAACACATTTACTACCCCTAACAACAGCATTTAAGTTTATGAACAGCATGCCAACCACCACCTACTTACACATCAAGAAGAGTTGCATCGCTAGAGAGACCCAAAAGAAAATGTAGCAATAGATTATTCAATAATAAAATTTCATTCAATGCACTTACAAGCACATTTCCTACTGGGCATTTCATCTTGGTGCAGCAAAAAAAAAAAAAATTTTGAAGAAGCTGCTGCTGCTGCTACCAACTACTGAAGCACCATCATCAAGTTAAGTATTGAATTATTTTGTACGCAATATCGCTACGAAGCATCCTTATACCCACTTCCACTACTACCTACTTAGGTGGTGTATCACACCCACTACCCACGCACGCTCTTAAGTGCAATGTAATGATGTAAAACTGTAAAATTATTTGGCATACAATGCAAAAGAAAGAAAGACGAAGCAGAAAGTTTTGTAGTGTTCTCAAAATAAATTCGAGTGAATTTTAACAAGTTACGCCCACAAGTTCAGTTTGTTAAAAAAAAAAAAAAATAGTGTTTCCCTTTAAAAGTTCTATCTACCTATCTATCTATGTAAGCTTTTAAGTGCAACCTACACTGTTTCCTTTTATTATCCAATAAGGGACTCATGTTATTTTACACCTACTGCTGCAACAAAGTTTTTCAAGACAACGCCACCACCACAACACAGTAAATGTTTCAACGCAACTTTGGCTTGGCAAAGTTTCGACTTTCGCCAGCCACTTTCCATCCCATAACATAATATACCGATGCAGCGTAAACACGCACAAATGTTGCAAAAATTGATTTCGCCTTCTGCTCCTTTGCCAACACAAATTGTTTTATGCACAACAAGGTGAAGAAAATTTATTGAAAGTATTTTGTCGCATTATATTTTATAAATAAAGTTTACGCAAAAAAGTGCAACACATAATGTAGGTGTTTCGTTAGGTTGCTGAGGCTTTTAAAGTTTTGATTACTGTACTGAGTGAGATGCCGAGTGACTAAGTGAAATGTGAGAAGAACTTTAACAGAGGATGGTTTAACTGTGCATTAAGCCTTCCTTTTTTTTTCGATAACACTTAAATCATGCAGATTGTGGTTCTTCGCATGTTTATGGTGTAATCAACTTTTTATATTTTTTTTTTTTTTTGTTCAACAATAATCTCAAACATTGTCAATTGTATTGAAACAATTAATTTTTAAAGATTACTCGTATCAATTTTACAAAAATACAATCTACTAAACTTTTTATTTAAACATTGTATCCAAACATTGGATCTAAACATTGTATCCAAACATTGCATCTAAACATTGCTTCTAATTATTGCATCTTAACATTGTAAACTATTTATTGTACAATAACTAAATATTGGATCTAAACATTGTATCCAAACATTGCATCTAAACATTGTATCTTAACAATGTATCTTAACTTTGTATATAAACGTTGCATCTAAGCATTGCATCCAAACATTGCTTTTATTTATTGTATCTTAACATAGTAAACTTTATATTGTAACTAAAAATTGCATCCAAACATTGCATCTAAACATTGCATCCAAGCATTGTATCTAAGCATTGTATCTAAACATTGTATCTAAACATTACATCTAAACATTGCTTCTAATAATTGTATCTTAACATTGTAAGCTATTAATTGTAACTAAACGTTGTATCCAAACATTGCAACTAAACATTGTATCTTAGCAATGCATCTTAACTTTGTATATAAACATTGCATCTAAACATTGAATCTTAACATTGTGTCTAAACATTGCATCCAAACATTACTTCTTATTATTGTATCTTAACATTGTAAACTTTTTATTGTATCTAAACATTGATCCAAACATTGCTTCTAATTATTCTTAACATTGTAAAGTTTTTATTGTAACTTAACATTGCATCCAAACATTGTATTGAAACATTACATCTAAACATTGTATCTAAACTTTGTATCTAAACATTGCATCTAAGCATTGCTAATTTGTTAGTTTATAAATTTCATTAAAAATAAAAATAAAATTAATAATGTTCATAAGCATTTTTTGTTTACAATTTATATAAGCAAACATATTGTAGCTTATAATCATCGTCGTTTGTTGTCATGTTCATGTTCATGTTCATACACAATGTTTATAAAAATGTTAAGATGAACTGAGGCTATTTTTTATTTCAAAGGACAGTACTTTAATCTTCCCTTTTTAATTTACCGAAAATGTATTTTACGAGGGGACGTTTTTAAGTTTGCGAAATTGGAGGTTAGGAGTGTAAATAAAAATAAAAAAAAAAAATTTCTGTTCAAAATATTCTTCGGCTACCCTTATACATTTTTCAGATCTTCCACTTTCATACTTTTCTAAAGCAACCCTGAAAATTTCATTGAAATCGGATGAAACGCAGAAGAGCTATGAATTTTCAAATACAGGAGCCAGGTCACGACTGTAAGGTGAGTGAGTCAAAATTTCGAAGCCTTCTGCAGGCAGGCCAGCGCATCACGGCTTTTGTGAACAGGCGCATTCTCGTGCAGAAGGAGAACACCTGCGGTCAATTTTTCCTTCTTTTTCCTCCGAAACAATTCTAGCCAATACTCCATCTTTGTCTTCACTACTCGGGAGAATACTTCAAGATTTTTTTTTTGGAGCCTCGTGAAGTGAACATTCTCAGCACCCACTTTGGTCATGCCGAGGTTATCGTGAAGAATTTTAAAAATGGTTTTATCTGATACCCCAACAGTTATGCTGCGAGCTGCGTCTTTAGTCAGGCATCTTCCAATATCAATTTTTGGCCGTGGCTCGTTTTCAAGTGAGTCCCTGACTTGCTTAAATAAGTTATGCCGCTTGTAAATCATAGTTTTACTCGGACAAGAGTACCCGTAAACGAATAATAACTCTTCCAGTATTGTTTAAACTAATTTTCCTTGCTGGGTAAGGAAATTTATAACTGCACGGTACTCGATTTGCTTCATATTTGAGATTTTATTCGGGACTGATTTGTTTGGTCGATGATAGTTTAAATGAAATGAATAAATGAATAGAATAAATTCGTATTTTTATTTTAACTCCTTAACCCCCTTCCTCGTACCTAAAAACGCCCCCTCAATCAATGCTTAACAAATAGTAACAATATATTTATATAGAAACATTTATTTTTCTTATAGAAGAAACAATATTTTGCCTCTTTATACGAAATTATATTTAAAAAACAATACACAACTCCAACAATAGAACTAATCGAAAATTTGTTGTTGCATACTTTAGGGAACAAGCAAAGAAATGCAATAATTACTACCTTGATTTTTTTTATTAGTCATAAAGACTTTATTACTTAGTTTCCAAAAAAAAAAAAAAATATATATTTCTTCACTCAATTTCTTTAAAAATTTAAAATGTAAAGAGTCTTACAACTTCCAACACACAACTTGAAGAATTGAATCAAAAGATATGGGGCATAAAAATGTTAACTAAAGCGAGAAATATGTCCAGAGCAATCATATTAACAGGATGCACAATAAAAAATAAAAATAAAAGCAATAAAGATTCAAAAGCACAAATATTGTGGTCAATAGAGGGCAACAACAACAACAACAACAACAACAACACAACACAACTACAACAACAGGCATCAATTTGAAAATGAAGCAAAAGATATAGTATATAATACGAGTATATCGCAACAATATGATGGCGCACTGAGATTTAGAAAATAAATCAAAATGTTGGCTTTTGACTGTTGCTTTTACTACATAGTACCTACTACTTTTTTCTTTTTTCATTTTTTTTTTTTTCTTTTTTTTGTATTATGTAGCACAAAGTAAACACTTTGCAACATTTGCAACGTTGCCATAGGCAAAATTAGAAAACTGCAGTAAATTCCGTAAGGACATGGACAGACAACAAAAGGACGATGCAGGACATTTTGTGAAATATGAATGTATGTATATAGATGTATGTATGTGCGCCGCGCTGTGTTACTAGTGTAAATGTGTTGAATATTTGTTCAGCACAATGATTTTGTGCCCTGCTTTTGCTGTACAATGCTGCCTGCATCAGGCAGGCACTCTGATTTTCTCTATTTTTCTAAACGCAAAACAAAAGTCAAAAATGTCTCATCACAAAAAAGGAGTTTTCACACACACACACACTGGGCGGCCAGGGCATGCATATGATATATTGGAAAAATAGCAAACAACAACGAGAATGGCTACAATTGACGTGATATTGTAAAAAAAAAAATCGACAAAAAGAAAACCCTGGTGATTCCATGAAAAGATTCATAAGATCTAAAATTCGAAAAAGGCATTCTTTTCAGAATTTGGCATAGAGAGTATTACTTTTATTCAAAGTTTTATTTTATTAAAAAAAAATAGTAATCATCATGACCAAAAATGAACATCATAAAATGAATGAAGGGTGTTCCATAAATCACGCAAAATTTGAATTTGCCGCCATTTGTGCGGTTAAGTGTTGCCAAGTAAAAAAATAAAATAATTTGACAGTTGAAAGCTTAGGGAGCACGAAAGAACAATGCGTTTTCATTGTTTAACAATATTTAAAATAATTTTGGCAATTATCAAGATGAAAATGAGCCTTACTGCTTAGGATGATTTTGCTCGAAAAAATAACACACACTTCTTGTTGTTCAATAATCCATTCAACGAACGCTTTTCGCTGTGCATGGTCATTTGGCTTTAGTTATTGCGTCAATTGAACTTTGTAAGCCATTTCATCATTTTTGAAGTATTGTTGAACTGACAGCTGTCAAACTTAGTTCTTTTTTTTTGGTTAGCCACACTTTACCGCATAAATGGCGGCATATTAAAATCTTGCGCGACACCCTTTACAAGGTCTAAATAATACTTTATAGTACAAAAGCATAGGAAAAAGTAACGTGAATGTGTCATAATTTTTGTGAACGGCATCAAATAGCATTGTACTTCGACTTTAATGTTGTAGACAGAATTATTTGAAAACAAGCCAACCATTTTGCGAACACCAAATTCAAAATGTCCATCACCTCAGAAGTTGGTCATTTGACTAATATAATTAACTTAATGTCAAAAATTTTACACCTTCAAATAAACTTTCTGTGCAAACAGAATCGAAATTTTTTCATTCCTTACAAAATGACAGCCTAATCATACTATGACATTACTTACCATCTTGTTAAATACAGTAAAGCTTTCTGTTAATGTCATCTGATCAGTAATATAAAAAACCGTGCACTTGTAAGAGCATTGTAAAATTCAATGTAAATGTCGTTGTAAAGTCACTGTAAGGCCCGCTTAAGCTGAATGTCAAACTAGTTGAAAGTTGCTAGTTGAAAGGTCATCATTTAAGTTAGGGGTCTGCACAAGATGTCTTGTTGAAGTTTTAAGACATTTTGTTTCAAGATACGTTATGTCTTGTCTTTTTATTTTTCAAATACTTCAGTTCAGTGCCGCGAACAAATGTCTTGACGGTACTTGGATATGAAAGAAGAAAAAACAAATGCTGCACTGATCTGTCTTGTTTAATTTACTTCAGTTCAGTTCAGTGCATATAATGTAGTTGTCGTGTACACTACAAAATGCCACCTTAGTAACAAAAGTAGTTTTTGGTTCTCTTATTGTGCCTGTTTTTTGTTCAAGCTCTCTCTCCCTCCTCTACTACAATCCTGGGTTACCAATTCCTTGCAAGTTGCAAACATCAATTTACAATAGTTTTTCTACTCAGACGTTTTACACTGACCTAAAGTATTTGTTTGTATAAAATTCAATACACTAAAGAACTTATTAGAATCAGGGGCCTTACTCTGTAATGCGATGCGATAGGAAATGCGTTGCGAAAGCTAGATTCGATGCGAAAAATAATTGCAATTTGTAAATCTTTCGCATTGGGAGTAGCGTTTTCAGTGAGACATAGTTGGCAACGCTACTCCCAATGCGAAAAATTTACAGAGTGGCAATTGTTTTTCGCATTGAATCTAGCTTTCGCAACGCATTTCCTATCGCATCGCATTACAGAGCAAGGCCCCAGGTTTTTTTTTACACTGATAAGACGCTTCAGTGTACATCAGTGTGAAGATGAAATCGGTGTACAGTGAAGATTTGGATCTTGCACTTTTTGGATCAAGTACTTCAGGTCAGTGTAAACTTTATTTGAAGTTGTCTTGTTCAGGCACATATGCTAATACGCAAGACAAAAACTTTTCCAACTTTTTTTACTTTGTTAGAAATGGAGTACGGCTTTAAATTATACACCATTAGAAAGGTATTTGTCTGTAGTTGTGCACAAAGTTAAAATTATGTAAATATTTTAACTTTAAGACAGGTGAAATTAAATACAAATTTTTCAATATTAACAACAACAAAATACAAGGTCACGCGGAGCTGAAAAAAGTAGAAAGCACAAAGAGGAAGACAAAAAACATAGCACTGACTTCATGATTTTTGTTTTGTTTATATTGGGTGTGCAACTTAAAAACCGGAATTTGACGGTGGATGTTCGTACTAACAAATATCGTGAAAGCTCGAACTTTATATATATGTCATTTTGAAGGTACATTTGACAGCTGTCAAAATCAGTCAACAAAACAATTTTATCTTGTGTGCATCATTATTATTTTTCACGATAAATAACTTCGAAAATTGGAGAAAAAGACAGCATTTGCGGGAGGTTCTGTTGGGTAATTTTTTTGCAAAGAAAACTGCTGCCAAAAGTCATTTTTGCATCGGATCGTGACTGGGGATGAAAAATGGATCCATTACGACAACCCGAAACGCAAACATTCATATATGAAGCCCGGACAACCAGGACCTTCCCAGCCAAAGGCAAATATCCATGGTGCCAAGGTAATGCTTTGTAATGCTCACAGGTGACCTCTATTGAACACAATTAATAATTTCGCTAAAAAATTCCGGTTTTTAAGTTGTACACCCAATATTTCGCTTGAATTATACCAGGGATTGATAATTGAGCTTTTCTATTTAGTACAAAATAGCACAAGGAAAGTACTAAAAGTGTCCAAAAAGTACCAAAATTATTTTATACATTTTTGGTCGAATTTTGAAAAAAAAAATTTCGTAGTCACTGCAAATAAATGGGTCGTATGATTAATGTTAAATAAACACAAATCAACGCAAAGGTCACTATTAAACACACTGAACCTACAAATGTTGCATTTTGCTGTTAAAGCCATACTGTGTACAGAGAAGCTCAAAGTAGAGTTTTGTATTTTTTTTTATAACAAATGACCTGATTCTATAATAAAATTATTGTTTAAGTCACGCATGAAATTGCTTATGCCATGTGTACGAGCATAAAATGGTGTGATTAAAAATGTAGTGAGTGCAAAGGAATTGCTTACAAAAGTACTTTATTCCTTATTTTTTTCACACTGCTATTTTTTTGCATTCTTTAAAATAAATTGAACTTTGAACAGTAAAATGAGTGGTTGCGGTTGGTTTGCTCCACTTTACAACGCTTTTTGTTTGTTTTATCATTTTTTGCAGCAACCCCTTTGCAATACAATAAATAAACAGTGTTGAACGGAAAGCAACCACACATACATGCAAGTATCAATATACATATATGTATATATTGAATAGTATGTGTGAATGAGCTTAAGTGTATATGTGTGTGTGTTTAATAAAGCCACAATGATTTATTATGTTGTGATAAGGGATAAAAGTTTAATTAATGTTTTCTTTTAAGTTTTTTTTTTTAAGGAAAGAAGCAAAAAATGCTTTGAAATTATTGATTTAAAAAATTAGAAAAAAATTGAGTTTCACTTTGGTTTAGCTTGATTAAAAGAGAAAGAAAGAGTGTTGGCATTTTTAATGAATGGTGGTCCATACGAGTAAGCTTGTTTGTTGATAGGTGGGATGGTATGTACTGAATTACTTTCAAAACGCCCTTAAAAATTAGTAGTTTAACAGTTTTGTTTTACTAGAATCGTCCAATGGTAAAAATTTGACCACAAATGTACTAAATAATTTTGGTACTTTTTGGATACAGTACTTTTTTGCTATTTGGTACAAAATGGAAAAGCTCATTTATCATCCCTGGTACAATGACAAATGTGAAACGAAAAGAAAACAAAAAACATGAAGTCAGTATCAGTCAGCTTTTTGTCTTTCTCTTTGTGCTGTATCCTCTTTTCAGCGTTGTGTGACCCCGTATTTTGTCGTTGTTAATATTGAAAATTTGCATTTAGTTTTATATGGCTTAATGGCAAAATATTAAATGAATTTTAACTTTGTGCACATTTACACACAAATACCATTCTACTGGTGTATAACTCAAAGTCGTACTCCATTTCTAACATAGTAAAAAAGTAGGACAAATTTTTGTCTTGCGTATAAATACACAATATAGATTCTCTAAAAACAACTTAGAAATAATGCTTAGAAACATTACTTAGATAGAATGTTTCAGAATGCTTAAAAATAATATAACGAAAAATTGTTTGGAAACAGCTTGTCAGGTGTAATAAATCAATATACTACTACTACTAATAAGCAATATACTACATTAGGGTGGCCGTAATATGCAAGGTCATTATGGATGGTTGTAAATCGGTTGCAAATGTGGGGAAAAATTTTCCCTGAATTTTCCAGATTGTTATATAGAGCCCTGATTGGCCCTTTGTTTTATTTGACTGTGCGCCTGTTAAAACTACAATTATGATCAAACGAATAAAACTAGATTCATGAAATTTTGCACAAATAATATTTACGGTCGCTGTCTGATTGGTATTAAAAATGGGCGTGATCATTTAATGTTCACGCCTTTCTGCCATATAGGATTTTTAATACATTGCACATTAGGTCAAGTGAATTGTTTTCTGCGCGAAATTTATAAAAGCAAAAGTTTGATATTATTTGAACCAATAACTAACTGTAGCAAAGGGATAAGTAAGAATAATTTCCAAAAATTTTTTTTAAAAATCAACCCTTTCGTGAACATTAACTCTTTCGAGAACAAAAAGAAAATGGGAACGGAGATTCTTATAATTTTTTTTCATTGAATATTATTCGTCCTGGTGCCCGTATTGGATAAGGTTACGAAGCTTCTGGGAAGTGATAGAGGAGCCCTAGACTAACAGAAAAGTGCACCTGAAGGTGGGGTTTAAAATGTACCCCTGAGGAGTTATAGGGTTAAAACTGATTTTCTGACTTGTTTCAGAAAAAAAATTTTCTTGGATCACCCTAACGTTTTAAAGAAAACATTTCTATGGCGAAGTTTTAGCTAATTGTAAGAGCTTTCACTATTATGGTTTATAGTGTTTAAAAGGATTTCGCAAAGTTCTGGACCTTTAAAGTTGATATTTCAATTTTTTTCCCCCATTTTTTGACTTTGGCGGCTATTTTAATATGAAAAAGGTCCTATTAACATACCTTTTTATAATTTTTTTTGAAAACCCCGTTCAATTTTCAATAATTTGGTGGTACATTTGTGTTACCAGATTGTTAGTTTGAGGTCAAAAAAAAAAAAATACTTTTCAAGAACAATCCGTTTGAAGGCTCCAGTAGATAAAGGGCAGCGCGTGTATATAGCGCAACGCATGCGAGTAACTTGAATGTTACATAGAAAAGTATTTTTTTCCGACCTCAATTTAAAAAGTTGGTATGTCAAATGTACTACCAAATTAAAGAAAATTGAACGAGGTTTTCAAAAATAAAATTATAAAAGGGTATGTTAATAAGACCTTTTTCATACTAAAATGACCGCCAAAGTCAAAAAATGGGGAAAAAAATTAAAATATCAACTTTGAAGGTCCAGAACTTTGCGAAATCCTTTTAAACTCCATAAACCATTTAAACTATCTGAAAGCTCATACAATTAGCTAAAACTATGCCATAGAAATGTTTTTTCTTAAACGTTAAATCATCCGGGAGGATTTGGTTTTAGTAACATTTGTTGTTAAAATACAGGGTGTTGAAGTTGGCGTATTTAGTCATTTTCATGAAAAGGGTGTTTTTTCTAAAATTTATAGCTTACACCAAAGTTTGTTAGTTGATATATCTAAGTAACTGGTTCGATTCATTTTTAAGTGTTCTTTTTATCAAAAAAATATTACTTGGTCAAAAAAAAATTTTTTTCACCAAAATTTTTTAAAATTAAAAATATCCCCCTAATTTTTTTTAAAAGTACTTCAAATTAATGCATAATTTATAAGCTTTAAAATAATGTATGACTGAAGATGGGATTCGGTCGCTAGATAAGAGTTTTTGATTTTTGAACACCCGCGGCAGGCAAAACTCTTTGTTTAAGAGGAAGGCATCTTACGAAAAAAGTGTACTGGGCATAAAATGCTTAGAATCGTTCAAGAAATGCGTGTGAATTTTTTTGGAATTTTTTTAAACTTTTTTTTTTTTTTTTGAATAATTTTTGAAAAATTTTTCAAAATTACACAGGCTTACAAAAAAAAAAATGTCATGGCGTTTTAACCAGACTATGTGTTTCCTGGGGACTTTGACGTCCTGAATCCGAACCCGGGGTCCGTCTTTTTCCAGAACGTCTGAGAAAAAAGATTTCAAGGTCATGTGGAGGTCAAAATGGGGTTCATGAGTCGTTTAGTGATAAATTCGCTAAAACTCTGAAACTAATTTTTTATCATTGAGTTCTTTGTCCTTAAAAAGAATATGTGATCAAAAAGGGTATCTCGGACCTAGTTTCGGAGATGTGGCCATCGGAAGATCCGGATATATTTTCTATGAAAACCGCTATAAGTTGGGAACCCCTGGATGGATTTGAAAAAAAATTGGAGTCAGATGAATGATAATTTGACAACCTCTAAAATATTTTCAATTGGATTCATAGTTTTGGAGATATGACCTTTTTGAAATTTTGAGAAATTTTTCAATTACAACAACAAATACATCAACAAAACCAACAACAACAACAACAACAAAATACCTTTCATATGACACCAATATTTTCCAAATCCATCCAGTGGTTCCCAACTTATAGCAGTTTTCATAGAAGATATATCCGGATCTTCCGATGGCTTTATCTCCGAAACTAGGCCCGAGAGACCCTTTTTGATCACATATTCTTTTTAAGAACTAAGAATTCAATGATATCAAATTAGTTTCAGAATTGTAGCGAATTTATCACTAAACGACACATGACCATTTTGACCTCCATATGACCTTGAAATCTTTTTTCTCAGACGTTCTGGAAAAAAACGGACCCCGGAAACACATAGGAAACACATAGTCTGGTCAAAACGCCATGACATTTTTTTATTTTGTAAACCTGTGTTATTCAAAGAAAAAAAAAAATTTAAACTTTCCAAAGAATTCCCAAAAATTTTCTTGTTTTCTTGTTTATTTCAATTAATTCAGTCTATGAAATTAAACTTACAGACTAAGTAAACAATATTTATTAGAAAACTAACAAAAAAACAATATGAATAAATCTTAAGAATAAATATTTAAAAAATTAATATATATCAATGTATGCATGTAGAAAAATTTAATTAATTTAAGTGTAACAGTTTTCAACAAGTTTTTAAATTCTGATTTTGGCACAGAAAAATCAACTAAATGACTAGAACTGAGAACATTTAGTTCATTTAAGGCTCTGATGATTGGACCATTTAATGCATAGTTTGTTCTACAAAGAGGAAGAGTAAATAAATTACAATGACGCAAAAATCTGGAAGGAACTTTAAAGTTTATACGCCCTAAGATATAGGGGCAATCAATGTTACCCACTATAACATCAAATATAAGCATTAGAGAGGATATAACTCTTCTTGACTGTAACGATTGTAGATTAATTAATAGGCAACGTGCATTATAAGATGGAATAGGCTCCGTAAAGTTAATTTGACATAATGCAAATTTAAGAAATTTCTTCTGAACTCTCTCTAGCCTATTAGAATGCACTGAATAAGTAGGATACCAAATTATTGCCGCGTATTCTAGTTTTGATCTAACATAGGCAGTGTACAAAATTTTACGGGTGTATGGATCTTGAAAATCACTACTGTTCCTTCTAACGAAAGCCAACATTGAGTAACATTTAGGAATAATATAATTAATATGACTAATAAAAGTGAATTTAGAATCAAAAATCACACCAAGGTCCAAAATTTCACTAACAGACCTAATTATAACCGTACCTAAATAATAAGACGAAGTAAAAGATATAATCCCTTTGCAAAAAGTTACATGATAGCACTTCGTAATATTTAAAAATAGCATATTACGTGTGCACCAGACAATCAAATTATTTAAGTCATTTTGCAAGGCAATTTTGTCATGATTATCACCAATTTTGAGAAATAACTTTAAATCATCAGCATACACGTATTTCTGAAACCAAAAATTTAAGTAATATGCGAAAGGACGGAGAATGAGTTTTTAACACTTTATGCTATAATTTCACAATAAAATATTGAGGGGATTCCTAAAAACATGCAGAAGCCTCGAAAACCTCGTAAATGTTGTCAAAATCAATACGAAATTTGACAGTTTTACGAGTTTACGAGGTTTTCGAGGCTTTTACCCGTTTTCAGGAATCCCCTCATTAAAAATTATTTTTTTTTCTAAGCTATTCGTTTAGAAGCTCTGGTTTTTCTGTATTAAATAGTTAAAATATCAAATTTTAAATTTTAACATGGTTTTAAGCCCCCGGGACATTGTATAGTACATTTTTGGAGAATCGCCATGTATCTTATTTAAGTAGTAAAGCTATTTACATATGATATGGTTATTACAATCAAATATGTACTTATATCGGACTTTTGATGAGATTATATTAATTATGCGATATGTTAACCGTTACTAAATCTTGATACACAAAATCATCGTTAATTTTTGTTGCCATTATCATGAGTTTTAAAATGCCATTATTCTTATATGGTGCATTCACAAGTAATCGCGATAAATTTCTTTTGTTTTCTCAGTATTATGCACATTACGTTGATTTATACGAACAATAGATTTTTACCTCAGGTACTTGACAGTTACATTGTGCTATGAAGGTTATTGATGAAGCTACATACATATAATGTAATTTTTTCAAGTTATTGACACTTTTATCATTGTAAATTAAGCTGTCAGGGTTTTTTATTTTTTTTTTTTTGCTTGCATTATACTCAAGTGTCATTCTTTAATGCGCTCTCTATCCTTGCGCTGTTGAGTCCTAATTGATGAGGACAACGTTTAAATAAGCTGTGTCCTTATATTTGCAAGCGATGATTATGTTGATGTTGTTGGTTGGCACTCGAAAGATAAAATGATTGAGTAGAAAAAGAAAAAGTGCTTCATTCAATTATAAGGTCATTTTGCGGAGATTATCCTTTGATAAGGATTACTGTGTTACAATTTTGATTCAGAAATTGTAGCTTTCACTGTAGTTAAATTAAATGTTTAAATTCACTTAAGCAAAATGTAAATAAACATTAAATTTTCAGCAACCAACTGCAAACAACCTATTTTGATTGCCTAATAAAACATCAAAACTAAATTGAATTTAAACGTCCCACAACGCATACCTCCCCCTTGGAAAAAAAAAACAACGCTTACATCCAGCTACAAATCCACAAAATGCACAGCAGCTGCATTGTCCTGACGGCGAGTGCATAAAAACCGCAAATTGTCAAAATTTTCATTAAATTCAATTAAAATAATAGAGATAGATATAATACATACTACATATAGAGTTTAAAAAAGAGATAGAAATAGTGAAATTAAACAGATAAAATCATTTTGTGTTTTTTCACCTTTATGGGTATCCATACCTGTGGACTATCCAGGCGATCCAATGACTGCCTACGCGATGGATAATCATCTAGTGAGAGTATCTGCTGTGCGGCTGGACAATTTTTATTCGAATGCTGATGCAAATGTTGCTGCGATGAGGTCATATGCGGTGGCGGCGGTGGTGTTATCGAACCGCATGGGCTACCCGGACATGGACTCTGACACGGACTGCTGCAACGACTGCGACATGTTGGACTATAGCAAATATTCGATTGTTGTTGCTGCGGTGCCGACGGTGTATTTGGGCAGGTGTTTGCCGATGATGTAGTTGCCGTTGCCGCTGTTGTTGTACTTGGAATACATGGTTCCTCCTCTTGTTGCACCAAATTCACTGGGAGCGGAGTGCACTGTGTGTTACGACGTGGCGAACGGCCGCGATCAACAGTGGTGGCACTCCAATAGCCCCAAGCCATTTTGTAGGTATTATTAATTAAAGTTGGGGTTTTGTTTTATATTTGTTGAATTTGTGTTTTTAGTTTAATTTTGTAAAGTTCAATTTTTTTTTTTTTATTTTGTGGTTTTAAAAATTTGTTTTTTCGTTGATTAATTTCGGGGTTTAAGGAACAACTACAACTACTGCTTTTCGGTTTTAGTGGTAAATTTTGATCACTCGCGTCACTTCATGATTTTGCGTATTATTTTAGTGGAATTTTGTTTTATACAATGTAATTTAAGTAGTGTTTTATTTTTCAGCTTGGTTTCTTTGAAAATTTTTTAATATTTTTCATGTGTTTTACATTTATTCCTTCATTTGTTTCTTCATTTTGTTGTGTTTATTTGAAGTTTGCAGAACCTTTCATAATTTTTTATAATGTTATTATTCAATACACATTCAGATCAGTGGATAAGCTAGAAAAATATACGCATTTTTAAAAGTTGAAATATTTGCTAAGAGATTTAGTTTTCAAGTTTATTTTAATTTCATCTCAGGGCAAGAAAGTATACCAACGCCAACTCTCTTTCGTATCGTTTTTGACGACATCTTAAATAAAGCTCTTAGTAGAACCGAAAAATGAGTTCAATGGAACTTTAATGTATAGCTTGAGTATATCGACTATTCTGACAACATCTACCTTTTATCATACAGACACTCAGTTATGCAAAACAGACTTGAAGATCTTGTCTTCGAATCGCATAATGCTGTCTTAAGATTCAATGCATCAAAGACTAAAAGCATGAAGCTGAATCCATCAAGATACAACATCACTGCAATGACATTGAAATAACTTGCTAGTTGAAATAGTTGATAGCTTTATTTATTTGGACAGAGTTTTCCAGATGGTGGTGCAAAAAAGAATATGAACTCAAGAATCTCAAAAGCAAAAACCGCGTCAAAAGCTGAATTACACCTAAGCAAGCCAAGTGCTTGAATGGAATCTACGAGGCAGTTGAGATCGTGGTAAACCAAAAGTCACCTGTAAAAGGGCATTGGAGAAGGAAATCCAGTATCGAGAATGACTCGAAGAGAAACCAAAGGCATCGCAAAGGATTCCATGTGATGGATAAATTTCAATTTGGCCGTATGCTCCACTAGCAGTCAAAAGATAAAGAAACAATCGAAAAATGTGCTAGAGTCGAAAAATTTGGAAAAAACGTAAAATGTTCATAAAGTTGAAATAAAAATAATTGCTAAGGTCGAAAAATGTTCAAAATTCTAAAAATATTGACAAAATTTAAAAACCAAAAATGTTGCTAGAGTCGAAAAATGTTCAAAAATTATAAAAATGTTGACAAAATTTAAAAACAAAAATGTTGCTAGAGTCGAAAAATGTTGAAAAAATCGAGAAAGGTTGAATAAATAATAATAATGTTGACAAAGACGTTAGAAATTAAAAAGTCTAAAATGTTGATGAAGTTCAAAAATAAAAATGTTGCAAAATCGAATTAAAAAATATTGCTTGGATTTTAAAATGTTACAAAAAACCTAAAATTGTTAAAAAAGTTAAATTAAAAATATATTGCTGAAAAATGTTGAAAAAATCTTAAAAATGATCACAAAATAAAATTTAAGTAGAAAAATGTTGCTATAGTCGCAAAAGTTGAAAAAAAAAATGTTGCTAGTGTCGAAAAATCATGAAAAAATCGAAAAATGTAGACAAAATTAAAATATAAAAATGTTGCTAGAGTCGAAAAATGTCGAAAATGTTTAAAAGAAATAATGTCGCTAGTGTCGAAAAATTATTAAAAAAACGAAAAATGTTGACAAAGCTTAAATAAAAAAAATGTTGCTAGAGTCGAAAAAAATTAAAAGAAAAATGTTAACAAAGTTTAAATAAAAAATGTTCTAGAGGCGAAAAAGTTGCAAAGAAAACGTTGCTAGGTCGAAAAATGTTGATAAAGTTTAAATAAATAAAAATGTTGCTAGAGCCAAAACTATTTTGAGAAGTCTAAAAATGATGACAAAACTAAAAAGAACTAGTAAGGGTGTTACCTTTGGCCTGGCCAAACATTAAATACCCTACACAGCAGTATTTTGAAAATGTTGCTTATATGGGAAGTGCCACGCCCTCTTGTCCGAATTCTAAGCATTTGAGTGAAATTTGAATGGATTATCTCAACAAATGTTTTCAACATAGCGTTTTGAACCTTTTGCTTATATGGGAGGTGCCACGCCCTCTTGTTCGATTTTATCCAGTTTTTGCTTAAAGCTTGTATTCATAATTCTTAGTGTCTGAGGAAAATTTAGTTTGATTATCTCAAAAAACGCTTTCAGTATAGCGTTTTAAAGCTTTTGCTTATACGAGAGGTGCCACGCCCTCTTATCTGAATTCGCCCAGTTTTTGCTCAGAGCTTGCGCTTACAATTCGTAGTATTTATGTGTATTTTGGTTGTATTATCGTGAAAAATACTAAAAAAAATTGCATTTTGAATATATTTTTTGTATGGGCGGTAGGCGTGTCCGTAGACCGATTTCGCTCATTTTCAATCCCCCGAGCTAACTTTGACGACGGAGGCTGTGCACCAAATTTCATTGAATTATCTTGCTTAGTTTTCTCAAAAAATGTATTTCCACACACAGCCAGCCAGCCAGCCAGACAGACGGACATGGCTATATCGACTCAGGAGGTGACGCTGGTCAAGAATATATATACTTTTCTATATCTGCCACGCCTCCTTCTCTGCGTTACAAACGGAAGGACAAAGTGAATATACCCTGGGTGTAAGGTATAAAAATGCTGCGAGTCGAAAAATGTTGAGATAATCGAAAAATTTTGGCAAAATTAAAAAGATAAAATGTTGCTAGTCCAAAAATTTTTAAAAAACGAAAAATATTTACAAAGTTGCAAATATGTGTGATCGTTTACTGCAAGGTCATGATGAATGGTCGCCAATCGAATATACAGTCTGTTAAATAAAAGCGTGGTCACGATTACTCGCGATCGGTAAAGTATAATGCTGTAATTTTTTTTTCTCACACAGAGGGCAGTATTGTCCTTCATGCTTCGTGAAAGTGAATCAGCTGACCACTCTTTTCAATGCGTTCTCAGCATTTTTCCAAAACATACTTTGAACAAGATTTTGCGCATACTCTTCTGAAAACGACCTCCAAATTTTGTGAATGCGTCGAACCAGCTGTTTCAAGTTGCAGGGTCGGTTTTTCTGAAGCTTCATCTTCATTTGCGCCCAAACGTTTTCAATTGGATTGGCATCGGGCGACTGAGACGGCCAATCCAAAGTCACGACACCATTTTGTCTTTGGCCCATTCAAGACGTTTTTGGACATGTTTTTCACTGAGCATCGGTTTTTGCAAAGTACTTCGGTATTTCACACTATTTGCAATCAAATGATTACGAATAGTTCCGTGGGAGATATTCAAACCTTTTTGGGACAATTTCGAAGCACCTTCACGCAAAGTTAATGTTGGATTTTTCGAAAATAGAGCACAGATCAGTTTTTCCTGTTTTTCCGTCACTACACCGACAGACCCGCGATTTGGAAAGTCATCGACATTTTTTTCTTCTTTGAAGCGATTCACCCACTTACTCACAAACTGTTTCGACTTTTGCATATACTTTGCAGCCGCCGCTTGGGTCATTTTGGGACCTTTGGGGTGCAAACACAAAAAAACGGCTTCAAAGCGCGACGCGTACGCGGTACTCATTTTGGAAAAATGCTGAGAACGCATTGAAAAGAGTGGTCAGCTGATTCACTTTCACGAAGCATGAAGGACAATACTGCCCTCTGTGTGAGAAAAAAAAATTACAGCATTATACTTTACCGATCGCGAGTAATCGTGACCACGCTCTTATTTAACAGACTGTAAGTATGTAGCTGTCGACAAATATGGTCGAAAATGTTATAAAATCAGTATATACATATCAGATGAGATATACATATCGTCGGCTGAGTATTATTTTGTCGTAAACGCCAAAACACACTATTTCAACTGAGGATGCAGTTTTAAGTTTCCGAGTACGCTCTTTCTGAATTTTTTATCCATTTTGTCCTATCTCTTTCCAATCCAGAGTTATATAGCAAGCCTTTTGCCGTATATCCACAAAAATTGCTAGTTGAATTATTAGTTTGCCGTAAACGACAAAAATATGGATGTACGGTAAATTTTCCGTATATTTCCAAATTTTTTTTTAGTTGTTTTGTTTTGCCGTATATGTATATGAATGATATAATGATTCACTATTGTTTTAATAGCCGTGTTTCTTTTGACGCGTATTTACAATTGTGGTTATTTTTAAATTGCGATAACACATGAACAATGAGTCGCACAATAAAAACTTTAAGGAACTTTTTTATGGAGAATCACGTTCTCTACAAAAAATTTTCATTTCATTTTTAAAAATATGTACCTTTTAGGAGTTATTCTTTAAAAACGCGCCGATAAACGGCAAACAATAACTTTTTTTAAATAACTTCTAAATTATTATATTTTTTTAAAAAAAAAATTAAAATTATTTGTAGAGCATGTGGTTCTTTGGACTTTTTATCGTACGACTCACTGTTTATAAGTTATCGCAATTTAAAAATTACCACAATTGTATATACGTTTCAAATGGTGAAAAAATGGACGATTTATCGTTATATTTGCAAAGCCATTTAAAAACTATTTCCAAAGCCACAAGCTCTGTAAGTTAAAAAAAGTGAGAAATATTTTATGAAATGTAGAAATTTTGCTAAACTACCTGGAGAAAATAAAAAAGCGATTTCCCAAAAAAGTGAAATTGGCGTTTACGGCAAAGTAATACTCAGCCGGCGATATATTAAAAATGCACAACGCGAATTTTCACTTTTCTCAAAATATTAAATCTGTACTACAGGGTGGCTGATTCGAACTGTTACCAACTTCAGATAGACTTATCTGACAGATGGAACATGACAGCTGTCTAAAAATTAGCATGATGTTAGTTCATTCTATTGTCAACAAGTAACCAAAAGCATTTGCGCGTCAATTTATTGAAAATAAAAAATTTTCGAAATGGAATTCAAACGTAATAGTGTGATTGCTCTTTATTTGGCTGGAAAATCGCAACCAGCAATTGTTCGTGAGCTGAAACATTTAAAAGTGAATAAAATGTTTGTGTATCGGACCATAACACGTTACAATGGTACCGGCAGCGTTGCCAAACGACATGGTGGTGGTCGGAAAATAACTGCAACATCACCAGAAATGGTTCGAAAGGTGAAGGCCAGAATTGAGCGAAATCCGAGACGCAGTGGCAGACAAATGGCTGCCGAGCTGAAAATATCGCGTGAACGAATGCAACACATATTGTCAAACAAGCTCGGACTAAAGGCCCTCAAGTTCCAAAAGGCGCATGATCTCACTCCTGCTCAAAAAAAAGTTAGGCTCGATAGAGCCAAGGAGTTGTTGCGCTTGCACGCCGCCGGAAATCTGTCACAAATTGTCTTCTCTGATGAGAAAAATTACTGTATCCAGCAATATGTAAACAAACAAAATGATCGGGTTTACTTGACAGAGAGGTCCTACGAAAATTTGAATGTTCGTTTGGCCACCAGGACGCAGGCACCACCGCATGTGATGGTTTGGGCTGCAGTGACTGCTGATGGGCGCTCACCACTCGTTTTTTTGGCCGCTGGCGTCAAAGTAAACGCCCAGGTGCATCGTGAATCAGTGTTGGAGGGTGCTTTACTACCGTGGGCACGCAAACATTTCGGTCGCAAGCCATGGACATTCCAACAAGACTCGGCACCGTCACACAAAGCTCGTGTGAATCAAGAATAGTTAGAAAAAAACGTTCCTAGCTTCATTTCTGCTCAACAATGGCTCTCAAATTCGCCTGATGCGAATCCGTTGGATTTCTCAATCTGGGGTATGTTGGACAGGAAGGTCTTGACTAAAAAATACCAGAGCGTTGATGCGCTAAAAGTGGCCCTTCAACGAGAATGGCGCAAACTTCCACAAAATCAAATTCGTGCAGCATGCGACTTGTTCTTCGACCGTCTACGGGCCATAGTTAAGGCCAAAGGTGGCCATATCGAAAATCTCAAGTAGATTCTTAAAATTTGAACATTTCCCAACAATTATAGCGTTTGATCAATAAAATATATATATGTACTTTTTTGACTGCTGCCTGCAAATTGTCCTGGAGTCACCTTTTCTGCTTTTAAGAAAATTTGAATTTTCCATTTTTTTCGGATTTCTTAATCAATGAAAAATTTGGAATAATTTCATTGGCATTAGCAGAGAAACATCACAAAGAGCTTTATGTTGTATTGATATCTTAAAATAGACAGAATTTCGCACAAATGTTTCGGCATTTAGTATGCAACATTGTCATCAAAATTTTCCATTCTAAATTTTTAATATAAAATTTTCATTTAATTTTTAATAAATTGCAACAGATAAAATATGAATTTAATTTGAAATATTTAAAATCAAAAAACCAAATGCTACACATACCAACAGACCCCATAGAATTTACAATTATAGTAGGTACGTTGTATAAAATCGTAAATTTTAAGCCACACAAAAGGAACTTCATAAATAAAAAACGGCCCCCTAATTTAAATATTCAAAAACACGCGCGCCACATGCGGCAAAATAACACAAATGAAAAACTGAGGGAAAGTAAAATAAAGATGGCATCATATAACGCCATGTTTGCAGATAGCAGCCAGAATTTATTTAAACAAATGAACATGAATGCAGCAGACGAGGACGACTTTCGTCAACGCTGACAAATTTTGGCACAAATTACAATTTAAAATGCCCGCAAAAAAAAAAAAACAAAAAAAAGGCAACCGACTGTCTCAACTAGAGGGGGAGCAGCGGAGGGTAGGGGGGTCAAAGAGCTGGTAGCTGGCAATAGGGACGTTTGAAGTGCGGAAATACCAAGTAAAGGGCGCAAGTGAGCGAAAGTGTTGTCTTATTTTACTAAAGCGAGCACAGATAAATGACGGCGCTTGCCAGCAATTTTTGTAATTTTTTTTACCCTCCTTTGTTTTTCACTTCGTGTGCTTAACTAAAACACAAACGGTGCTTTTAACTGGTGTGCTACACGCGGAGAAATTTTGTAACAATTTTAGAAAAACATAGTTGTGTGCTTTTGCTCCACTTGTAAGCTTAAGCCAAATTTTTAATAAAACAGCTCGGAACATTTTGTGCGTAAAGTTTTGGTTGTGCCGAACGAAATTTGAGGCAATTTTTATTGATGAAAAACAAAGTAACAAATTTTTCTGGACCAGTCCTTACTAAGATTTTTTTTTTTATTCGAATGCATTTTATAATTCACCATATAAAAAATAGCAAAAGCATACGTTTTTATTTTTACATTGATATGGGTCTGCCATTGGATATTAGGAAAGTTTAACATTTACTAATTATTACAATGTAATTTTGCGCCACTTATTCTCAACTAAAGCTAAATTTTTGATCAAACAGTTCGCAAACAGTGTGGGAATTTCCGAATGACAGCCAAATAGGAAAAGCATCTGCCTTTTATTTTTATACTCTACACCCAGGGTATATTCACTTTGTCCTTCCGTTTGTAACGCAGAGAAGGAGGCATGGCAGATATAGAAAAGTATATATATTCTTGATCAGCGTCACCTCCTGAGTCAATATAGCCATGTCCGTCTGTCTGTCTGGATGGCTGGCTGTGTGTGGTAATACACTTTTTGGGAAAACTAAGCAAGATAATTCAATGAAATTTGGCACACTGCCTTCGTCGTCAAAGATAGCTCGGGGGATTGAAAATGAGCAAAATCGGTCAACGGACACGCCTACCGCCCATACAAAAAATATATTCAAAATGCAATAATAAGAGCATTACTTGCAATAACAGAAGCAAAATACACATAAATACTAGGAAAAGTAAGCATAAGCTCTGAGCAAAAACTAGGCTAATTCGGACTAGAGGGCGTGGCACCTCCCATATAAACAAAAGTTTCAAAATGTTATACGGAAAGCGTTTTTTGAGATAACCCAACCAAATTACACTCAAACACTCGGATCTATAAATGCAAGCTATACGCAAGATTTAGGTTAACTCGGACAAGAGGGCGTGGCACCTCCCATATAAGCAAATGTTTCAAAATTATATAATAAAAGTGTTTTTTGAGATAATCCAACCAAATTTCACTGAAACACGAAGAACATTAATTGTAAACTCTGAGCTTAAAGTAGGCGAAGTAGGATTAGAGGGCGTGGCACCTACCATATAAGCCAAAGTTTCAAAATGCTATACTGAAAGATAACCGAATTTTACTCAAACCTTCAGAACAGTAAATGCAAACTCTACGCAAAATCAAGGTAAGCTCGGAGGTGAGGGCGTGGCACTTTCTATATAAGCAATTTGTTCTTATACTCTCCTTGAAATGCAGTGTAGGGTATTTAGTTTTTGGCCAGGCCAAAGATACCACCCTTACTAGTTTTTTTTTCTTGTTCACACTCAAAAATGAAAGTTTACTTTTCTAACTTTTGATTCCCTTTGGTATTGATTTTAAGCTTATTTGGTATTAAATTCCGATTTTGTTCCAAAAAAGTTTGAAATTTATACCAGAAAAGTATAAAATTTATTCCAAAATAGTTTAAAATTAATACTTTTTTCGCATTGTTCTATATAATAACTTTTTGGTTTTAAAATTAAACTAAAATTTTTAATGTGTAGCTTTTTTTACTGACATTATTGGTGGTGCGATTCAGTCATGCGAAACAAAAGAAAAACCGGACGTCTGCCCATCATCCATAAGCGTCTGCCACTTGATGGTACGATTTTGCCATGCAAAACAAGAAAACAGGACGTCTGCCCAACATCTACAAGCGTCTGCCAATTTTATTTTAGCATTTTTGACCAAAACGTGCTGTCAAAATGTTGGAAATAAGTATACCTCGTGTTTATTTTTATTATTTATTTGTCTGTCATTGAGTAATTGGTATGCTTAATGATAACTTAATAATGTTATGATATTGAATATATGGGGCCGTTCATATATAACGTAACGCGCCAGGGGGAGGGAGGTCGGACAATTTATTACGAAATGTTACATGAGGATGGGAGGGGTCATCAACTACGTTACGTAACGTCGAGTTTATACTTTTATGCGACAAAAAATTCAACATCAAATTACTAAAATTAAAATTTGTTACGTTAGTAGGAGGGAAAGGGTTGAACGTATTGTTACGACCGGGGAGAGGGGGAGTCAAAATTGGTCAAAAATTACGTTAGGTAATATGTTTAAATAAGGTTCAAGACTAAGAAAAATTCTGGCACGTCTGTTAAACAATCTTTACATCTTACACACTTTTATTTTACTTGTGAAGCAAACAATAAGGGTCTGCCACCAGCTACAGACTTTTTTGGTAGAATTGGTGAAATCGGGATGAGGCTGACTCATGTATTTCACTATTTATCTGCGTCTGCCACTTTGATTTCAGTTTTAACTGAAGCATTACTATACCTTTTTTAAAGTTTTTTAGCGGCTTATTGTCATTAGATTGGCACAAAATTTTTCTACAAAGAAAAGGACATGGAGAATATTTCACAGTGTACATTTGAATTTTAATGAACACGTGACTGTGACTAACTCATTCACGACTAACTGACAGACGTGACTCATTGACAGCATGACTGAATGTCTAACGCGGATACTTCCTGCATAAATATGGCCGACTTCCGCCGACGACTCAGTGTTTAGGTCGCGTTTTTTTTACATTTTTGACCCTGCACTCAAAAGCAGCAACAACAAGAAATACTAACAGGGTAGCAACAAAACTGCTCAAAGCATATGTATGAGCGAGCATGGCACCACACAGCAGGGAAAAGCGCAAATTGAAGAAGCAAAAATGTTGGCTAATGGAGAGAATACGAACGAAAATGCAGCCAACAACAACAACAGCAACAACGATGACGACTACTATGAGCTAGCAAATGCTGCTAATGTTGCTGAGATTGTTGTTGCTGTTGTTGATGTTTTGCAGTGGCAGCAGCAACAGCAATTGCGCTTATTTAAATTTTTTATGAACTAAAATATTGGCTGCGAAAGAGTTGAGAAAATGCGATGGTGAAGCTTTGTCGTTCGTTCATTCGCTCAATGAAATTCACAGGAGTTGGGGAGGGAGGGGGGCAAACATGGCACATGTGAAAAGGGCAAGATGTTGAGCGTTAACAGGCTGACTTGCTGCCTGGCTGACTGGCTGGCACATTGCATATTCAACTCGATTTCAGTTACATAGTTGAAGGAACACTACTTAACAATTTCATATTAATTAAAGTGACGACGACGAATAGAGGAAGGTTGTTCTTGGTAGGAAGCACACAGGGTTGGCGGCAGCTTAGCATTCTTCGTAAATTTAGGTTAAATTTAAATATTAGCTTCTTAAGGCATTGGTTTTTTTTTTTATTATTTTAAGTGTAATTTTACTGTTCAATACACCATATTGCTACATGTTGTTGGTTACACTAAGAACGAAGGACGTGGCGTGTATGTAGGTATGTGTATTTTTAAGGACAAGTAAATAACGTTAAGTCGTGAATGAAATTTGTAGTAGATTAGCAGAATGCAATCGTGGAAAGTAGGTTATGTTGTTATAAATATTTTAATAAATTATACAAAATTTTTTCATTTGCATTATTTTTGCACTTGTTAGATAAAATTCAATTCTTGCCACAGCATTTGTTAGATTTTGATGCTAAAATCATTTAAAAAGATTAAATTAAAGAACCATAATGGTTTGGAGCAAAAAAAAATTACATATGCAACTTTAAAGTAGATTTTGAGTAAACATTTGTAAGGTTTTGAGAAAAACATTTGTAAGGCTTTAGGTAAAACCTAAACCTTTATAAAATTTTAAATGAAATAAAAATGTTTGAAGTATTTATTTAAGGATTTATGTAAGTATTTATAATATTTAAAACAAAGCATTTATAAGGACTTAAGAAACATTTAAAAGTTTTGAGTAAAACCTTTGTAAGGTTTTGAGTAACGCCTTTATATATTTTGAATGAAATGAAAATTTCTAAATGATTTTGCTTAAGCATTTATTAGGTTTTAGGCAAAGCATTTAGATGGATTTAAGATAAAAATTTTTAAGGATTTGGGTAAAACATTTGTAAGGTTTTAAGCAAAACCTTTAAAGAATTTTAAATAAATTAAACTATTTAAAGGATTTAAAGGTATTTATAAGATTTTAAGCAAAAAAAAAACACATTAAAACATTTTATGGTTTTGAGAAAACCTTTGTAAGGTTTTGGGTAATACCTTTATAAAAATTTTAATATAATTAATTTCGTTAAGAGATTTTTTAAAGTAAACAAAAAAAAAAGTTCAAGCAAATTCTTTATACAATAGAATTTTAAATTAATTAAAATATTTTAAGGATTTGTTTAAATATTAATAAGGTTTTAAGCAAAGTATTTATAAGGACTTGAGTAAAACATTTTAAAGGTTTCGAGCAAAATATTTGTACGGTTTAGTGTAAAACCTTTATGAAATTTTTAATAAATTTAAATTTTATTAGGCATTTCTTAAGGGCTTTAAGTGAAGAATTTAAAGGAACTTGAGTAAGATTTTTTTAGTAAAACCTTTAGAAACTTTTAAATAAAATGAAAATTTGTAAAGGACTTGAACTAAACATTTGTAAGGATTTGAGTAAAACCTTTAGCATGTTTTAGATAAAATTTTTTAAAGTTCTTCTCAAACATTTATAAAGTTTTAAGCAAAGGACTTGAGTTAAAAATTTGTAAAGATTTGAGTAAAACATTTGTAAGGTTTTGAGTAAAACCTTTTTAAAGTTTTAAATAAAATTAAAATTTCTAAATCATTTTGCATTAATTAGGTTTGAAGCAATGCATTTAGAAGGACTTGAGTTAAAAATTTTAAAGGATTAAAGTTTGGCATTTGTAAGGTTTTAAGTAAAACCTTTTTAAAATTTTTAATAAAATTAAATTTAATAAAACTTGCTAAATTATTTATAAGGTTTTAAAACCATTTAGAAGAACTTGAGTAGGACATTTGATTGCAAGGCTTTAAGTTAAACCTTCATAAAGTTTTAAAGAAAATTTTTAATAATTAAGGAGTTAAGTAAAACATTTGTAGGGTTTCAAGAAAAACATTCAAATATGCATACGGTTTTGCACATGAAATTTACAACGTTGCTATATAATCATCAAATGATTTTGAACAACATGCCTAAAATGCTTTAAGTAAAACAGCCAAAGCTCGTCTCAAATGAAATTAAATTAAAAAATACGCTTTGGAATTTACTTAACATGAATAAAATTGAGCTGAAACTCTGATATTCAAATTACGATATATATTTTTACGAAGCTTTTGTTTTTAAGTGAATTCTTGTTCAGCGATCATTAAACCTTATGTTAGAAAAAAGGTATTGCTCAAGGAAACATATTTATATGACAAAAACATGTGCATTTGCTCTTTGACATGAACAAACTTTACCATGTTGAATGCCTTTTTCGTCGAATCAGGTGTCGAAACAAATGGTTTGGTAAAACAAAGTGTGTGAACAACATTTGTTATTCGGACATGAATATCAAGTATAAAGAAGGGTCGGCTTAAAAATAGCGGAGCAAATTCGTCTATTAGTCAATTGATTGTCCATCTATGTTTTAGAAGAGTGGTTGAAGATTTTTTTTAGGGACCGTTTTAAAATCAGAATCACAACACAACCCACAAAGAAAAAAAAAAAGGCTTGTCTCTTGTCACCTCATCAACAATGCAGGTACTAAAATTGTACTGAGTTTGACAGGCAAATGTAAAAAAAAATTATAAAAAGATGTCGCAGAAATTTTAAATACAATATATGAATTTTTATACGACTCAACGAATTATGCAAACAATACACTTTACACAAAATTTAAACAAAGCAGTGTGTTTTCGCAGTTTTTGTTTTAAAAAGGAGTGCATGCGGTCACATGCACAAAAAACTATTCGTATTAGATGTTCTGTATGACAATAAGAATTAAGACCCAAAGCTAATAAGAGATAACAAAAAAGAGTACTTTTCCCAGGGCATACAAGTTTTTATAGAATTGATGTGCCATTATTTGAAATAATATGATAGTATTGATGTGGCTTCTACTATTTTATAGAAGATATTTTAGCTAAGCAACATAGAATTCAATTTAAAACAAAAGAAAAAAATATTTTATCGGAATTATGTAAATATTTATTTTTATTTACGGCAATGGTTGGTAACAATATCAATTGCATGTTTAAGTTACTCTAAATAAATAACACGAAATCCAAAAAACTACAAAACACCACAATGCAGTTTGCCCAAAAATATTTATACAGTACTGAGTTATTGATTTAAATGGGAAAAAATTCTACAACAGCAACATTAAAAATAAAATAAAAACCATGAAAATAGCGCAATAACAAAGGTAACAACAAATTTAAACCCGAACACAGAAAAAAAACGGGTAGGTGGGCGAAATAAACTACTCGACAGTATTTATTGAGTAGAAAAAAAAAAAAAGTCAAAAAGAGCGTGTGTTTTGGGGATTTACTTACAACAACAAAAAAAGGAGCAAAATATTGTTGAGCACAAAAAGAGGTGCAAATGTTGACAAATAACTACAAAACTTCCACATGCATGAAAACAACTTAAACCCAAACTGGAAATGCTACAAAGGTTTGGCCTGCAGGGTCTAGTTTTTGTGACAATGAAATTCTTGTAGTAAAGATATTAAAGACCAAAGATTTAAAAGTTTCCAAAACGTTTTGTGCTTTGTAGGTAATGGCTGAATTGATCTTTCTGAAGATTTTATAAATGTATTCCGATTCAATTCATAGGATCTCTGCCCCTCGGCCCCCCAACTTACCCAAAAAACGTTTTCTTACAACTATGTACTTTGACGATAAAGCATCGGTATACAGGTTTTTCACTCCGAGTTAAACCTTTTCCAAATCTAATTAACCTTATTTACATACAATTTAACACTAAACTAATTTTATGAACTAGGATCGCCCAATGGTCAAAAATTGACCACAAATATATTGCACAATTTTGGTAGTTTTTGGACAGTTATAGTACTTTTTTTGCTATTTGGTACAAAATAGAAAAGCTCATATATTATTCCTGGTACAATGACAAATGTGAAAAGAAAAGAAAACAAAAAATATGATCTCAGTCAGCTTTTTGTCTTTCTCTTTGCGCTGTATCCTCTTTTTAGCTCTGTCTGACCGCGTGCTTTGTCGTCGTTAATATTGAAAAATTTGCATTTAATTTTACCTGGCTTAATGACAAAATATTTAAATAATTTTAACTTTGTGCACATTTACACACAAATACCTTTCTAATGGTGTATAATTCAAAGTCGTGCTCCACTTCTTACATGATAAAAAAGGTAGGACAAATTTTTGTCTTGCGTTTTAATATATAGATTTCAAATGCAACAAATAGAGAAAATGATTTTTAAATAAATAAAACAACGAAAGTATAATGGAAGAAATGTTTGTGCATATATTAAGACTTTATTTATTTATTTATTTTTATTTTATTTATTTATTTATTTATTTATTTATTGATTTGTTAGTGTAAAACATATGAAACTTATGAAAATTAAACGCTTAAAAACCTAGAAAAATATGCTGCAAAAAAAGAGAACTCGATTTAAAAAAATTCAGCAAGATTTGAAAAACATTGCATGCTTTAAGGTATGAAAATGTTAAAAAAACAGTTATTTTTACATAAATACGGTGTATTCAGATAAATATTATAATTATTCATTGGAAAACGTTTAATTTGATTTGGAAAAATTTAATTTTAATTTGCAAAAGGGTTAATTTGTATTTGATTTAGATAAGTGTATTTTTTTACAAAGTTTAACTTGGGTTAATTTTTGATATATAACAGTGTTATTACGACAAGTAAAGGGTGTAATATGATTTGGAAAAAGTTGAATTTGTTTAAGAAAAATATCAATATGACTTGGAAAAGGTTTTTATTTAACTAAACACAGAGAACCTGTAGCGCTCAGAATACTATTATTCCAGCCTTGCTGGTATTGTGGTATAGTCGGGTAATGTGGTATAGTCGCATATCTCCGATTTGGATAAGAACTTGCGGACGTCATGTTTTATCTGCTCAGAAAACAAGAAAAACCAGGAATAGTTTTTATGTTGCAAGTGGGCGATGCCACGCCCCTAAATGGAAAATACGCTCTCACAGCTAAACCGATGAATGGATTTTCATCAAATTCGGTATGGAGATAGGGTTAACAGCCAGGAACCACTTAAAAACAAATTGAAGTGGTCGAATTTCGGTCACAAGGCGAATCTAGTTTATAAAAATCCGCCAATGTACAGTTGAAAGCGGGTAATGTGGTATAAGAAGGCGGGTAATGTGGTATAGGATTATTTTTGTTATTCTTAACTTTGTTTTATTGCTGCTTATTTTTTAATAAAAGCATGAGTCTGAGAACCAATGTAAATGTTATAATGAACTTATTTCATAACTTTAAAATCACATAACCCTACTTATATGTACCACAATATTTGATATATGTCAGATTATGCTCTGTAAGTTCTACTTTTACAATTGCATACATTTTATGGAGAAACATTCTGTAGCCAATACTTCACTGATCAGCATATTTTATAGTTTACCACATTGCCCTACGATACATACCACATTAACCGCCAACTTTTCAAACACAGCTCTTTTGACTTTTTTCAGATTTTGCTCTATAACTTTTTTTAATGAAATTGCACAAGTTGTATTGAAATATATTCCATATTCAATATTTCAATCATCAGCATAAAAAAATTGGCTAAAAGATTTGCTTGCAAATTCCAAAAAACAAATGGGTATGCCACAATGCCTGAAGTTCCCCTATAGGTAAGATAATTCGCCATTATTTAAAAATTCATTGATTACGCACTACATATTTTTAGTATTTTTCAAATGCCCTCGACAAAAAATAAAAACGAAGACCAACAACATCTAAATGTCGGCGAATTCGTCTGATTAGGTTTGACCTATGGTAGGTCCCGAAACAAGTAACGAAAACCAGCTTTCCAATGAATGTTTTGTTTTACTTTTATGCATTTTGCCTTGTTTTTGTAATTTTGTTGGTGTTTTAAATAAACACAATGATCGGTAAGCTCATACTAACAATGTCATATGATGCATGCTTGCTTGGTAGCAAAGAACATCGATTATTGCCTAGTTTCCGAAGTGCATTATCTGATGTTTTGAAAATTTTGTGCCCTTAGATGTCAACATAATTACCAACTGCATTACCTGGTAATGCAAATTATCAAGCACTTATTTTTTCATTAATGAAAACATCAATTACAAAATTCACAATAGTGATTTTTTTACTATAATTCTGATAGATTTCCTGCCGGGCACCACAAGGATCACCACATAAAATCGACAACAACAGAAAAAAGTAATACAAATTGACACGACAACACAACAACTACACTCAAGTGTGCATGTTACAATTTAAGCGACAATTTGTGCCCTTTTTTTGTAAACAGAATAAAAACTAAAAACATAAAATAAAAACTAAACAACAGCACAAAAACAAACGATGATTATTGTTTTCTACTACTTGCAACTTTTTATTGCCGATAAAAAAAAAACACCATGTTGTCCCTTTTGTTCGTTGGGGGGAAACAATTTCCATTCAGTTGCTTGCATTTTTCACAGTTGCAGTCAATTGTCGTCGGCTACAGGAAAACACACTTGACAACAAAACTGTTGTTCGGTTGCTCTGTTGTTGGTTAACGGTTGGTGGCGTAGGTGGTGACAACAACACTTGCTACAACACTTTAGCAAATTAATTTAGCAGCAGCCAACTACAATAAGAACAACAGCAGCAGCGATTGTAGCAACAAATTGCAACAAAAGCAAACAACATATTGGAGATAACACCAAGTGTAAAAGGAAGGGAATGGGGGTTTCAGCACAAAAAATGTGTAAAAAGGGGCAGTAATGTTGATAAAGGCAACAAAAAGAAATTGACAACACTGTATGAGACTGTTTTGTTTTATAATAATTACATATGTAGAAATGTCCAAATATGATGATATTGATTGTTTTTAACTTTGATGCCACGCCCACTTTCACTGCAAAAACATTTTTGTTTTTAAACTGTCATACTTTTTTCTATTTAAAATTCCATTTGTTTGCACAAAAATCGTTGAACTTTCACGCATATGCGAAATTTTTCACTCCCAGCACTAGAAACTATTTATAATTCTCAAGTGGTTTGTCGAAAATAAAAATGTTTTAATTAAACACAATAATGACGACGACCGGGTCTATCAGCGTTAAATGCGTTTACCAAAACTATGCAAAACGACGGCGACGACAACGACAACGAATCAAAAAACCACACCTATAATAATTGTGTAATATTCCCTAGGTGGAAATGCAGCTGACAGCCAGCAAGCGAGCGAGCAAACACAAACGAATGAATATATTCAAGTCACAAGAGCCGCAACGAACGAAGCAACGAAGCGCACACAATTCGACGACGACGACAACAGCGACAGCAATGGATAAACTTTTAAGGACGACGACGATAAAAACCAGTGTGTGTTGGCAGCAGTAGCAGCAACTCTGCTGCACATGTGGAGAGCGAGCGTGCTCGCTAACAAACAACAGAAAATACAACACTGTAAGCTTGACAGGATCTAAGCAGCGACAGCGCAATGTTGTGCTGTAAACGTTTTTTTTTACTGCGTTGGGAATTTTTGCCTGTCTGCAAAAGAGTTTTATGACGTCGAAGGATTTTTATGATTTTTTCTTATTTTGCTGAGTTATGCTCTTTGGGTTGAGGGGGAGTGGATGTGAAAACGTAGCATGGAGAGAATTTATAATTAAGGAGCATAAGAAAACTTTAGAGGTAACCAGTATTTTTATAAACCAGTGTTGATCAACTTTGTATTGAAGAAAACATTTGTTGAAATTATTGTTTCGGCTTTTTATTTTAACCTTTTATCGTAACTAGAATCGCAAATGGTCAAAATTTTACCACAAATGTATTAAATAATTTTGGTACTTTTTTGACAGTATTAGTAATTTTTTGATATTTGGTACAAAATATAAAAGCTTATTTATCATCATCCCTGGTGCAATGACATATATGAAACGAAAAGAAAACAAAAAATTCTGTAGTCAGTGTCAGTCAGCTTTTTTTCTCTCTCTTTGTGCTGTATCTTCTTTTCAGCTCTGTGTGACCGCGTATTTGAAAAATTTGCATTTAATTTTCCTGGCTTAACGGTAAAATATTAAAATAATTTTAACTTTGTGCACATTTACACACAAATACCTATCTAATGGTGTATAATTCAAAGTCGTGCTCCTTTTCTAACATAGTAAAAGAAGTAGGAAAAATGTTTGTCTTGCCTATTAATATATAGATTATACATGTTTTGTCGCGAATGCAAATATTCCCTTATCATTAACTTACTTATCAGCCAACAAGCTGAAAACTGCGAAAAGTACGATCTACAATCTGCCAACGAGAAAAAATGCTGCAAAAGCAGGCTTTCTAAATTTATTTTGAAATAATCGCTTGGGTAAGATATTCGCGAACCGACAAAAGACAATCCTCGAAATAAAGCACGACATTAGCTCCCAAGAATCCTTTATGCATTATGAAATATTTGAAATCAATTTTTGGCTGGGATTTCGTTTCTACTACATATTGGGGGTTATCGTGAATCAAGATTCCCATGGAACTTCCTTAAACTGCAATAGAGAATGCGCGGCACACAGTGGTCGCAAAATCGAAAAAGCTGGCCAAAATTCTGAAAGTCGGTAATAAGGGGTTTTTGATGATGTTGATTACGAATCCGAAATCCATTTTTAAAAAAACAAAATGGCGGATCCACAATAGTGTACAAATAACGCTTAACCAAATATAATCTCACGAAAGTCGGTAATTTGAGGTTTGTGATGGGTGCCGTGACATAATCCCCACGGACATAATCCCCATTCACGATATGGGGATTATGTCCGCAAGTAATTCGGACATAGTCCCCATTTTTTCAATGGGGATTATGTCCGCAAGTGTTTCGGACATAATCCCCAGGAAAAAACGGACATAGTCCCCATAACGGCCGCGAATCAGTCTTTAATATATCCAACACCTAGTTTGCTAGCCACAGTAATTTTTCATAAGAGTAGGGGTAAGTGGGCGGCCTGCGGCCGCAGCTCAGGATTTAAAACTCCCAAAAATCCAACACCGGCTTCGCGGCGGCCTTCGGCCGCGGATCAGTCCATAACATCCAACCTTATATAAATTTTTTAAATGGATTATTGCAAAAATTTTGTTCAATCTTAAATAAATTTTTCGGACATAACCCCCATTGGGATTATGTCCGAAAAATTTGCGGACATAACCCCCATGGCCAAAATGGGGATTATGACCGAAAAATTTTCGGACATAATCCCCATTTACGAAATGGGGATTATGTCCGTTGGGATTATGTCCGGTAACCTTTGTGATGATCCTAATTACGAAATCTATTTTCAAAAAAAAAACGAAATTCCGGATCCAAAATGGTGGACTAAATACTGCTAAGCTGCATTTATTACCACCAAAAATGGTACATTTGAGTTTCAGATGTTGCTTATAATGAATCTGAAATCTAGTTTACGAAATACAAAATGGCGGATCCACAATGACGAACCGTTTAGTGCAAAACTATATTAATCAATAAGAAGAGAGTTATTGGGGTTTTTGAGGTCGCTGATTGAAAATATGAAATTAATTTTTGTAACACAAAATTGCACTTCCAAAATTTCGGTCAAATATGCTGAGCAGCATCTTTATCTACGAAAGTTTTGTTTCTGGGATCAATAATTACGCAAATGAAATATTTTACAAAAATCCTAATATCTTTTTTACGGGCACCTCGGGGCAGCTAATTTTTTTACAGGTTTGTAGAAAAATGTACTCTGAATAAGATGCATGTAGAAACTAGACGGATGGCCGTAAATGCTATAATATTGATCATATTAAAAACCACTTCAACAACTATTTATATAAACTGTGAACGAGATAAAACGCTTTGGATTTGAGAAACATATTAAATAAACCTTCACTGAGCGACTCCATTTCGTTACATTGCAAAAAGGTGAACAGAAGTTATTTTTTCCATTTGTTTACTGAGACGCTTTATATTAACAAAAAATAAAAAAATTCTTCGCAAGAATAGGTGAACTTCAAACTCAAACGAGAAGAGTTTTTTAGACACAAAGGTCTTTCTAACCACTGGAACGAGCAAAGTAGATAATATTCTACCATTACCAACAATTAAAAGTGCAAAAAGAACAACTTTATTTTTCGAATTTTGACCAGCTTTTTTGATTTTCCGACCAGTGTGCGGCATTCTGATAAAATTCCCCGGAAATATTTATTCACGATAACTCCCATTATGTTATAGGGTATGGTGTAGCCCTCAAACAGTTTTAAGAATTAAGGTGCCTTAAATTTTTTGAAATTATGTAAACGCTTTGCTCAGTGAAAAGTAAAAACAACGAAAGATTAAAACTTTTCTAAATAGATTCAGCGCCGTCCTGCTATAGATCAATCGGTCGAAAAAAAATATTTACAAACAAAACTTAGGAATTATCCTTAAGCACTTTATTTTTATAAATTTTGAACCAAGTTTCACTCATATTGATTAGGCTGCAGGTCGAGAAATCGATCATAAACTTTGAAATTTACTCCGAGCTTGTTAGATATCTTTTGTTTGTATATTTGTTCCTAATGGACTCTGAAACTAACTGAGCTATTTTAATGAAATTTTTATAGTGTATTAGTATTAGAAAATGCTTTATCATAAACTCGAAATGTGGGCGGTACCACGCCCCTAAAAAATTAGTTCATCATATCACTGAAACTATTCAACGCAGATAAGTGAAAGGTTCGTATAGAGCAACGGAACAAATAATATTGACTGGAAAAATGGGCGGTGTCCCAAAAAAAAATTAAATCAATTAAATCTGCAACTATCTAACTTCCATGGATGAGATTTGATACACATGTAAAAAGCATCGGTACAAATAATATTCATTGAAAAAAAATGGGCGATGGCACGCTCATCAAAAAAATAACGTCATACATATCCGCCCCCAGGCCGTTGAAGGTCGGAAAAACGCTATTTAAATGAAAATATGTGGCTTTAAACGAAAGAATTAGTCCTATCTTTGAAACTATTCGACATAGGTGAATGAAATTTGGTACGTATATGAACAATACTTGAGTAAATAACATCCAATAAAAAAATTGGAGTTGCCACGCCCCCTCCACTCTAAATTCGTTGTATCTAAGAAAATATTTGACCCAGGTAAATGAGATTCGGTACATACGTAATTGGCACTGGGAAAAAAATGTTCAATAAAAAATGGGCGGGGCCTCACCCCCTCCTTTTAAAAAAATCAAACTTGTCATATCTCTGAAACTTTTTACACATGTGAATAAGATTTGATTGAAGTAAAGAGAAGACCCAAAATTTTTATGCATGATACTTACACCAATAGGAAAATTTTTAACACCTGGGAGCAACGTATTTCACATTTCAATACCCTACACCCAGGGTATATTCATTTTGTCCTTCCGTTTGTAAAGCAGAGAAGGAGGCGTGGCAGATATAGAAAAGTGAATATATTCTTGATCAGCGTCACCTCCTGATTCGATATAGCAATGTCTGTCTGTCTGGCAGGCTGGCTCTGTGTGGAAAACTGAACAAGATAATTCAATGAAATTTGGTCGTAAAAGTTAGCTCGTGGGATTAAAAATGAGCAAAATCGGTCAACGGATAAGCCTACCGCCCATACAACTTTAATGCAACTTTAGGAGTATTTTTCACGACAATGCAACCAAAATACACATAAATACTACGAATTGTAAGTGAAGCTCTGAGAAAAAATTGGACGAATTCAGACAAGAGGGCATGGCACCTCCCATATAAGCAAAAGCTTCAAAACGCTATACTGAAAGCGTTTTTTTAAATAATTGAACCAAATTTGACTCAGACACTAGGAAGCATAAATGCAAGCTCTGAACAAAAACTGAGTTAACTCGAACAAGAGGGCGTGGCACCTCCGATATAAGCAAAATTTTTAAAATTCTGCAGTGAAGGGTATTTAATGTTTGGCGAGGCCAAAGGTTACTCCCTTACTAGTTAATTTTCGTCATATAACATATGTTAGGTCTAATACATATGTGCTTATGTATATCATCTCCAAAAAAATTCTTTAAAAGATATCAACGGGTTCTTGTAGCGACTTAAAATAGGTTAAAGGCTAACGTATAGAAAAAGTAGATTTATTAGAAAAATTTAACAGAATTGAAATCAATCTTTCGACACATTATTTGGACATAAGGTTTAGGAAAATGATTAGCAACAAAATTTAAAATCAATGTCCTGCAACAATACCGAGAGACAGTAATAATAATATGCAGTATTTGTAGACAATCTTAATATAAAAAGTTTTTTGCAATGTTTTTTGACATTATATATACAATGTTTATACACAATGTTTATACACAATGTTTATACACTATGTTTATACACAATGTTTATGCACAATGTTTATACACAATGTTTATACACAATGTTTATATACAAAGTTTGTGCACGATGTTTATACACAATGTTTATATACAATGTTCATTAGCAATAACTATGCAAAATGTTTAGATACAATTTACATATTGTTTATAAGCATTGTATACACGCAGTATAATGTTTATAGATATGCACAACATTCATACACCCAGTTAAAATGTTTACAACTGCTGTTTCAGGTTTATTACTCAGCAAAGAAGTTCCATTAAAAGTACAGATATAAATGGTACAGATGGAAATTTAATTTAAAAACTCGTTTCAACCAAAAATATGAATCTTCACCCTTAACCAAACAATTGACATGCATTTAAGATTTTATTGAACTCAAAATTCATACACTTTATGATATTGAGGTTTAAGCAACAAGACCAAGTTACATTGACGTCAAAGAAATCGCAACATATATCAACCGTCATAATCTGGGCAATAAAATGTATCAAAAATAAAACAAAGTAGAAGAAATCCAGTGCCACAGTTCGTGGCTAAAACACAGAATAAAGGCAACAAAATCATACGAAAAACAGCTCCCATATGAAAGTTGGAGCACAACAGCACAAAACAAAATACGGAAAGAACCAGAGGTATCTACTGTGCAAAAATAAAATTCAGAACATTATTTGAAATATTAAAAACAACAAACAATTTGCAAGAAACAACACTCGTCGTTGTTGTTTCGTCGTGATGTTGTTGGTCCTTCGAAAAGTCTGTTGGAGGTTATGGAATATGGAATTTGTAACGGGGAAAGGGGATACGAGGAGAGTACATGTTAAATGTTCGAGGAGGTGCTGTGTTGTTTGGCAGTGTCGCCGAGGTTAGGAGATTACATTTGGATAGGGACACAACAAATTTACAGCGCCACAACATGTGTCTGTTTGTATACAGGATATGTATCCATGTGTGTCTTGTGGATTTTTCCATGTGTCTTCTTCGTACGTATATGTAAATGGCCTATGAAATAACAATATACACTGCATTTGTAGACAGACAAATACTCGTATACAGTTATGCAAAATATGTTCCTGTCATTATAATTGAGGGGGCCAAAGGGATGGCTACGTGTGAAAGTGTTGATTTTGGGATGGTTTTTATGTCTGCTTTTGGTTGTAGGCGAATACATTTAACTTAAAGATGCAAATAAAGTGCAAATAATAATTTTTTCGTTTTTTTTTTTTTTTGTGTTTTCAAAGGTTTTACTCTGTCTTCAGGGTAGTGTATAAATAATAAATGTATATAGTTCAGTGGGAAAAATACGAGTTGAATATTGAAGAAGCTTTTAGTAAGGTTAAGCAGTGCTAATGTTACATTTTTATGAAAGCAAAAATACTAATGGTATTTTTTTTTTTTTCGTACCGTTAATGTCATTCAGAATTATTTTGAGAAATCGTGAATTACAACGTTGGGACCTTGCAGAGATTAATATTGTATGATACGATGTAATTGAGAATATTTTCGCAATTGAGGGGGTTAGAAGCAAAGGGGTACAAGTAACAAAAAGTAAATTTTGAGTAAAATATAGTTAAAGTTAACGTTGCTTCATAAATTGCAGAGTGAGTTAAAAAATAAAATATTGCGCGTCAAATAACATTTAAAGTATGCTCCATCTAATGGTTTTTTCAAATTTTTTCTATGAGTCCCCCTTTAAAAGTTATAAGTATTTCACTGAAAGCCTACACCATTTTACTCAAATTTTTTTTTTGTAGTAAAAATGGAGTAAAGTTAGCACCGTGTAGCAACTAGCATAGCAAAAGAAAAAACTAAGTACCAAAACTCTAAGAATTCTTAAAACGTTCTCTGCTAAAGGTATTTTTTTAAATATTTATAGAGGTCCGCTTTTAAAAGTTATTTTACTGAAAGCCTACCGCACTCGTTACTTTTCATTTCAAAACGAAAATATTTTATTCAATATTTTAAACTCGTTTAGAAGCAAAGGGGTACAAGTGCGGTAGACTTTCACTAAAGTACTAATAACTTTTAAAAACAGACCTCTAGAAAATTTTTAAAAAATACCATAAAAAGGGAATTTTTCAAGGATTCTTAAACTTGAGGTATTTAATTTTTTCTTAACCTATGTTAGATGTTACGCTGCGCTAACTTTGCTTCTTATTTACTAGAAAAATTTTTTTTTTAATTTTGTTTTAAAGCAAAACTATAATTTTGTGAACTTGCTTACCTTAATGGGGCTCTATAGAGGTGTAGAAACACAAAAGCTTAAGTAATGTTTGTTTCATAAATAAAGCAAAGCTTCCACTACCTATTCTCATCCTTAACTCAATTTTTCGTAATTTGTCACTTGTACCCCTTTGCTTCTAACCCCCTCAATTAAGATAACCATGGGAGTTTAAAAGTAAATGAGGAACTCACATGGTGGAAAGTGTTATGTTAAATAAAATAATATATACTTAGTTATTATAATTTAAATTTTAACATCAAAATGTATTCGAACTGGTTAAAAACATAAAAAAATGGGTGCTGCCACGCCACCTCCACCCACAATTCGTTGTATCTCTGGAAATATTGGGCTCAGGGGAATGAGATTCGGTACATATGTGATTGGCACTGGGAAAAAAATTTTTCAATAAAAAATGGGCGGGACCACGCCCTCTCCTTCTAAAAAAAACAAATTTGTCAAATCTCTAAAACTATTTTACACTTATGAATAAGATTTGATTTCAGGTAAAGTAAAGCGAACAGGATATGGAACTGTAATAATGTTAAACCAATTTAAGGTACTTAGTTGGTATAAAAGCAATACTTTGTTCTGTTCTTATTTTGGCCTCCTTGGTATAGACACCAAGCGAAAAAATTTGGTCCCGATCGGAACATATTTGACCGTGCCCAGGGCCGTCAAAGGACGGAAAAACTTTATGTATATGAAAATAAGAAAACAATCATTCCTATCTTTGAAACTATTTGAAATAGGAGAATGAGATTAAGTATGTAAGTACATATATGAACAATACTTGAGTTAATAGTATCCAATAAAAAAATGGGCAGCGCTACGCCCCTCCACCCAAAATTTCTCATATCACTGAAAATATTTGACTCAGGTTAATGAAATTTGGTATATATCTAATTGGCACTGGCAAAAAAATGTTCAATAAAAATGGGCGGGGCCACTCCCCTCTATCTAAAAAAAAAAACAAATTTGTTCCATAACTCACGCAGGCTTTATAGTTACCGCCATTTGTCCGGTAAAGTGCCGCCAACCAAAAGAAAAAAAGCAGTTTGACAGCTGACAGTTTAGGGTTAATATGCAAAGCTGCATCAAAGAAATTCAGACACAATTACGCAAAAATAACCTTTTCTATCTAACTCAAATCTTGCGTGAATTATGGGACACTCTTTACTAATAGGCTAGACAGCGACAGCTTCAATCCAGATAATAGACGAAATAATGCGAAACTTTGAATTGCATGATTTTAGTTATTTTTTAAATACATATTTCTTATACATTGACTAAAAGAAAATTCAAAATTCAAAAACAAGATAAATAGTGAGATAAGCATCAAAAAAGCTAATCAGATTTTTTTGGCCGCTGAATTGGGAAATTTTTTTTACGTCAATGTTGAAAATTGAAAATGATGTACACTCATTGTTTTAAAAATATTCGTTTTAATTAAAGACTTGACTCATCCCGGGATCCAGGGATTGCATTTCAAAATGCCGAAAATCCCGGGATCAGTAAAAGCCAGAAAATTGAAAGTCCTAGTGTAAACTCAAAAGAATCAAAGCCTAAAAGTATGCAAAGAAAAAGGTTCGTGTTGTTACTAGAGCCACTGCAGTAAAAATGCGGAATTGATCAAACAGAAATCACTCCATCTACATAAATATCTGAAAAGAATTTTAAAATCATAAACAAAATTCTTCTACAATTTAGTTGTGCAATACATAAAGTTGAAATGTAACTGGATTTATCTTTCATACAGGTTCCAACTAACGCACCAAAGTTTTATATAAGGCGCTGGCTATGAGAATGCAGGATAGTTTGACTCAAATGCGAAACTTTTAAAAAATGAAAGCGATAATTTCTGTAAGAAACTGGCAACATATGATATTTCTATTTTTTTAGGGGACTGAATTTAAAATTTAATTTGATGGGGAAAAAATACAATATCTCTCGTATCATATGTCTTTTATCTCGAAAACCAGAAAGCGTAGAGATATAGGATATACATAGATCTTACTGTGAACTGCCTAGCTGAAGAAGAAAATCCATTATGTAAAAAATAGGCCATTATTCCACAGATTTAAAAACTAAACTTCGTAACAAGATGTTTACTGATAAAATGAGATTGAATCTTTTTAGTTACCATTATTATCTGACTAAAATATTCTAAGGCTATAAAAATGATGCGCTATTAAGTTGTAAAAACTACGACATAACAATGCAATCAAGTCATACAATGTTTTTAAAAGATAATAAGAGGCGGATACACTTATAAGGACGTTGCCGAAAATGACATAATGTTAAATTAACAAGATGAAAAATATATACATGCAGAGAACAAAAAAAAAAAACAACACAACTTAACAACAACATTAAAATTTTTGACAACCTTTAAAAGCCTGTGACGACGACGACGACGACGAATACAAATTAAAATCCTGAATAAGACACATAAAAACGAAGGACCAAAAACAACACAACCAGAATAAAGAAAAAAAACAAGAACAACACAAAAAAAGGAACCATAAACTCGAGGGCAAAATTAGACAAGAGTAGGACTCTTCTGGCAGCAGTCAAGCGAAATGTTTATGAAACCGTAAAGAATGAATATACAACAACTTAGAAGGACTTTTAGGACATAGAAGAGCAAGCAGAAGAGTTGAAAAAGGCAAAAAGTGATGGAGGCACGAAAACAGCAAAGCGTTGCATAAAACTCAAAGCAATGAAACAACGAAATCCTCGCGAAATAAATATAAATCCAAAAGGCATACTGTGCAAAAAAAAAAAACAACGTCCCTCCCAAAACGAGAAAAAAACGACACGCTACAGCAAGCAGCTCCTCTCAAAGAGGGTAAGGTAAAGGAGTAGCAGGCGAAGGTAAAAACAAATTGTGCCATAGCGCCGCAATACCTGGTTGGGCCTAGCGGCGGCTGCTGCAGCAGCTTTATGATATTTTGCGGTTCGTTCGGAAGCTGTTAAATGCAGATAAAAACTTGAATTTTCATATTTTCTTTAACACACAACAATGCGGTGCAAGTTGTAAATGGGGAAGGAAGAAAACCGAAAGAAATCAACCATCACGACAAGGAGGAGTAAGAGGTAGCGGTGGTGGTGGTGTTATGAAAAGGAAATGAATTGAGCAATTTGCAAATTTCCTAGAAACACAAAAAAAGGCTGACGACTACCTACTCCACAGAACAGTGGAGAACTTTTGCAGTCAGCAGTGTTACTGATGAAATGATTGCAATATATTTAATATTCAGTTTTAGTAGACTACTTTTAGGCGCAGCCAATTTTCGCACAGAATTGCTGGAAAAATCTTTACTTAAAAATAAATGTATAGTTAGAAAAACCATTTTCTTAATTTTTTTACTTTATTTCATACACTTTAATCGCACGTAATCATACACACGCGTAGATATTAATGCGTTGAGCAGCAAAGTATGCAACAAAAATTTTTATGTATTTGCTTTTAGCAGCGAAAAAAAATTTATTTTTTCATAACTTTTTTTTGTCTAGTGAGTTTGAACAAAAAAACTTCAGCACTGTTTTTATTACACTTTTCATGCACAATTACTTAGAGTTCTGCTTCCAAAAGACTCTTTGCATACAAATTCAGGACTTTAAATTAAATTTTTTTCAATGCACCTATGAACTTTGATATTTTTTCAGATTTTTTTTTTTTTTTTCTATAAAATTTTCACATTATATATATTTAAATTTTGCCATTCGCTCGCACGACACGACTATACGTCAGTTTTCGCACGTATGCTGAGCGCAAGTGTTTCCTTTCTTTACAGCAAAAATTAAAAGCAGCAGCACCTTTTAGTTCTAGGGATATTTTCTTTTTTTCTTTTTTCTTTTGAATTTTTTCTTTATATTGTTGTTGTTGTTGTTCTAGGATATCCTTCTCACAACATTGAATTATTCAATGTCAGTTGGTATAATTTTTATACACTTGCTCTCAATTTTGCCAACACTGCTTGGTGTAAGCTATGAGTACTATAAGTTTGCCGCTTGATGATGACTTTGTAGCTTCAACATTGCTCCAAAAACTAAATAGAATCCTATGTCTGAAAAGGAAGTCGTCGTGTTATGCTTTTGGCATATTGGTTAAAGCAGCAAGCAGCAGCAAGCAGCAGCGGCTGTAGATTGGTTGCAGCACCGCGCATATCTGCAAAAATCAGCAGCAAAGGAATTTTCATCTCTGACGTTTGCGCCTAAAAGGCTGCCATATTTAACGTTTGGTTATGACGTACGAATATTTGAGTAAGGTAAATGGGAAAATACTCGTGGCATAGGGGAGGTAAAAGAGTGCAACAGCATTGCCAACAAAGTTTTCGCTTTTTGCGAATTTTCCTTTATGCCTCTAAAAAGATGTTTGATTTGCTTAGGCTTTTTTAGATTTTCTTTGAGCTTGAGGTTCTACCTCATGCTTCATACGTTAATTTTAGTTTAATCATCACAAAATTGTTCTCCCCTTAAGCATTTCTATAGACCAGGGGACTTAGATAGGAATTTTTTTTTTTGGGGGGGGGGCAGGCGATGAGCTCTGTTGTCCTTGCGCACATATCAGAATCACGAAGTAAACCTCACTCATACGTCCTTTTGTTAGATTATTAAAAATTTTGAGGAGCCTTACTGCTCTAGTTACTCCCCATTAATACGCTCCTGTTCCGGAAACAAGAGAGGATTTTGTGGGGGGAAAAGCCGGTAAGCTCTGTTGTCCTTGTGCACATATCAAAATCATGAAGTTAACATTATTTCAAATTCTAAATTTTATTGCTAATTTTACTCATACGTCTTTTTGCAAAGTAATTGGAAATTTTGAGGGTCAGAGCCGTTTGAGCTCAGTCCATGAATATCCCCCGACTAAAAGCACAAAACCCTCTTTTAACTTAAACTTATTTTGCCTATACTATGCTATTACCCGGGTCAATCTAGATTGTACTCTACTTTTAGCTTAACTGTTTCTGATAAAACTTAAAGTCGTTTCAATTCCTTTATTTCTTTGTTACGTAGGGTACTATTTATGTTTCGGGAACTGGCAACACTAATGCCAATAGCTAAAATCTGGCAAACCCATAATAAAGTTTGACATTAAACGTACTCACAACGTTTTGATGTACAAGTGATATTCGTTTTGTGTATAGTGAGTTAAGAAAATCAATTTTTACATTGATAATTTAAGCGATTGATAAATTATGGGGGTTTCTAACGGGAACAAACTTTTTTTTACAACTAAGTGTTCATGCAAAATCGAATGTATTGAAGTGGAACTAATGTGCAAGGATGCCTCTTTCTTACAATATGTCACATGACGATCTTGCATTATCAGTTGTATCAGTATCGATGTTTTGTGGCACAACAACCGATTTCAGATTTTCTGATTTGTTTTTGGTTTACTGAGTTTGATCCAAAAATTCTTCGTCGTCTTTAACCTCTGTTATTTATAATTTTTTTCTCCATTATTAAGATATTCCTCTAAGGCTTTATTTTACCTCAAACTCTCGCCTTTCTTCGAAACATCTTTATTTCTTTAATTAGTCTCTTATCTCTTTAAATCAACCTTACTCCACTATATAAAATGGGTTTAAGGTTCAAGGTTTTTTTTTTTTTTTGACAATACCAGCCGCAAATTTGAGTCTCAGTGTACGTTATTGGATGATACTCGACCGAATAGACCACAACAAGCCCGTACTGAGCGGAATATTGCGGCTGTAGCGGATAGTGTGGCTAAAGACTGTGACTAATCGATTCAACGCCGTGCGCAACATCTTGACCTCTAGTATGCAACAACTTGGCGCGAATTTTTTCACCAGAATCTTAGTTTAAAGGCTTACGAAAACCAACTTGTTCAAGAATTGAAGCCGCCGTACTTGAATTCACACATTAATTTCAGATAATGGGCTCTGCAACAACTCAATGAAGATCCGCTGTTTTCGCGCCGAATTTTGTTAAGTGATGAGGCACATTTCTGGCTTAATAAATACGTCAATGAACAAAACTGCCGCATTTGTGCTGACAAGCAACCGAAGAGATTCTCGAACTACCGTTACATCCACAAAACTGTTTGGTGTGGTTCGTGGGATGGTGAAATCATCCATATTTTTTTAAAAATGAGGCCAAACAGAGCATAACCATCAATAGCGAACGGTACCGCACTATGATAACAGAATTTTTGATGCCTGAAATTGAAGCCCGTGATGTCGGCGACATTTGGTTTCAGCAAGACGGTGCTGCTGCCAACCCGCAATCGACAAACCTACTTTCAATTCATTCCATCTTCTATTTTTTCTTCGTTAGAAAAAAGAAAGACCGTTTTATAATTCCAATTATGCATGTTCAGCAAAGGCCCATAATTATGAGTGTTTTCGGACTTGTATTTTTCGAAATAATTGCTGTATGTGCTTTAATTTTTCCGGGTCTCCTTTCAAACACGGATTTTGTACGTTGACTTCAATCAAATGTTTTCAATGAATTAATTTTCATGCTGGTAACATTTCCAAACTTTTGAAAGGCCTTAAAAATTTCCCACAACACCAACAACAAAGGGAAAATAATCAGCTGCGTGTACACATTTGGCCCATGCGCATGTTCCGCACAAAAAACTGCGCGCTGTGTCTGTAGAAGAAAAAAAAAATTCCCGAGGACATTTCTAGCTCTCACACTGTAAAGGTTTTTTTTTTGCAAATCAACGCTTTACCATGTCCTTACACAAATTTTGCAGCGGCGCTCCAATCATAAAACACAAAGTAACAACCCGTCGATGTGCTCATCTAGACCGTGGGAAATTATTATCTCGGTTTAATACCTTGCACTGAGAAATAAAACATTCGTTGTTACAAAGAGTATGGTTGGGCGGGGGTAATAACGAGTAAGGTGCTGAAACAACCGGATGGACGATTGGACGTAAAGGCGTAAGGTGCATTAAGCGTTGATGTTGAGCAATTTTAACCTTTTTTTCTTTTTCTTTTTCTTTTTGAAATCCCGCTGCTATGCTTTTCGTTTGTTTTCCTGTATTTTTGATGTTGGGTATTTTAGGAATCACTTTTGTCTTTAGTTTTTCCACCACTTTCTTGTTGTTGCAGAATTTTTTCGCCGGATGCTTAACTAACGATTATTTTTGATGTTCGCCATTGTCTTAAGCCCGTTTGGTCCAACCGGCGGAAATGGATGAAAGGCACACACAGTGGTGTTGGTGGCAGAGGCGGAAAATGAAAAAATGAATCAAGAGGGCATTAGTAGCGAATTTCGTGGTATAAAATATTATATATGATATACAAACTAACTTTTCACTTTTCTCTGTGCTTGCGTATTTCTTTAATATTTTCTCTTCTGTTTTTAAAAATTTTCGCATAAATTGTCAAATTTAACAGACTTTTTTATACGCCCAAAGTAAAATAGTTAGTACCTACACAGTAAAAATTTTAGTTTAATTTTAAAACCAAAAAGTATTTATATAGAACAATGCCAAAAAAAAGTATTGATTTTAAACTATTTTGGAATAAATATCATACTTTTCTGGTATAAATTTCAAACTTTTTTGGAAAAAAAAAAACGGGATTTAATACCAAAAAATCAACACTAAAGGGAATCAAAAGTAAGAAAAGTAAGCTATAATTTTTTAGTGTGTAGAGATAGACCTTTCAGATGTTAGTGGTTTTCATATAAATTTTCACGCCTGAAAGAATGCTTTAATTTTTTTTCAAAATTTATAACGACTTTTCTGTTACCTAGTGAACGGATTTCGTTTTACAGATCGAAAGTGTTAGTTTTTGAGATACAAGAAATTTCGAGCCGAACTCTTAACCCTTTCACATGTTTATTACTATTAGAATTAAGGTTTCAGTACGAGTACGATATATACAGATCCAAAATCTGATTGCTGACATTTTTTTTTCCTTGGACGCCAGATAAAAAAGGCTAAACATCGCTTGTAGGCGGCCTTTTGGAAATATCTCATACAAATAAGTATCACTAAAGTCACTTGACTAAATTTTTTTAAGCACATATTTTAATAAGTATAGCTAATAAAATAGTGCTTGATGCAAACATTCAATACGAAAAAAACATTTGACGGTTTGAGCGGGAAAAATAATTGGGTTTTAGTGAAAACCATCAACAGACAGTCTCACTGGTTCAAGGGTTAATTAGTTTCCTTCGTCCTGTTTCCTTTATCTACTCCACAAAACTCCTTCATTCTGTACGGTGATTAACTTGTGCCTTCAATTGTCTTAAAAAACTTTCCCAATTCGCGTATTGTTTCAGCGATCGTTTTCACGAAATTATCAGGTGCAGACTTTCGTTGCTGAATTGCTCATACCCATATATGCGGAAATAACACTTGATGGTCTTGGGCTTCTAAGCTTACCAATATGTAAGACTTTGCTTTAGAAATTTGGTCTTATTGAGATGAATAATCTTGGGAGAAGCACGTTCCTAGTGTATTCAAAGTTTTACACAATAAAAAATGATAATTTACTTTTCTTACTTTTGATCCCCTTTAGTATTGATTTTTTACTTTTTTGGTATTGAATCCCGATTTTTTTACAAAAAAGTTTGAAATTTATACCAGAAAATTATGAAATTTATTCCAAAATAGTTTAAAATTAATATTTTTTGGCATTGTTCTATATAAATATGTTTTGGTTTTAAAATTAAACTAAAATGTTTACTGTGTACAAATTCAATTTCGGGTTATAGTTTCCGTTGGTCCAAGTCCCCTACTTCGGTGGTAGGGCTGCTACTTTCAAAAAAGTTTAAAATACTGTTCTTAAGTCATCGCAATATGCTTGAATTGTCGATTTAGTTATAAAGCCGCCAATTCTGCGACAGACGCTTCGAGATGGATTCTCTGGGTAAGCGGGGTCGTTAATCCCACCACCCTTTTCTACAAAGCATGCCCCTGGGAATTAAGAATTTGGTGGCTCCGCACGATCTCGAATAGTGAACCTGAATTGGCAACTAACCGTACCGTATGACCACCAAATTCTTAATCCCCAGGGGCAAGTCTTGTAGAAAGAGGTGGCGGAAATAACGATCCCGCGTACCTCAAAGAATCTAGAAAAGAATCCTGAGGCAGAATTGGATTTCATACGTTCAAAAAAGACGCTAGGAAAATGTGCCTATCAGCGCTTTGGTGGAATCCGAAAGGAAACAGAAGCAAAAAATTGTAACGCCGAATGGTTGAAAATGATGTGTCAAAATTCAAAACGAACTGACAAAATATCAAACAATGAGGCAGGGATCAAAATGGCGAAAGAACTTTTGTTCAAGTCCTACGATCCTAAGGAGTTACATGATATAAATCAGAGGTGTGCACACAAGTAACGTAAGGGAGCTAAAATATTTAATCGGCTGATTAAAAGAGCTAGCTCACGAAATTTGCAAAATGTAAGTCCCCAAGCATTCTTCGAAAAAAATGAAAACATAAAAATTTCAAATTCGAGGGATGCAATGACAACAACAAATCAATGATAAAATAATAATTCCCGTTGCTCTACGATCGCAACGAAAAAGGCTTTAACTCACTTGACTTCAAGCTGCATGAAATTGTTGTTGCGGTCGCTCGCATTGAATTTTATTTTTTGAAGTTCGTAGAAAAGTAGCGTATGCAAATGTTGTTGCAAATTTTATTGTTGTTGTTTCCTGATATTCATTTTTTGGTTTGCTTCAAAACTAGAATTGGACTGACACTTGCGAACAAGTAGCGTGTTATATACGACAGGATATTTGTACTTTTTGTTGTTGTTGGCTTGTGTTTAGAAAAACTTAACATTTGAAAAAATCAAAAACTCAAGCTTTACGTTTATGACGTAAGGCTTTAAAATCAAGTTTATATGGGAGCAAGATGAAAAAATGTTTGCTCCAGGTGCACACCTCTGATATAAATAGTATGTAGTAGCAAAAGATTAACTTTTGGCTAAACCTGTCACACATTTAATTAATTGGCGCTCTGTTTAGTGGCTATGGTTTCTTGCTGAACCTGGTGAGGTTGTTTTGGTTAGCTCTTTAGGGTGGATTAATTCGGCAACGAGCAATCAGCAATCAGCATCTATTGTTTTGTTGATTTTAAGACATTTTATAGTCTTTGATATCTCTGCTAATTATGACATGAGACATGAGGACAGTCAGTTGAGATCATCCGTGAGGAAACATGGCGAAGCCTTTGGACGTAACAGTTGGTGATCTTCCTAGCGGATTAAGTGGTTATCTTTTGTTGCCGTCCTCGATTTTGATTGACCGATTTCCTTTGAATCTGTTGCCTGTCATCTTACGAGTAATTTCCAAAATCATTCGTAAGAGTTCGTGTAATATATCACGTTTGTCTTTTTTGAAGAAAGTTTTTTGCCTCTGGTCATGATCTTCGACAATATGTCTTTAGCGCCTTCACTAATAAGTCAAAAACAATCTGTTCAATGCGGACCTTAAAGAGTTTAAAAAAATATATAATATGGCATCTATGGTGTTATTTTCATTGGACTTTTCGCACACAGCACGTGTGTATTGTCATCTTTGTACGTGCGATAGCAGATGACGATGATGTCGGTCGGTGTGCGGTTGCTGATTTGGCGTTGGCTTGTTGGTTGGTCGGTCTCATACATTAATGAGAAGCGGGTCTCCTTTGTTCGATACGAAACTTTTAAGGAATATCACGCAGTGCTTTTTTTTTTTTTTTTCTTTTTTTGAACGTCAATTAAACAATGAGCTCTTTATATTTTGGTTTTTACTCTACTTTTTGCTGTTAACAACATTTTTACTAATCATAAAAACGCGTCTTGTTAACAGTTGGAAAAAAAATGTGGGATAATATAAAAATCCAGAGGTCTTTATTTTAGTCCTTTTTTGTTTCTTCCTCACACTCTAAACTTAATGTGGTGCTGTATGGTGTTGTATTTTATTGTTTTTTCGTTACCGTTGTTTGTAATTATTCATTACTTAAAATGTTGAGAGCCCGCGAATGAAAGAGAGAGAAAGAAATGTGAATTTTTTTTTGTCCTTTTTTGTGGTTTTTTTTTTTAATAAATGCACAATGTTTTGTTTTGTTTGTATTTGTTTAGCGTTAATAAATCAACGTGTGGTGGCATTATGCTAAATATTTTATATGGGGATTAAATTAAATACTGCAGATTTTAGAACTTTTTTTAATTGTATCATTTAAAAGTGGAGATTTTATTTATTAAAAATTTAAATTTCATTTAAAACATCTGACAGTTTTATCGAGTAGAATATAACGGTATGAAACGTACTACGATCTCCATTGCAAAGACACATTCTCTACAAACAATAGGTGGGTGATTCTCCGAAAAATGCACTATTCAATGTCCTGAAGCTCAAAATCATGTTCAAATTTAAAATATGATATTTTGAATATTTAATACAATACGTGGGCTGCTATATATATTTCTGGCCTAATAGTGAAAATGCGAATATTTATCATCAAAAATGGTTTTATTGATTTTCAAAGCATTCTCCAGCATGATTTATACACTTTTGCATGCGCTCAAACCAATTGTCGAAGCACTTTTTCCACTCCGATTGAGACACCTCCAAAACATGGTTTTTGATCGCTTCAACAGCATCTTCTTGATGTGCGGGAATAAAAAGAAGTCATTGGGTGCCAAGTCACGGCTTTACGGCGGATGACCCATCAATTCGACGTTTTGGCCGATCAAAAAGGCGCTGGTTTGAGCCGATGTGTGAGAGCTCGCACTGTCATGGTGAACAATGATTCGTCTTCTCTTGTTTGTTTTTCGAATTTCTCCGAAGACTTCAGGCAAAAAAATTGTGGTGTACCACTCAGAATTGACCGTTGCTCAAGCGAAACAGTCGCCACATGACCAGTTTTGCCGAAGAAACAGGCGACCATTTGCTTCGAAGTGCTTCTTCCACTAACAACTTTCGTTGGATTTGGCTCGCCTTCGAAGACCCACACGGCCGATTGCTGATTTGTTTCGGGCTCATACGCATAGATCCATGTTTCGTCACCTGTGACGATCTTATAAACGTCTTTTGAAGCACCGCGATCGTATTTTTTCAACATTTCTTTGCACCAATCGACACGAGCCTTTTTTTGAGCGATTGTCAAATTGTGCGGGATCCAACGAGAAAAAACCTTTTTTACGGCCAGGTGTTCATGCAATATCAAATGTATGCTGGTGGGAGAAATGCCTAAGGATGCCTCTATCTCACGGTATGTCACATGACGATCTTGCATTATCAGTTCACGCACGGCATCAATGTTCTCTGGCACAACGGCCGTTTTTGGACGACCTTTACGGAATTCGTATTTGAACGAGCGTCGGCCACGATTGAATTCATTAAACCAGTTTTTCACAGTGCTATAGGATGGTGCTTCATCGCCATACAAAGATTTAAGTTCATCGATGCACTCTTGTCGTGATAATCCACGTCGAAAGTTGTGAAATATAATCGCACGAAAATGTTCACGAGTTAATTCCATTTTTTTGCCAAATTGATTTTTTCAAGTCACTGTTAACAACACAAATGATGGTCGTAAGTCAAAACGTTCTGAGTACGTTTATGCTAAAAAATTTCAAACTTTCCAATGGAAATGTCAGATTGCACCTGGCAACTTTTAGTGTTGCCTAGGCCAGAAATATATATAGCAGCCTACGTAGTGCGTGACATTCTCCCTGTAAATTTTTTTATATTAGGTACTATTCGTATTATTTTATTTTTCGATAATTAAATCAATAGACCATTAGAATTCCTACCCACCAGTTTCAACTTTTTTTAAATGTTTGCATTGTTTTTTTCATTGTGATATTATTGATTTTGGAACATTTAAGCATTCTCCCGGATGACATTATCCCTTCAAGTTTACTCCGGAAGAATGCTTCTCTTATTTCTTTTGACTAAATTGAATTTTTTGGTTTCAGAAACTCTCAGATAAACTTCTTTTGAATTGTACAAAAACTTTCGGGGTTGCCGCCTGGTTTTTTTTTTTTTTTGTAAGATTTGCTTAAACCATATCTTTAAAAAATAAAAATGAAATTTTAGTCTTAAAACGCCTTCATAAACTTTTTAAAATCCAAAATAATCTTTTAAGGTTGCCACGTGGTTATTTTTTAAAAAAATTTTACACCACCAACGTCATTCTTCTTTTAAATTTGAATTCTTCAAAATAATTTAGGCATATAAAAAATTCAAAAAATAATTAACGTAGTGCATGAAAGAAGAATAACTTCTAATAAGTCTTCATCAATAATCGGTTTCATTATTTTATATTATAAATATACACAGAAAAAAAAAATATCGGTCAATCCAACCGATTTCAACGATAGAAATTGCACCAACCCGCAGTAAAGGTTAAATTGACTGTGCAGTCCAGTAAAATTACTGTAAAAATAGTACTTTACAGTTGCTGTTAAAATGTTTATGTACTGTGAAAACAGTTAATTTAACCAAGATTTTCGATAGAAATTGCACCAACCCGGAGTTTTTGTATTTTGACCGTAGAACTCTGTAAATTTACAGTTTACAGTTTATCAAACGCAGTTACAGTAAAAATAACCTTCTTAAAAGGTCAGCTAACAATATAAACTGTTCCAAACAGTTAAAACTATTTTGGAACGGTTTAATAGTTAGCACCCCAGAAGGGCTGTAACTAGCCGTTTCCAAAAAGTCGTAGAAATTGTAGCAAACAACTTCTACGGCTACACCATTTCAAATGGCAAAATATCAGTACAACTCTAGCAAACTTATGTTGATTTATTCTTAAACAATGTGAGAATTTTATAAACCTGTTAAAAACTCAACTCAAAATGTTATTCATATGAAAAAAAAAAATGTATGGAATACAAAATGTACAGTTGAATTCAACTGTAGAAAAGTAAAGCTGATTCCGAAATTTTGAATTGTTGTTTTTGTTTCCTATAGAAAATTTGAAAAACTATAGAATACAAAATTTATAGTTAATTTTACCGTCAGTTTTTTTTTCTGTGTATGCATAAAATTAAAATATTAGGGAAAATCAAACTAAAATTAAACATCTTTTCATTAATTCATTCCTTGACCATCTTTGTAATTTTATATCAGGTTAGAATATGTTTAATAAATATATAATTATATCTACACGGAAAAAAATAAACCGTAAAAATTCATTGAAAATCCCAGTATTTTTTACTGTGCGCCCGTAAAGAAAAACCATATTTTTTACTGATTGTACGTAAATTTTTCACTTTCATTTGTATAGCTTAGTGTTTAATTTAAATTATTTTGAATTAAATTTTAATCTCAATCAATTATAATTGAAATGTATTCTAAGCAAATATTGCACAGCTCACTAGCATTTTTTCATGCGACAAGATTTTACTTCTCTATTCATTCGTTTTCACTATTTATCTCTGTACTTTTAGAAGTTCAAAGCGTATATTTAACATTTTTCATGAGAATTCAGTAAAGTAATTGAATAACTTGAACAAACCGTAATTTTTCATGAGATTATTATCACTTTGTGCTATTTGAAAATCAATTTTTCCAGATCATTTTTTTGCGTGTAAACACATTTTTGGATTTAGAATTTTGAAGATCGTTTTCTATAACTGAACCATTTGGACCGACCCACGGTTCAGAGACATTAATTATCCGGTTCTTGTACCGAATGTTTCGAACCACTAAACCGAACCGCATCGATTTGTGGAAAGTTCTTAGATAACAAAAACGCTTCAGGCATGGCCTACTGCTTTGATCTTCCAAAAAATTTTTATGGAAAGTATACAAGACTTCCTTCCACATCTGTGGACTTTTGACAAAACAACCTAAGTCGAGATAAGACAATTCTCCAGGATTTTAGTCCTAAATATAAAATTTAAATACGCTTCTATTGGTATAATCGTCATGTCTCTATGATTTCTTGTTGCAGAGATATAAGGGTGTCTCATAGTTCACGCAAGATTTGAACTTAGCGCCATTCGTGTGGTGAAGTGTTATGAACCAAAAGTAAAAATATATGGAAAGAGGAGTTTCAACGCTGCATCAACGAAATTGAGCCACATTATTGAAAAGTAATTAATCAGTTTTTAGGCTCTCCTGAAAAGTTGCCAATTTCGAGTTATGTTGTTTTGTCAAAAGTCTACAGATATGAATTCCAAGATAGTATCTCTAACGATTTAGGAATTAAGATTTTTTGAACCGTTAAAAAATGCAATTGACTGATACTGCTTTACAAAATTTTCCATAACTTGGACATTTTTCACCAAATTCATGTTCTGATCTACATATTTCGGAAAGGTAGTGAATCTGTAAGTTTTCGGTTATTTGAGAAAAACTACTATTTTTAATACTTTTTAAGAAATAAGATTAAGAACAATGCTACATGACTTTTAAGATTTTTTTAAAGTAAGTATTTTTCATAGAAAGAAAACAAAACTATCTTTAATATGAATTTAAAAGGAAGATGTTATCTTCAATGGTTGATTTTTAAGATTTCAATATATACACCAAGTTTAGTCTCTCTCCTTAAGTTTTCGATGTCATCGCCCATTAAATGAAAGATATCGACGGAGTTCGAAATATCGGAAATTAATAAATAATTAAAAACTGACCTAAAGCCCGCTTATTTATTTAATTACAAAAGAATTAAACATTGAAATTATAAAAATTTTGAGTCATGCCTAATTAAATTGAAAACATCGTTTATTAAAAAAAAGAAAATAATGTTTATATTTGATCAGAAAAAAATAATATACAAAACTTGCGGTGTGCGGTGATTTTTTAGCAAGCGTTAAAGATTTATAAAATATATATACCAAGTGAGTACAATAATCATAAGATTTCATTACCAACTGTGTCTAAATGCAGACTTATCTTTCAAAAAGAAGAGCAAGTTGTGCAAAAGCGACAAATATATTTATTTATACTGATGCGGAGCCATAGTGATGCTACATTGGAAGCATAAAATTTGTTGACAAAATCATTTTTAAACATTACGAAAAAATAAAAAATTGCACTGGATTTATTCAGTAGAAAAAACCAGAGTAACAAAAACAAAATAGCATTTGCAATAAAACATAACGTGAAGGAATTTCATAAAAAACAGTGCCATAAAGAAACTTCCGTTTTGACGTGGGGTAATTCTTTAAGCAATCAATAGTATACTACTCGGAATCGGGCAATAACATAAACAAAAGTTGCCGGTTTAAATTACAGCAGCCAGCCAGCAGTGGTACCATTAACAATATACGTTATGTTTATTATTATTAACTTTGAAAGCAAAATTGCAGTGCAACAATGTGCGCTTTGGAAATATAAAATTTTAATTACTCTGTGGTGTTCTAAAAATGCATTTTTTACTCTAGTTAAAAAGTTGATAATTAAAAAAAAAATGAATACACCGAAAAATTTTGTAGTTGAGATGTCACATACATAGTGTTAAAACAGTAATATCTTGAAACTTGACTTTATGTTTTGTCTTTTTAATTAATTTTTGAGATAAATTACCCTTTTAATTGTTCATAAGCAAGTGTTCAAACGATGTTACTTCCTATTGATTTATTGTTTAGACTGATGTGGAATATGAATAATATACAAAACAATTTTTTCTTTTTATTTATATAAAATTGAGGAGTGATTTATCAAACGGGCGTACCTATTTCCACTTCCAACTTCGAACAAACCTAAGGATGCCATCGCCATTATCATGCTAAAATACATTCTCTAGTTCAAAATCTATCACAAGAAAGGCATTTTCCCCTAGAGAATATCGTGATCAAAAATCGCTGTTTCGTATAAAAGGGCCTATCTAATTTCTGCGTTTTTGTTAGACATTTTAAGAGTTTGACACAAAAAGACGCATTCCGTTTAGACGCCGAAGAAACATTTAATATTTTTTATATTGCGAAGGCTATATAGGTGCTTCTAATCCCATTTTATCGGAATAATCTCTATAAATGCATTCAAAATAAAGTGTGAAAAGTCCATTGCGAATTTGTGTGTTCATTCTTGTATGCTTTTCCTTTAAAAAGGTATGAACATTTGAATATAACATCGTGAAAACGATAGATTCTGTCTCCTCCTCTGTCACTGCCTCCGTTGCCATAGTTAGCTCGACTTATTGAAAGTGAGCGAAATCGGTCGACGGACACGCCTACCACCAATACACCATAATACCCATAAATTCTAAGGACGGTAAGCGCAAGCTCTGAGCAAAAACTAGACAAAATCGGACAAGTGGGCGTGGCACCTCCTATATAAGCAAAAGTTTCAAAATGCCATACAGAAAGCGTTTTTCGAGATAATCCAACTAAATTTCACTCAGACATTAAGAACGATATGTGCAAGTTCTGAGAAAAAACTATGTGAACTCGGAAAAGAGGGCGTGGCACCTCCCATGTCAGCAAAAGTTTAAAAAAGCTGTATTGAGAGCGTTTCTTGAGATAACGAAACCAAATTTCATCCAAACACTAAAATCATTAATTGCAAGCTCTATGTAAAAAGTAGGCGAAGTTAGACAAGAGGGCGTGGCACCCCCATATAACCAAAAGATTCAAAACGCTTTTTTAGGATAACCTAACCAAATTTTACTCAAACACTAAGAACATTAATTGCAAGCCCTGAGGAAAAACCAGGCGAATTCAGACTAGAGGGCGTGGCACCTATCATATAAGCAAAATGTTACATAAAAGCGTTTTAAGAGACAACCCAACCAAATCTCACTCAAACTCTCAAAACAATAAATTCAAGCTCTACACAAAAACAAGGAAAACTCGGAGAAGTGGGCGTGGCACCTCCCACTTGAACAAAAGTTTCAAAAAGCTGTACTGAAAGCTTTTTTTTAAAATAATGAAACCAAATTTTGTACAGTTACATGGAATAGTTAGAGCAAGATCTGGAAAAAAAAAAAAACAAAGCAAATTCAGTCAAGTGGTCATCAAGACCACTTAATTGCTCATTTTGAAGATAAAGAATAGAACTAAAGAATAAAGTAAATTATTGTTTAGTAAAATTTTGAGACATTGAAATTATTTACGGTTTTGATAGTATCACAATACAGAGATAGAACTCTTAAAAATTGGAAACTACAATTATATGTCTAAATAACAATTGGTATCTAAAGTGGTACTATAATAAATAGCAAACCAAAGAAGGAATTTCATTAGCTCAATTTACAGACAAGTAACGGTGTAAAGCTGAAAAAGGCATAAGCGAAAAGTTTCAACTAGTGAAAATACTGCAGGCCATGAATTGGAGCATTGGTCAAAACTCGCTGCAGATGCCAGGTCATGAAGCAAGGCAGTAAACAGAACACTCAGCATATGTAGACTATGAATAAGGAAATACATGCGAATAAATAAATCAGAAAATAGAACTGAGCTCATAGTCTTCCATATGCGACCCTATAGGAGATAGAACAGAAAATCAAAGCTGTAAAACAGCTAAATCGTACAGCAAACGCAAGACAATTACGTAAAAATCACAAATTTTTTAAATGTTTAAGCAAATGAGGTGGATGAAGTAACCACCAATGAACATGGTGAAAAAGTTTGTGGTTTGGAAACTTTATAAAAGTATCAAACTACATTAATGAAAGTATTTAATGGCTAGAAATAGGCGGTACAAGAGAAATCAGCGCTAAAACGCCATATTATCAAGGTAAAGGACCACGTAGGGTCAATTAAAAACAAAAAATATTCCTTACTTATAAAATTTTGTGAGAAAATGCCAACATTTTATAAATTTCTAAGCACATTTCAGTTGCCTTGGGTCTACACAAATTGGTTCAATGGTTCATTTATATGGATGTGTATGTATAATTGATGTATTTTTAGAAAAAGAAGTTTACATACATATTTAGCTTTTACCTTTTTGGTGTTTATAACCGTAGTCAACACTAAATCAACTGGCTTTCAGCAACCACATGGCATCAACATGATTGACTCAACTCATTAGTATTTTGTGGTTAACTAAATTTTTCGTGTCGAGTTCTTTTTTTTTTTTTTGGTGTGGTGATTTTAATGTTATTTTGTTTATATTGGTGTGTGTTTGTTTTTGGTTACATATGCATGTGTGTGCACAAAGTAAATGGAAATTTATACATACCGGATATGCAAATACATATGTACATAAACTAACAAATTTACACCCAACAGGAAAGTAAGTAAGATACCGGTTTTTAATGAGCAATCATCCATTGAAAAGTAAAGGTATCTGAACTCCATACACAGAACTGAATTATATTTGATATATCAATCATTTCTTCGATATGATGATAACTCCAAAAGAAAGTATTCAATTGGAAAAGTTTCAAGGTAAAGTTCAATGATGGAGATTATGACTCTACGTTGCCACTGTGTTGTATATGTATGTACATATGTATATGTTTATGTACCTGCAAATAACTACCATAAATGCTCATATCTCTAACTTCAAAGCAACATTATTAATTCAACCCTAAAACATTCATTTTCCCCATTAGGTCGCCGCCACACGTGTCACAATATCCTTTCATTAACAAAAGTAAATGCCCACAGCAGCAGCAACAACAGCAATATAGTAGCAATCATTAAGCATAATTATGCGTTTAATTTGCTTCAGTTGTTGTTATTGTTGTTGATTTGTTGTAATTAACTAGAAGAATCTGCGGCTGAGCTTAAATTTCACAATTCATTAAATGCGAAATTTGAATTTTTTGGGATTTCTCTAGAATTGTTATTTTACTATATATTTGCTAACGCCAACGCCGATAATGTTGCAAATTAAAGTTACCATATTATTAAGCAACTAATTAAGTATTGATCGAATACGCATTCTAACAAACGTAGAAAATTGTTGAGCAATCGAGAATGTTCGGTATGATCCCCTTCATAGAATCTCTATGTAGTATACAAGAAAACAAAAATACGTTTCCTTAACCGGATACATCTCTTCTTAGCGAAAAGATGTTTAGTGGTTTTTTGGTACAGATAATGATTTACATTATTAGCTACCAACAAGCATGGATCAGATGGCATTGTTGGGTTGAGCTTAATTTTCAATGTGTTTTAGTATAAACACCAAAAAAAATTGCAAAAAGAAAGCAAAATGCATAAAGGAAAACAAAAAACTTAATTGGTTTCGTTACGTTTCAATGATCACTATAATATCATCAGACGAATTTGCCTAAGTACATTCAGAAATACTAACTATATTTAACCTTTTGCATAGATTTGTTGAGAATCACAGCAAAAAGTAAGTTTTAATTTTTTTGTTTGCATCGCCCTACAGTTGTAACTCGTTGATATTATACTTTTCTTGCATAGCGCCACCGTGTTACTCTGTGAGATTTTGTAAATGAATGCGCTATGCCAAAAATGTATAATATCACCAATCAAAAGCTCGGTTGATTCGAACAAGAGAGCGTAGCACATCCCACACACTCACAGTTTTCAAAATGCTGTAGTGAAAGCGTTATTTGAGGTAATGTTATAAACTTTCGTACAGATACTAGGAGCAAAATCTAGGCGAACAAGGCGTAGCACCTCTCATACAAGCAACATTTTCCTAATTCTGTAGTGGAAGCGTTATTTGAGGTAATGCAACAAGTTTAGCACAAAAACTAGGAATAGGTAGCGCAAGCTGTGAGTTAAAACTAAGTAAGTTCGGACAAGAAAGCGTGACCCCTCCTATACATGCAATATTTTCAAAACGCTGAAGTGTAGGGTACTTAAATGTTTGCCAGGCCAAAGGTTTTTTTTTAATAGGATGTATATTTGATGTGAGAAGATTTTATTTGGTAAGACATTTTTAAGCACTTTGCAAGCAGTTGCTGTAAGCTTCTTGTGACCATCTCAATTACTTAAAATATTTTCTACGGAGAGGTAAGGAATAGTCATGTGATAGCCAAAGGAATAAGTCAAAAAAAAAAAATATATAGCAATGACCTAAAAATAAATCATTAACATGACTAATAAAGTACTTAGTAATAAATATAATGCCAAATTGCTTATAAATAAGTCGTTATGAGTTATGAGCGAGTCATATATAAAACATTAATCATAAATGCCTCATAAATGAGTCATAATGTACTTGTTCTAAAAGAATTTATGCTTTCTTTATGAAAACATTGTAATAAAAAAATATGTATCAAAGGTTGATCGGGTTCGGAATCAAATTTTGTGTACATTGTGAACTTCTTTTTTTCTGACAAAATTCGATTTAAAACAATAATTCATCACTAATTATAACACAAAGACAGGCACCCAAAAAAAGGAATGAACTTTTTATTTCTAATATGCAGTCTTATGAACTTTTTGACGCTGAATCAAACTGCATCCATAGAATTTTCAATATATCTGCAGGATTTTGAAATATCCATGCTTGAAGTTGGAGAAAACGCTGTTTTTAGGCTTATGGCGTAACTACAGGAAAAGGTGGAATTCTTCTTTTTTTTTAATGGCATCGAATAGCCACACCCTTCTTTTTTAAAATATACCTTGGAGTTTATTTAAAAGGACTCTTACTTTCCGAGTTATGAAGAAGAGAAGGTATTTCAGCCCCCTTAACAAAGGACACTAGTATTCACAAACCGATTTATGGTCAAAAAACTGAGTTAAAATCTGTTGTGCCAATAACGGGAAGGCCCTGAAATCAAAAAATGGACGATGCCACGCCCCCAAAAAATTAAGTCCTTTGTATGGGGCTTAAATACCTTTCCTTTAGAGGACCAAAACTCGTATAGTAAGATTCCTATTGGAAAAGTTCGAAGGCATATTTTGATGAGGATGAGTGTGGCCATTCGATTTCTTTAAAAGAAAAGAATTTCACCTTTTGCATAAGCCTCAAAACAGCATTTTCTCTAACTTCAAGCAAGGATACCTCAAAATCCAGCACGTTTACTGACAATTCTGAGGATGCAGTCGGATTTAGAGACAAAAAACATAAGACTGCATATAAGAAATGAAAAGTACATTCATTCTATGCTTCCAAATAAGTTCTTTTTAATACTTTCATCCATTCCTTCCTATCTATTTCCAGTCTTAAGTTATTAAATATTCTTTAAAAAAGTCAAAAACTGAAAATTTCAATACCTTAAAAGCCAAAAAACATTTTCCTAAACCTAGAATGCAACTATATCCTTCCAAGTACGCTTTTTCAAAATCTTTTATCAATTTTATCGTATCTGATTTTAGTCCTGAGTTATTTGAAATCTTTTTGCAAGTCGAAAACTTTAAAATGTGATTTCCCAAAAATTTTAAATTGGCGTATGAGGCTAAAAAATATTCAGCCGACGATTTGTTAAACACCATCATATTATTAATTTAAATTCCCTAATAAATTTTATGTATTCTCGTCGTTTTCTCGCTTAATATCTTCTACCTGGAATAACTATGATTGATAATGATTTACATAAGAAAATTCATGAAACGAAATAAGGAATATCCTAGTTTACGTCAAAAACAGGATGAAAAAATCAACAACAATCAGTTTTCGTAAGACAAATAAATCATCCCACTTTTCATAAGAGGTATCGAATTATAGTTTTTAAGAAAATGCTTCATATTATTTAATGTTTATGCGAAACATTGAACTCAATTTTCTCGAAATTAGAATTCTGCAATATGTCCCCTTCATCCATTTATGTCTTCAATTGTGTTGCGTATGTACCCAAGGGGAAAAGAAGCACTTCAAAAAGCCTTCTGAATTGCTTCATTTTCACCAAAATGCGCTTCCCATCGTAAGAACTACTCTTTCTTTTTAACATTGCTTCTCCTGAAAGATGCCTTTTTAAGCGCTTATTTGTAATGCGGCGGGAGGCGTTTTTTTTAATTAAAAAAAAAAAACTGACCGCACTACGATTCGAACCCAGGACAGTCCGTATGATAGACAGAATCCAATTACACAGGTTTACAAAAAAAAAAATGTCATGGCGTTTTGACCAGACTATGTGTTTCCTAGGGACTTTGACATCCTGAATCCGAATCCGGGGTCCGTTTTATTCCAGAACGTCTGGAAAAAAATTTTTCAAGGTCATGTGTCGTTTAGTGTTAAATTCTCTAAAACTCTGAAACAAATTTTTTATCATTGAATTCTCAGTCCTTTAAAAGAATCTGTGATCAAAAAGGGTACTTCGGAAATAGTTTCGGAGATATAGCCATCGGAAGATCCGGGTATATCTTCTATAAAAATCGCTATAAGTTGGGAACCCCTGGATAAATTTGTAAAATATTGATGTTATATGAAAGGTATTTTGACAGCCTATAAAAATGTTTTGAGCATATTTTCAATTGAATTCATAGTTTTCGAGATATGAGCATTTTTGAAATTTTTCAATTACAACAACAAACAAATCAACAACAGCAACAACAACAACAACAACAACAAAAACAACAACAACAATAACAACAACAACAACAAAAACAACAACAACAATAACAACAACAACAAAATACCTTTCATATGACACCAATATTTTTCAAATCCATCCAGGGGCTCCCAACTTATAGCGGTTTTCATAGAAGATATATATTCTGATCTTTCGATGGCTATATCTCCGAAACTAGGTCCGAGATACCCTTTTTGATCACATATTCTTTTTAAGGCCTATGAGCTTAAAGATTAAAAATTAGTTTCAGAATTTTAGCGAATTTATTACTAAACGACACATGAACCCCATTTTGACCTCCATATGACCTTGAAATCTTTTTTCTCAGACGTTCTGGAAAAAAGCGGACCCCGGATTCGGATTCAGGACGTCAATGTCCCTAGGAAACACATATTCTGGTCAAAACGCCATGACATTTTTTTTTTGGTAAACCTGTGTTATTTGTGCTTATAATTACAAACTTGTTAGACCTCTACACCACTGACCTATATGATGAACAAGTATAAAATTTATATATTAAGCAAATGTCTCTCCAAATACAAATTGATATTCGAATACTTCCTACAGCCTTACAAAAAATCATTTTGTATTCAATATCAATTCAATTAAACAAAAGTAAATACATTAGAGAAATTAACATAGAAAAGTGAAATAAAAACAATATAAAAAAAAAAATATCACCCGCACTGGGGATCGAACCCAGGTCTATGGCAAACTTGTGCAACGTCTGTGTTTGTATATCAAACACATTTTTGTTTTTTATATATTTTGTTCTCTTTCTCTTCCACTCTTTTTTAAAAAACTACTCAAATATTGAAACAAACATGTCTCTCTAAACAGAATTTGATATTTGAATGCTTACTGCAATGCCTTACTAAAAAAATCTTTATGTAAGAGCTTCTAAATTTCGATGGAAACAAGCGCTTGAAAAGTGCTCGGTTAAGAAGCTCCTGAAATTTTTCCCCTTGACTTTCTAAAAAAATTTTTGTTGGATATCTTTTTAAAATATTCCTTTTTTTAACAGCTTCATTTATTTTCGTTTGGATGAAATTTTTATTTGTGCCCGATGGCCACCTTATCACAAATACAACATCTATTATTTTATTTATTTGCATGAGTATGTGTGCGATTTGTTTTCATTTGCGTTGTGCGTGTGCAATTTTGCATTCAGTTGCCATTAATGTAGCCAACCGCAATGTTGTTTGTAATAATTATATGTTGCCTACATTTAGGCAGTACGCATAGTTACTGTTTAGTGCTTAAAATCATTTAATTTAATTAATTGGAAATTGCATTATTAATCATAGTCAAGAGGTTTACTAATACGTGTATGTAGTATTTAATTTAAGCAATCCTAAAATGACTTTAAATTTCATTTGTCTGTTTGTTAGTGGTAAATGCGTGCAGCGAATAAAGTGAACACAATTAAATATTTAGTTTTGATTTAAGCTTCAAAAATGTTCATATTTGAAATCAGGCAATAATTTACTGATGCAGTAGTTGGGGAAAAATGAATGCTTAAACATTAGCACTTTTTTTCATTATTCATCATAATCCTCCAGAATATAAGAATGATCCTACTTTGATAAAATTTGGATTTTAAGGTTGAGATTTTGTGAAAATCGTCAGATGCAGCTTTTATAATATGGATTTTCATAAATTTATTTTATTTTTTGTCCGGTTTTTGTAAACAACATGCAGTAATTTTTTCATCTTATACAATCATTAAAGGCTTAGTATTACATCTTGAGCATGACTATGACCGGCACTTGTTTATTGGACCATACTCGTATATATTGTGAATAAAATGGAGTTGAGTCAATTTAACATTTTAACGTACATACATAATTTTCATATAACTGCCATAACACTTAGAAATCATGCTTGGGCTTAAAAGTAAGTAATACCCACGCTTGTATTGCATTCAAACATATTTTATCATAAATATTTAAACATAAACTTACTGATAACTAAAATAGTAAAAAGAACAATAAATTCAGCCCAACCCTTGTACAATTAACAAAACAACTTAACAAACAAACAAACTCTATGCGGAAAATGTGTTTTTTCGTATTTCGTTCAATGCATCCCAATTAAGAGCATACAAAATTTTAAAATCGCATTAAAAAGAAAAATATGTTATACAAAATAAACACCCACAATGACTCACCGTGTATAACTAGCTCAGAATCACGATTTACTTCATATAAACGTATAGCTTCATCAAGCTCCATTTGAGTTGATATAGTGCATGGGTCATTTTCTTCATCAACCCATTTAATGGTGAAATGCTAAAAAAAAAAAGAAAAAATGTACGTTAAGCAAAATCATAGGAAGAGATATCTTAAACAAATGAATAAAATTCGGTGAAATACCAACAATGCTGCGCAACTTAACTCACTTGATCTGGTGGAAAACGACAAATACCACGTATTTCATAACATAATTTCTCATATGAAATACTCTCTTCAATGTAAGTTATCATAATTTCTCCATTATATGCTGTCTTCACTTTAATCTCATGCGCGGAATTGGCGCCATCTTGTATTATTTGTGAGGGCATCTTCTGCATTTGGACGTAGTTTTATTTTGGACGGGAGCAATTTTGATGACAGAAATAAGTTTCAACAATTTTTATCTTAGGAATAATAAAACGTGCAATTTTAGGACAATCACTTTGCTGAAAAGTTGAAAAAGAGAAAAGAGTTATTAGCCACTTTTGTATAATGTAATGTTATGATCTTGCATATTTTCTTTACAATTTTAAAACCACGACAAATTACAATAAATAAGAGTTACAAAAAAATATAAACAAACAAAAACTGTCTTAAATTTGACAAATGTCGATGTTATGTTTTTTAAAAACTTAAATTGTATTTTGGAATGATGTGTTTTAATTAAAAGGTAAAAAGCTTTAATTTTTCCAAGTACTGAAAACGCTGTCAACTTTAAGATCAATAAGACGTCAAAAATATAGGGTCGGTTTCCCAATGCTTAATGAACCATTTAGTTAGCTAACTAATATCAATTAGTTAACTACCAAATTTTTGTTGCTCAGTTTTATAGCCCATTTTCACTTGTCTGATTAATGCGATTTAGTTATTTTATATCTAGTTAACACAAATCGATTTAATTTGCTATGTAAAAAAAAACTTCGATTTGTATGAGAAATTTTAGTTAGTTTTAAATGAACTAGATAGATAACTAACCAAAAAAAATGGCAGCCTTAAATTTTTAAAATTCCAGGGGGAAATTAAGCATTTTCTTTAACACATTTTTGTCAAAATTATAGGCGGTAGGATATAACGCCCAAAAACCAAAAAACACCCAAATTATTTTTATATAAATTTGGGCGATAATCATTTTGGAAATAACGCCCAAAGTTTACTCATGTGAAGTTGGCTCCGTGATCTTCGAAAACCGAAAATTTTTTAGAGATCTGGGACCGTTGGGAATAGTTCTATAGTTCTTTCACAAAATTCGAAATATTTCTGCGAAATTGGACCAAAAATCGGAGATGTACGGTTTTTTGCTCATCGCCATTTTTTTCACGTAGAGAAGTTCTGATAACATTTTTGAGCTCACAAGAAAGTGTTCTGGAGTTCTTTACACTATTTTTTTAATTTTTTTTGGTGAAAAAATTTTTCAGAAAAAAATGTTTCATAAAAATGTTTCTAACAAAAAGAAAGTTTTGATTACAGATATGGATAGTGCTCGAAGAGTTGTAAAGAAAATTCTTGTGACATTTTTCCGAAATATTTGTACTTTTCATTTTAATCGAAAATCAAAAAAATTGTTGGTTTTTTTTTTAACCCAATGTGCACAAAAACGGATGAGGATCCGTTTCGAACCCGTTACGAGTTTATAAAGGTACAAAAAACGTAATCCGCTGTAACGGATGCATTTCGAACCCGTAACGTACATCAAAAACGAATTCAAAACGCTGTGTTTAAATAAAAAAAAAAAACATTTTGAGGCGCTTATGAGCGATTAAAAAAAAAATAAATAAAAATGAAAAAGTTATCGATCCGCATATAGTAGAATTCAAACCCGGGTAATTCCGCAGTGCGGGCCCGTTTCGAATCCGAAACATATGTAAAAGCGAATTCTAAACGGATTTGCTTTTAAATATGTTAATGTTGTATATTTACAGAAAAAAACCGTTTTGATGGGCTTATTAGCAAAAAAAAAAAAATATAAACAAAAAAAGGAAAAAAAATAAAGGGTAAAAATCCACCTGTGGTAGGATTCGATCCGTTTCAAACCCGTAAATACTTCAAATACGAACTCAAAACGGATTTGCTTTAATTAATTTTAACGATGATAAAAAAAATATTTTTGATTTGTTTTTTTTGATCTTTTTATTTTATTGCGTATGATTTTTTATAAGCTTTTCAAACTCTGTTTGAAGAAATGTTTTTGATTCGAAATTTGAGTATATAATATTTTTTATCAAAAGAAGGGAAGAGAAAGAACACAGAATACTTATAAAAAAACAACAGAAATTTGTTTAATCAATACAAACTTTAAATCTCAACATCAGATAAGTCAACATCAGATAAGTCAACATCATATCGGTCAATATCCTAGTTGTCGAACGTCTCGTGTATGAAAAAGTAATACCCCGGGAGCCTGGGTTCGCCTCCCGGCCGGGCTAGTAATTTATTTTTTTCTGTTATTTTGTTTTTTTAATTAAAAATAAGCGCTTCACCATTTTTCTTTTTTTTTTATAAGCAGCATTAACATTATTAAAAGCGAATCCATTTTGAATTTGTTTTTGATGTACGTTGTACGTTACAGGTTCGAAACGGATCCATAAAAGTAGAAAAAACGATTCGTTTTTTTTAGGAATCCTTCCCGCAAACGGATCAGTAACGGATACGTAACGGATAAGAAGTACGAAAATATGAACCCGTTACGGATCCGAAACGAGTCCGTTTGGCACACTGGGAAGTATCCGAATTTTATCGTAGAGAAGTTTCAATTGGAGTTCTAGGTTGCGCTCGAAGAGTTCTAAAGAAAATATTAAGCAAAACTTTTGCAAAATATTTGTACTTTTCATTTAAATCAAAAAATTAGAAAAAATTTCGGTTTTTGATCGGCGTTTCGGATAGGGCTCAAAGAGTTCTTAAGAAAATCCGAGTAACATTTTTCCGAAATATTTGTACTTTTCATTTTAATCGAAAAATCAGAAAAATTTTCGGTTTTTTTTAAATTTTCCGAATATGAAAATTTTCTCGTAGAGAAGTTCTGATCGGAGTCCCAGGTTGCGCTCGAAGAGTTCTGAAGAAAATATTAAGTTAAATTTTTTGCAAAATATTTGTACTTTTTATTTTAATTGAAAAATTAGAAAAAATGTTCGGTTTTTTACGGAGATATGGGATATGATTTTGCTTAACATTTTCTGCAGAACTCTTCGAGTGCAACCTAGAACTCCAATCAGAACTCCTTGACGATAAAATTTTCATTTTCGGATACTTAGAAAAAAAACCGAAAATTTTGACGCAAAATCTGTTTGCTATGGAAAAATTTTTTCAATAGCCATGTTCACGATCTGGTGCAAAAGGTCTTGCATCATAGCAATTGTAAATAAATGTTGAGCAAAATATATGAACCATGTTCACGATCCGGTGCAAAAGGTCTTGCATCATAGCATTTGTAAATAGATGTTGAAAAATTTTGCTATACAACAACAAAATATATAGGATTGAATTAACATTTTCTATACTAAAAACCTATAGCATAAAAATATCATGTCATTTTCCAAAAAAAAAATTTTTGTTTAAGCTCTCGTTTTCTCTTTGCTCGATTTTCTCAGAGAAATATATCTTTTCGTAGCTTGCAATGCTTATACTTTTAATACTGCTCACTATCAAGTGGAAATTATTGCTAATTTTGCTACTTTGCAAGTCTAAATGCTCCGGATCGTAAACACGGTTAATAATTTAATGTTACCATTCAATTTTAGAAATACAAGACACAATAAATACCAATATCCTTAAGGAAAAGCAGCCAAATTGGGGTAAAACAAATATAGAGTCTCAACTCCCCAGAAAATCATTTTGAGATGTTTCAATATAAAAGTCCCTACCGAATATATAACAACTAAGCACAATTTCGGATATTACCATAATAATAAAAATTAAAAGAAAAAAAATTAACATTATTTATGGAATGTGGGGTTAAGCTTTCTGCTCAGTATTTTATATAAAACACTGTCACATCACAAAAATAAGCCCCATAACAAATAAGATACAAATTGGACTCGTTTGAGGATATATCACAGTTCTCATCAGATCATTAACCAACTTTTTCAAGATAAAGCAGTTTTTTATTTATTCTCTATATTTTAGAAATGTCACTTAACATGTTCATCTACTCAGCTCTTCAATAAGGAGTTCATTTAAATTGTCACTTCAAATAATGTATAGCATAAATCTATCAAATAAAAACAAAGCATTCCAATAAGAAAAGTAAGAAGAAGTAGAAACTTATCACAACAACTTGTTGCATCTATTTATCCAACGCATGTGTAAAGAATGCGGCATATCCAGCATCCGGCATCCAGTTTCCAATACGAAACAAGAAAAAAGGACTCACAACAGGTTGTTTATGATGTGAAAAAAAGCCGTCTCGCAAATTAAAACATTTTATATAGAGCTGCTTAGCACAGTATACTGATGCGTGAAAATTACAAATAACAAATGATTCCAATTAAAATTAGTTTAATTGAAATGTTTGAAATCAAATTAATTAAGTACTTAATTAAAAATTCAAGATACGTAGCGTCTTCTGCATGTATGTATGTACGTGAGGCATTGCAGTGCGCATTATAGCAGACGCTTTAGTGATCGCAAATAGAAATTAAATACAATTTTATGGTACAAATACGTGGGCTTAAATATATGTAACTCAATTACAAAAAGTTAATTAGTTTGTTACATATATACAATTGGTTTTAAGTCAATATACCGGCATATCTAAATTCACATACATCTGTTAATTTCTTTCTTACTACATATTTTCACCTTAAGCAAAAGAAAAATATGAAAATGATTGCAGTTTTCTTTCTTTATTCACTTCATCTTGAGCATGTTGTTTGCTGTTGGACGCAAATGAACAGAAGCAGTAAAAATGCAACAGTAGCTAATCCTTCCAGTTATATGTGCAATCTATCCTCCTTAAAACAATCGAAACTAATTGCACCGGGCTAAGTATTTTCCTTTTTTTTTGTTTTTAAAATTCCCCTATTTTTTTTTTAATAGTAATTAGAGTGGATCAAAAATAAAAATTATTTGATAAACACATGGAACTTCAGAGTGTCCAAGTGGTGTTTTTGCGAAAAATCGATGCAATTTTGTCAAAAATAAATTTTTCAAATTTTTGTTTTAAGATTCTTGTAGCATTTTAAACGTTTATTTAATTTCCATTTTTAAATTTGGAAAATTTACAAAATGGCGCCCGTTTTTTGAAAAATCTTAAAATTTGATTATCTCAAAATAATATTTTTTTTATATTTTTATTTTTTTTTTTTTACAAAAACGTGAATAAAATACAAACATTTTGTAGAAGATTTGTTTTACGCGAAGTGATTGTGAGAGCCACAGGAATTTTTTTCTAAAGAGTGACGTGACAATTTTTTTAACTTTGTTTTGTGCTTTCATTTACACCCACTGGGTGGCCAAAATAAAAAAATTTCAAAGTGCAAGGATATAACTTCCATTGCTTAGAAAATACAAGCTATACCAAAAAAACCGATATTTCCTATATGAATCATAAAAATAAGTAGGTATTGACGAAATGACGGCCATGTTTTGAAAAATCTTAAAAATCAGTTATCCGAAAAAAAAAAATTTTTTTTTTTTCTTAAAATTTTTTTTAAAGAAATCTTTTGAAAGGTGGATGATAAACATTCGTTTTTCAAAAGACTTGAGTTAAAAAAAAAAAATTTTTTTGGGCGTTTATTGCATCAATTTTTCACAAAAACACCACTTAGACACTCTGAAAATTTTTTTCGCAAAACTAATAATGAGAGGTCTCCATGCTAAGCACTAAGAACATCTCTGTGAATTTTTATAAAAATCTGAGAGCCTAACTGCAAATTTTGAGAAAAGTGAGATGATCACAGCCTCTTGTAATCGCTTTTTATTTATCAAATACTTCAGTTGAGTGTCGCATGCAAATATTTTGACAGTGCTTGCATATGATAAACAAAAAAACAAATTCTGCACTGGCATGTCTTGTTTGATTTGCTTCAGTTCAGTGCATATAGTATTGTTGTAACTAACAGCCATACCTAAATTGGAGCGTTTTTTAACTATTTCTTTTTCGGTATGTTCCATATTAACTGTATCAGTGTTGCCAATAAAAAACTTTGAAAATCCTTAAAAATCGAGAAAAAAAATCCTCAATTTTAAAATGGGGAAGTCATAAAAGCTGTCATCATATTCTGCTTTTGGTTTATTGTTCAATTTTTATACATACATGAAATTTTAAGAATTTTTTAAGTGTGTTTCTTAATGGCATTTATATATTGAAAATTAATAGTTTTTCAACTTTTTTCAATTATAATTAATTTAGTAAAATAAATATAATCATAATTACAACAAAAATAGTCTGATGAGTCTTTCTGGCGAAAGACGAAACATTTGTCACTATAGCCGTGTTTTTAATCCGTTCCTTATTTTGTCATAATTATGTGTTAGAAAATGTATTGATAGATTTATATGTAAATCGATTTTTGCAAATACATTTCATGAATGTTATTAAGAAAAATACAGTATAAGTTAATCATATAACTGTCTTTAAATTAGGAAATTTTGGTGATTCTTTAATGTGTTTTTCTTCAAAAATCTTATTTCAACTGCGCTCTGAAAGAAATTTGTGATCTAACAATGCGTGCTCCCTCCATTCAAGTATTGCAGGTTGATATCAATAAATTCAAACCGCTCTTAAACAAACTTAAAGTTTTTAAAATCCAATGTATTTTAAAGTCATTCTGAGTCGATAGATAATCATTCTAGGTAACATATACTGAGTAGTTTTTGATGGACCTTCAAAAGGGTAAGTTTGATTTCAGAGGTTCATATTGTCCTAATAAATATTAGTCTTAATAGAAAGGCACCGCGTCAAAACGGATAAAAGAATTTTGTGGATTCCTACTGAAAAATATAGCCAAAACCCTTCAATCTTTTCTAACTTACATTCATTATAGCAAAAAAATGCCATTAATAAATCGTTAATATCAAAAATTGGTTAAAACAATTCCTCAAATAAAAATTCCTAAAGCGGATTCTGCATTCCTCCGATTTTTAGGAACTCCCCACATTTTGGCAACACTGAATTGTATGGACATAAAACAGACAGAGATGGTTAAATAACGCTGACCGTCGAATAACGTTTCAATTTAGGTATGGCAGTTAGTGACAAAAGTTGTTTTTCGCTCTATTCTTCGTGCCTATTTTTTCTCTCTCACGTAAACAATGAACTACTACAATCCCGGGCTACCAATTCGTTGCACATGTAAGTGTTACCAATCGAAAATTTTACTGTAGTTTTGCTACTCGCTTGTTTTACACTGACCTAAAGTATTTGTTTGTAAACATAGTACACCGAAGTATTTTTTGAATTAGGTTTTATTTTTTTACACTGATAAAATGCTTCAGTGTATTTCAGTATCAAAATTAAATCAGTGTACAGTGAAGGTTTGAATCTTACATTTTTCGGATTAAAAACTTCAGTTCAGTGTAAAATGTGCGAGTAAAAAAGTACATCCTAGAGTAAAAGTGCGAAATATCGCATTAGAAGTTTATGAAATTTGTTTAACGATAGATAAAGCCTGCGAAAATGTATTTGGAATTATTCCGGAGCAAAATCCTTATTTTTCCATATCCGTAAGTTGAAAAACAAAATTAAAGTAATAATGGTTGTTGTTGTAGTAAATCGGGCGCCAGGTCAGTAAATTAGAGAAACAATTATTATTTTCGTCCACTAAATTGAAAGGATGATATGGAATTTAATACATATCGAGCCTAGCCTGAGAGGCCCAGAAAGTGCCACGGGCACGGTAGTTCTTCAGAATGGTGAACCAACCCGATCGAAGCTGTTCATGCATGCATTTTGCATCTCTCGGTAATGAGTGGGTAGTGGGTAACTTATACTGCGTTTTTGTGGGAGATTTATGAGTTGATTTACGGCTTTTTCGACATTTAGCACTAATTCTTTCTGAGAAGATTTTAAATCTGCGTATAAATCTCAGCTGGGCTACCGATTTTGGCAATTTTCGATAAAGTGGAACCCCGTTACGATTGGCACTAATGAAAGATAAATATAACTAATATGTAACTTTCATTTTCTCGCTTATGACATCACAGCTACAACTACCTTTCATATGAAACCAATGTTTTCCAAATCTATTCAGATGTTGTTAATCTATATATTGATACGCAAGATAAAAACTTGTCCATCTTTTTTTACTACCTTAGGAATGGAGTACGACTTTAAATTATACACCATTAGAACGACATTCGTGTGTATATTTGCACAAAGTTAAAATTATTTTAATATTTTGCCATTAAGCCTGGTAAAATTAAATACAAATTTTTTAATATTAACAACAACAAAATACACATAGCACAAAGACAAAGACAAAAAGCATAGCACTGACTTTTTGTTTTGTTTATATTTCGCTTACGTTAATATTACATCTCCGATGTAGCTGTACTGATTTCTATAAAGAGATTTATTCTCGACAGTAATACTACGTTTCCACCGGAGATTAATGAGGTGATTTAAGGCTTTTTAGAGATTTATCTATAAGTCACATGATTTACTATACGAAAATAAATCTATTTCTGTCGAGATTTATTTTAAACCTACGCATAGCACGGCTACCGATTTTGGCTATTTTCAACCAAGTGGCACCTCTTAACTTTGACAATTGGCATTAAGTGTCATTAAACACAAAGCAAATGGAAGATAAATATTAAGATGGAAGGAAAAACAACTTTAATTTTACTGCTTATGAAATTTCTGTCAAAAATAAATCTCTTTCAGCTGGTAGGAACGCATACCCTGAGATTTAAAGCTAAATATCGAAATAGCCGTAAATCATTTCATCAGATCTTTCGATGGCTATGTCTCCGAAACCAAAGCCAAGCGACACTTTATGGTTTCATACTCTTTTTTTTGGTAACAAACAAAATTTAGTTTAAAATCAAAATATAAACGATTATCCATCAAATGAACTTGAGCCAAAATATTAATGCCGGATTTAAATAAAGTGGCAACACTTCGGAATGAATCACACAACTTTCATAAAAAAAGACATTTGTCACACCGTGCGAATACCATTGTCCAAGCTCCAAATGTGCAATACTATAAAATGAATCACGCAACAAGTACATAGTCACAAACATATTTTTCTCACGTAAATAGCAATTTGCCACACTGTGCAAGTGTCAAAATGTCAATACAAGTGTTTACAAGAAAATTAATTGAAAAGTTATAATCATTTAAGAAAAAAAAGAATTTATTTTGATAATGAAAACTTTTTGTGCTTCCCCTTTTAAAGCCGGTCAACTTTATCTTGCAGTTTTTCACAATTTCTCCGTATGTATTTGTTTTCTTTTTACTATCTATTTTGTTCTACTTGATATTTTCCAATTTTGCCACTCTAAGGTCCATTGACCAACAACGACGAGAATTCGCGGGGAGCACCTCTTTATAACAACAACAATGAAGGAACACTCAACACCAACAACAACATCCAGAACAACTTGTTTTTCGCTTTGCTTTTAGGTTGAATTTTCCTCACGTACTTCCAGCGCAATTGGTTTTTTTTTTTATTTATTTTACTTTTTTTATCTTGTCTCACGTTTGTCTGTGTCTGTCCGTCTGCAAGTCTGTCCATTTGTCGCAGTCGGCCATTTTTTTACCTGTACAAAATTAAATGCATTTTCTCTGCGCTTAATTTTTTTACTTTTCTTATTAACACTTTTAATTCAAAGACTTTTTACTAAGTTTTTCATTCCAACTCCTCCCCTTTAATAAAACATCAATTCTTTCCAATATTTTTTTGCACTTTTTCTTACATTTTTTTCGGAAAAACTTTTCTGCTGCTTGCAACTGTTGCAAATGTAAATTGAATTAAGATTTAATTTATAAAAACTGAACACTTTTTAAAACGATAACACAAAATTAAACTTAAAAAGAACACAAATTAAATAAATCGTGGGGAAACTTCCTTCCAATAATTTTATTTATTTATTTTTATAAAGCAAACACTCTGCCACACAAATTCTTTAATTTCAACAACCACCGACTGTCGCCGCAGATTCACCGTTGAAAAAGCGAAAATCTGTCATTTACCTTTTGGCCGGATAAGTCAAATGTCAAAAATATCCAAAATTTTATCCGTTGCACCTTTTCGCTCTGCTTACTAAGTGGAGACAAAAACCACGACGAAAATATGCTACCCAAAAGTTGGCATTGAGATTTATGATGTGTTTTACGGTTTTCAGATTTATTAGAGTAATGTCTTAATCTTTTCATAAATCTAGGATGAAAACAGGCTGTTTCGTTTCTATTGGAGATTTATGTGCTGACATTTGCATATCGTTTCGCCAAATCCTACCCGTTTCCACAGGCCGGAAGAGATTTATATTTTTCAGTAATAGCCCGTTTCCACTAAAAATTTAATTAGTAATTTACGACAATTTTCAGATTTATTTGACGTTAAATACATGACGAATGAAGTGAGTTATGACTAAATTACTTCATAAACCTCCGGTGAAAACGGGCTGTAAAACTACGTTTTCATCGGAAATGTATGAAGTGATTTAATACTACGTTTCTACTGGAGATTTATAGCCTGTTTCCACCAGAGATTAGTTTTGGGATTTATGGCAATATTCAGATACATAGATACATAATGAATGAGGTGAGTTGCGACTAAATAACTTCGTTAATCTTCGGTGGAAAGAAGCAATTAGCTGTGCTAAGATTTGTAAATCGCATCCTTTAATTCTTTATTTTTGACATTAATAGTGCGTTTCCACCGGAGATTTATGAGGTTATTTAGTCGTCAAATAAATCTGGAAGCAGCCTTTAGTTACCTCACAAATTTCCGATGGAAACTGGTTATAATTGTCATAAGCGAGAACATTAAGTTGTTTTTCCTTTTCTTAATATTTATCTTCCACTTGTTATGTTTTTAATGAATTTAATGTTAATTTCCAAAATTAAGAGGTGCCATTTGGTCGAAAAAAGCCGAAATCGGTAGCCCTGCTGAGGTTTATGCGCAGATTTAAAATAAATCTCGTAAACAAATATTGTGGATTTATTTTTGTTTGGTAAATCATGTAATTTACGCCTATATAAAGAGTTTAGTCTCGAAACAGCATTAAATCATCTCATAAATCTTCGGTGGAAATGTAGTATTTATTATTAGTCGCAAACAAAACGCGCGCGCAGTGTGTCGTTTAAGTGTGCTAGACGTGATAAATTCAAAATCTAAATTTCAAATTTCTTGTATGTTCAGATATGTCGAAAAATTTATTTTTACGTTCTTTGGCTTACATTTAGTACATAAGTATATTTGCAATTCAAAGTTGATATTTTGAATATAAGAAAATTTAAAAAATTTTAGTTCTGGAAAAGGCTTCAACTTCAGTTAGTTTTACAATAAATGATGAAATAAAATAATAATAAAAAAAAAAACCAAAACTGACTCGATGTATAAGCTTTCCAAAAATATATGTCTATAAAAAGGGGGCTTGCGTGCGAAAATAAGTTTTCGAGAAAACAGCTGCGAAACAACTATTAAAGGTGAATTTTATGCGAATCGGTCAAAAACTGGCAACAATTTTTTTTTTTTTTTTTTGACACCTAAGCACCCTTTTCATAGACCAGGACACATATCTGTGGCAGGAAAGAAAAACTGCTTCAGTCGATTTTTGATTAGAAAGCAAATTTTGTTTTTTATGTATAGAATTTATGTTGCTTTGCTTTTTTATCGAATATCGACTTAAGCAGTTTTTCCTTCCTGCCACAGATATATTGTTTATATACACATATATGCCACAAATAATTTAAACAGAATTGCAATTTTTTCTGCTCTTGAAATTTGTATTTTTGTTGTATATTGGACTAAAAAGCAATGAGCGTCGCTTCGCACCGGGTAGAGATTTTAAGAAAATATGTTGTTTTTTATTGATGACTAGTGATGGGTAACGTAGCGCTGCGTTGGCATTATGCGCTGATACCGAGCTCGGCGCTACTGGCGCTGATACACATATTCATAAGGCGCTAGCGCCAATAACGCCAACAGCGTCTTAATGCCAACTACAACGCAATATTGCGCGCAAGGTTACGCTACCGGTGTAGCGCCAATCTTTACTGCTTTGAATTACACAGATTACGGAAAAGGACTGATTATCTGATTACTGATGTACCCTATATAAGATTTTTCGAAAATTTTTAATAATTTACATAATTAGGAATTTTGATTTATTATCTTTTAACATACTTATATATATATTTATGCCTGTATTTGCTGCATTACCTATAATTCAAAACATTAAAGATTGGCGCTACACCGTTCGCGCAACCTTACGCGCAAAGTTGCGTTTTACTTGTCATTGAAGCGCTGTTGGCGTTGGTGGCGCTGTTGGCGCTAGCGCAATGCGTTGATACTGTAACTGGATTAACGCAAGAAAAATCGCAGCGTTACCCATCACTATTGATGACACATGAGGTTTAAGTCCTCGCACTTTTTTGCAAAAAATTTTCGCCATACTATGAAAATTGTTCCAAATTTTATAATATTAGCTACACTAGGTGCAAATGTAAAACAGTGCAACTATTTTTTGTGTAGGGGTGGTTAAAAGATATTACCTACCAAATTTTATAATGATGAAGGTACATCAATTATGTTTTTAAAGTATTACTGTGAAGGGGTTCAAAGCCCTCATTTTTAACCCCCTTACTTTTCGTACGTTATTTTGTAAATAAAATACACATCCTCAATATGAAGTTTGTAGTAATAACTGCTTCAAGTGAAAAGATATAGCAATTGATGTGTTTTTTTTCTCGGGGAGGGGGTGCAATTTTTGCAAGGCTTTTGATGAACGCAGTATAGGCCCCTCGTTCAATTTCCTCCAATTTTTGCAGGGTGTTTGGGGAACACAGTATACTCCTGTTTACAAAGATTTGTAATAATAATTACCGCAGTTTTGTTAAATTCTTTCGTATGAGGGCTACTCCCCATATCCCCGCAAAAATTAGTTCACTCTATTTCGTGAGGTCAATGGACATATTATAACATATTATAACAGTTCTGCATACTAAAAAATGCATTTTGAAAACTAGGCATCAGAAGTGGCTGATATGTCTTATGTAAAATAAAATATAATTTGTGTACCCCTGGTTGGAGCTTAAAACTGTGAACTAGAAAAACTCTAAATTTGTGACACGATTTTCAAAACACGCGCTATTTATAATATTTTTTTTCTAAAATTTTGCGATTTTTTTTTTTCCAAAAAAAAACCTTTTGTTTTACAAAACACACTAACCCATGTTTATTTAATTTTGGAAGTTTTTTCAAAATTTATATCTCTAGAATTGGTTGATAAAAATAATTAAAAAAAAAAGTGGAGGTTAATATCAAACATAATCAAAAATTTGAACAAGCGGTGAAATATTAGAGTGAAATGCCCCAAAGATATTTATAAAGCAAAGTTAAATTATGTGGCAGCACTAAAAATTAAGTGTCAATAAGGCCTTTTACATTATCAGTCTAGCCATCAAACTGGTCAGCAGTATGTCAGACCGAGTTTGTGCTTACATGTTCAATAAACTCTCATTATTTAGTGTTGCTTTGTACACCGACGAGGAAACAAAGCAACAGCGGAACAAATTTTTATGATGGAAATTAATATGCTGATGGAAATAACAGAAATAAATTAATAAAAAATAGTGAAAACATCAAAATATACACTATAAATTTATTTAGCACCAAAATCATGGGTTTTGGCCATTAAATTTTTTTTATTGAAATCTTTTTTCATATTAAAAATAAGAGCCTTTGACAAAAATAATAACAATCAGGTTTCAGTAAATTGATTTTGTCCCAGTCATAAAATTAAAAGGTTCTCTTCAAGCTCCCATTCAGCAAAATCCAAAATCATTAAACTATCCGTTTTTGTGTAAAACAAATCACTAAATTGCAAGCCCTTTCATTTCCGCACGATGTGCACTCGTTGAAATCTTTTCTTAACCGACTAAAAGTGTAGTGAAAAGTTTTCATTGCATTTACACAGTCAACCTATCTATCAATAAAGTCATCAAAACAGCAGAAAGTCAAAAAATTTTGTTTTTCGGCAAACTGATTGTCAACCCAACGGAAGTGCATTGAAACGACTTCAGTTGCGCTTCTAGGGAAGCAAAAAGCTGCTTCCAGTGCTGTTTCCACTGCTTATCTTTAACACAGGATGTCTTACATTACTTTTTTCTGTAACTTTTGGTAGATTTATTAACTTTTATAAGCAATAAAAAAATTAGAATTTGAAAAATTTTGTATGCTACCAGAGATATGCTTCTATTGCGCTCTTTTTGGAAGCAACTTGGCATCACTGAATATTAATGGCTAGACTGATAATGTAAAAGGCCTTAATTGTACTGAAGATTTTACCGAAGGAAGAAAAGGTACATAGTAAATAATTATTTATTTTTATTCTTTTCAATTATATGAACTAAAATAAAATTTATTTCACATTTTAGTGTGAGCAACACCTCTCTTATTCAATTCAATTTATTTGAGCTACAAAAATTAGTGCATCAAAATTCTTTCAAGTACATCAATCTGATAAATAAATAATCAACAAATGGATAAAAAAGTCGAAATCCAACGTTTGGTGAATCAAGAAATTAGAAGGTTTCATGATAAATTGCAAGCCCAAAACTTGGATATTCAAGATGGCATAAACAGTGAAAGCTACGACTTAACTGAACAGTTGCAGCAATGGTATCGTCTACATAATCCTACTCAGCAGTGCGTGAATGATCTATTGCAAGTATTAAATAGTCAAGGATTAGGTGTTCCAATTGATGTCATGGGTCTTCAAAGTGCAACTGCCATTAGTAATCCATGGTCTGGGCAAAATATGCGAGACATAAAAAATGGTATGTATGAATATAAATACGTGGTGTCCCATGTTAGGGGATAAACATTTAACATTACATATGCTGATATCACAGCTTTAATTAAAAACCTCTTACTATTGAATCGTATATTTACCACTTATCATTTTTGACTTTGCAGAAAATTGTAAGGACTCAAATTGTGCTATTACGGATATACAAGGTTTGTCTGTCAATTATTTATTCAGGAATTAAATTATTTAAAATCAAATTTCTTAAGTAAAAAACAAAAAAATTATACTCTCCTTACAGCTCAACAAAAGAAAATGAATGCTAAACTTATACTTATGATGGAGGAAATAGCAAAAGCAAAGGTTCAACTTGATCTCAACGAAGGAATGACTGAAGCAATTAATAAGAGTTCAGAAATTTTTCCCCTAAAAACTGAAGAAGACTTGATCGCCTTTGAGAAATCCCTAAATGATACAAATATTAACACGCACGTAAGTTAAAAAGAACATTTCCTTGCGAATTTTTTAACTTCTTTATGAATATTGTGAAAAATTACTTAATTAAGAAATCAATTCAGCGAGCAATGAAATTTTTTATTAATTAACATAGTAGATTTCATTTAAAAAGTTTGTCTGCTGTAGGGTTCGTACATAAATATCGTTATGCTGAAATGAACATCGTAAGAAAAACAAAGCTCCTCACGAGAGAATATTGTGCGGCTCAACCAATTTTACATATTTTTAGTAACAATATTTAATTTATTTATAATCAAAACTAAACGTCTAAATTATTTCTAGTATGACACTGAAGATTAGTTCGAGCCCAAATACAAAATGTTACTTTGAATAGCCAAGGACACCTTGTAGAATTGAAGCCCACAAAAAATCATAAAATTCATATCTACAAAGTTTCCTCAAATTGTTGAAATTGAAGAAGTTATAGTGAATCTAAAAGCTCAGTACAAAATATAGAAAACAGGATGTTTCAAAAACGAATATCGCTCCTTAAGACTATGTTTTTTGTTTTAACATTGACATTTCGTACAGCATGCAAATAAATAATAAAAAAAATATTGCATAGTCTTAGGGGGCGATATTCGATTTTGAAACATCCTGTTTTTCGTATTTTGTACCGAGCTTTTAGATTCGCTATAACTTCATCAATTTGAATTTGAGGAAACTTTGTAGATAATGAATTTTATGATTTTTTGTGGGCTTTAATTCTACAAGGTGTCCTTGGCACCTTAGGATAGTAGAAACTAAGATAATGAGTACATCATGAGGAAACTTTGTAACATTTACAACGATATACTATACTTGTTGATCGGACGTCAAATGGCGGAGATATAAGAAAAAAACACAACCGCATCGAATTTAGAGGCCGAAAAACAAAAGGTTTTTTTCCTAAAAATTCTTTCAATATTAGCTCTCAAACTGGGGGCGGTCATTCGAACTTTTTTTTTTTTTGTATAGGGGTCGTATGCATACTTACATTTTAAACTATAAATGAGATGTAATCAATTGTCTTTCAATGTATCAATCGAATTTTGCTATTGAAATTAAATTTTTTCTAAAAATACGTTATTGATCTTCATCACTCGACTTTTACCTCATCCTCCTGGCACATCAAAACAATCTAAAATTTTTGATGGATTTGCATATCTATAGCGCTGAATATCGTGAATATTTAAATCAATTCGCTAAGTTGTATGTGAAATTGTGTTGCGGCTAGTCAAATCCTCAGGCCCATGACAAGTATTTTCGTTGGAAATTTTTATTACATTTATATATTATAAATCCATTGCATTTTTTATGTAGAAATCAATAATTTCGCCGTTGAGCGTTGTTTTCACGATCCATTGACTGAAAAGTGAAAAAACCTCAGGCTCCTGGCCTAAGTTTCCTGCAACCTTCAAGATCTAATTTTTGTTTTTTAATAGTAAAAATAATTGGGTTTTATAACAAACAGCGCTCAGCCATCTAAGCTCTTTTTTCTTTTAAATGGGCATAAAACTAGTAAATCTTATTTTTTTGACCGGCCCGTTTTAAAAAAGTACAAAACAGACACAAGCTGACCTTAGGGGAAGAAGCAGTATAGTCTTATGCAGCAAAAGCCTAGTTTTTTGCACTTTTAGGTTAGGATACCTCGAAATCCTGACGTGGTAGAGGTATTTGGATTCAGCACAAAGAAATCTATTGGTATAGTTTTTTTAAACTAAGAAAAGTAAATGTAGTGCAAATGCAAATGTGGTCAAAATGTTTTCGAAATGTTTTTTTGCTCATTATTTTTTTATGGTGCGAAATTCGGTAAAATTGTTCACATATTTGGAAAGAGTGAAGGTTAAGCTTCCATTTAGTTCATACTGCTTTTTGGTTTTTTAATTAAAACGGATGCTATAGCTGTATTTTGCAAAAAACAGAAAAAATGTTGATAGTTTTGCTACTCACTGGATATGTATGTGCGTAGCTGTAGGCATATTTTTCAAACATTTTTGTACAGTAGATCTTGTATAGCTGTTTAATAATCCAAAATCTACTTTAACAGATACTGAGTTTGAAAGGAATTATACGAAATGAAAGCATGAAAACATCGCTATCAAGAATTTTATCGGAGAAGATACTCTTTGATCATAACTATGATGGCAGGAATAATAAACTAGCGATAAATGCATATCCCAAATTTTTAAATATTTTGTATAGTAAGTGTGGATTTTTATTATTAGTTATATAAATGCTAAAAGCTCATAATTCTATAAGGAACCTACGATGATTTAGAATCACACTCAGATTTTACACGAAACCTAAAAGTGGCCATGAAACGTGTAAAAAATAAACATCATAAGCAGAAGTGGCAACTGAAGAATAATAAACTAAATGCTGACAATGCAAGATCGGTACCAGATGATAATGAAGACGATGATGATGAAGATGACGATGATGACTTTTAAAACTAAGTTGTAATGCATATATTGCCAATTTATGTATCATAATATTCTTATAATAAATTAAAATTCTTAAACAAATCAAAAATTTTGTTTCTACGAAAGCGAAGTTAGTTTCACTTTCCAAAAAATTAAATCTTTAGGAGGATTTATTATTCATTTTGTTATATGGGTGAAAAACGTATCTCGTTATCGAGTAGATTATGAACAAGTTGCAAGGCGTATACTAAAGGCTTAGTGGCCTCCCTCGCAGCACCATCTGAAATGTAAAATTAAGAAATAATCGTAGAAAAATTAATACTTATGTAAGTGTACTTTTTTAAACAATTGCATAAAATATTTTCTTATTAAATATTATCTTCCAGATTAATGCGGCTAAAATGAAAATTCGAGGAAATTTATTTAAAAATTTCAACCACATTTTATCAGATAAGATCTTACTGGCGTATAATTTAAATGGTACGCACGGCAAGAAAAGCCTGAAGGAAGTGTGCAACATATATAAAATAATAAAAGGTAACTAAAATAGAAACTAGGTCATTACAATTTTGCCTCAAATCTATTTTCTCTCTTTCAGGAGTCCTTGCGAAAGATCTTGCAATAAAAGACATAGATACCCACATTGCAAAAAGTTTCCAATATGCAAAAAAACGTTATTTTAAGAAGCTCTGCTACGAAAGAAAATCTGAAAAATAGAACATACTGCTTCAAGGACTTTGCGTATACTTAATTAATTATTTCTTTACTTTTCATTATAAAAATTAATAATTTAATAACTTTTCTTGTATGATCAGATTTCATGAATTTTACTTTTCTCTTTTTTTTTTTTTTCTTTGACAATGTTTGGTTCAATTGTTAAGTTGCATTTTATTATTTTTTTTTAAATATAAACTAAAATGTATGTACTATTCAATATGTACTTAAACGGACTATTAATAATGTTTAAGATTGTTCAATGAATTTGCCATTGTTCCACCATCTTAGAAGGTAACTTTTATTAAAATTGAATTTAATAGATATATTTATGTTACATTTTCTTTTAATACGTTGAGACTAGTGTAGAAGTATAGTAAGTTCAAATAAAAAAAGTGATTGTATCTACGTTTTAAATAGGTCCAGTTTAAATTGGTCGTAGTCTATTTTTTTTGTAATGCGAAAAGAGACAATTGGGCTTTTTCTGGTCCGAATGTAATGCATAGGGAGACAATTGACCGTTTTCTGGTCCTTATGTAATGCATAAGGAGACAATTGGTTACGCCCAATGACAAACAATGTAAAACATAAATAGAACTTTATATGTGATGAGGCCAGAATTTGGACTAGTCGGTTACTCCCATGCAGTAGTTTGCAATCCAGTTTTGGAATAGTCCGTGGCCCTGCAGGGAAATTAAAAATATTAAAAAAATCAAAAATTTTGTTTCAACGTAAGCGAAACTATTTTCACTTTCCAAAAAATTAAATCTTCAAGATTTATTATTTATTTTGTTATATGGGTGGAAAACGTATCTCGTTACCGAATAAATTATGAACAGGTCGCAAGTACATAATCATCTACAAATGCATAAGGCTTAGTGGCCTCTCTCGCAGTACCATCTGAAATGCAAAATTACATCTCAAGTGCAACCAGATGCCCATAGCTACGCAAGTGGAAATGGATTTGTCATACTCCCCAGAAATCTCAATTTGCCGTCAAGCCCTTGATTTGAATCCACAATTCAGTATTGGACGATATAGTCAAAAAATATCATTGTAGATGGAAATTAAATAAACTGCAAATTCGTTTTGAGGGATTAAAGCCATCTCAAAGGATTGCTATGAATGCGTTTCATTTTGACCCTACAATGATTTATGCCGTTATCGATTTTTTTTTTTTTTGTATACCATGAATAAACCTTTTCGAGAATATTTTCTCAGACTGCCTTAAACTCTCCGTTCAAGTCTGAGCAAAAAAGCTCGAGAAAGTTTATATATGATAATACTACGTTCCCACCGGAGATTTATGAGATGATTTAAGGCTGTTTCGAGATTTATCATTAAATCTGGGCGTAAATCACATGATTTGCTATACGAAAATAAATCTATCTATCTACCGATTTTAGCTATTTTCGACTTCATACCCTATTCTCACTTGCCTGGTTAACCAGATGATAGTTTTCCATATAAAAACCTTTTCGATTTGTATTGAAAAGATTAGCTAGTTTTTAAATAATTAGATCATTTAACACAAAAACTCGGCAGGTGGCATCTCCAAAGTCAAAAAATCCCAGGGAAATCAGGAAATTTCCTTTTCTTTTGACAAATGCAAAATGTAAACAAATGAAACATTTTTAATAAAAAGCAAAGGAACAATTCCACTTTATCGACTGATGTTGTTTTTTTTTTTTTTTTTTGCCCAAATAGGGCTCTGGGAATTAATTACAACAACAACAACCTCTGAGCGCATCTACTTTCGGAGATATAGTCATCGAAAGATCGGGATATATCTTTTATAAAAATCGGTGTAAGTTGGGAACCCCTGGATGGATTTTAAAAATATTGGTGTCATATGAAAGGTATTTTACCGGACTATATAATTGCCATTGTTAAAATTATAGGTCAATAATATATTTTTTGGGAAAAAAATGGGGTGAATTTTTGAAAAATGGTCATATCTCGAAAACTATCACTCAAATTGAAAAACTTTGTACAGCAATTGTATAGCTTCATAAAATACCTTTCATATGACACCAATATTTTTAAAATCTTTCCAGGGGTTCCCAACTTATACAGATTTTTATAAAAGATATATCCCGATCTTCCGATGGCTATATCTCCGAAAGTAGATCCGCTCAGAGGTTGTTGTTGTTGTCGTTGTAATTAATTTTCAAAGCCATATTTGGGCAAAAAAAAATAAAAAAAAAAACAACAACAGTCGATAAAGTGGAATTAAGCCAAAAATATATTTGAAAAAAGTGACAATAGTGTCGTCAAAAAAGTGTCATTGAAATGATTGATGACTCCAGGTAAAAGGTGTGAATGTGGTTCTGTGATTATCAAGATTTTCTAATTTTAGGCTGGTTAACTAGGCAAGTGAGGATAAGGTATAAATAAAAATAATATTCCACTGTTTTAGATTGAAACACCTTCTCAAAAATAATGTGTCTCCAAATGAATATGTGGTGTGAACAAATTCCCTTTCTTTCTTTCGCTGTGGCAACACTCTCACTCAAGACGTTTGCTTTATTTACACTGTAAACGTCAAAATTGTAAACAAAGCTGGGTTTTCGTTTTCATTAAGAAAAAAACATTTCAACAGATTAAAAGTAATTGTTTTCTATTGAAAATATTTAGCAATTGGAATATATTAACTTTGACTTACAGCATGGAAGACAAATTCAATTTTAATTGTTTGGTTAATAAGGAATTACAAAGATTAAGTGATCGACTGAATTCGCAAGTTATGCCCAATAATGATTTTCAAACTTTTGGATTTTCTAACAACTTAACAGAAAAGTTACAACAATGGTATTGGCGTCATAACCCATCCGCCGTTTCTATGAATGAGTTGTTACAAATATTGAATGATGAAGGCTTAGGTGTTCCAATTTGTGCTGACGGTTTCGGAAGCGACAGTCGAACTAAGACGGATCATTTTGATACTGAAATTAAAAAAGGTTTCATGTTTTGCTTTTAAAATTTCATTTCCAAGAAACTTTGATTAGATACTATCTATTTGCAGAAAATCCAAAAAGCACTAATTCTACAATAGTTCAAATACAAGGTAAGTCGACTATTTATATCCATAGTTGTTTGAGCACTAATGGTATTTCTTTATTATGCTTTACAGATCAACAGAAACAAATGAATGCCAAGTTGAAACTTTTAATGCATGAAATTGCAATAGCAAAGGTTCGAATTGATGTAAATGAAGAAGTAACAGATAATGTGAACAACAGAGTGGATATGTTTCCTATAGAAACTGCCGATGATCTAATGGCATTTGAGAAATCAATAGACGATGGGAATACAAGCTCACATGTAAGAAGGAAAAAAAAAAAACAGAAAAATTATTTTTTACTTTGCCGAAAAAAATAGATTTGTAGCCAAAACCGTTCATTTAAAATCAGCTTCGTATTATTTTTAATCTATAAAATGATGCTGAATATTTGAAAGTAACCGCTTTATGATTTGTAAGCTCGACAAAAAATCTCACTTGTTATAATTTGATTTTTCACTTTTCTTTTAGACCAAACAAAGTAACAGCTTGGATATTATTTGTTTTCATTTAAAAAGTGTTAATAATAACATGAATTGTGCATGTTTAAAATGACAACGTAAACGTAGCGATGATTTTGGTATAAAACTTCCTTTTTTTTATTTCTTTTGAAATTCAGGCATGAATCGGAGATTTTAATACCAATATTAACATATTTAAATAAATAACCTTATTTATAAAAATATATTTATTTACAGGTGACAAATCTAAATCGAATAATTAAAAACGAAGACATAAATAAATCGTTAACAAGAATAATTGATATCAACCTTCTTGTCGAACACAACTTGAATGGGACAAAGAATAAGTTAGCTTTAAACTCTTATCCGAAATTTCTGAAAGTTCTACATAGTAAGTATTTAGTATTACAATTATGAAATCGCCACGTCAATGCTACAACTAAGTAAGTGGATAAGTGGCCTATGATATTCTTTATAGTTTTGTACACAATCCTGTCCAACCAGAGTTCTCTAAAGTGTCACCATTGCAAAGTTATAAGAAAAAATCAAAACAAGTAAAGTCGAAAATCAGTTAAAATTCAATTTTTTTAAAACATTAAAATTGCATTATCTCAAAACTAGAAAATTTAAGTTACCTAGTTGTAGCATTGATATGGCAAAATATTGAAATGTTAATGCTTTATTAATTTTTTTTTAGGAGCTTATGATAGTTTTGGTTCCTACTCAGACTTTACACTTCACTTAAAAGAGGCTATGAAACGTGCAAAAAAAAAACATAACAAATCAAATTGGCAGCACAGACAGAAAAACCATAGCGATTACAAAAAGTCCAAAAGTGACGAAGCTGGTGATGGAACTGTGTACAATGAAGAAGATTTACTTAGCTTTGTTCTGTAAATCTGGAAAATTATACTGCATATTTAACTTTTTTTTAATTATGAAATACTCCTGTATCGAAAACATACTCCGAATGAATGATGAAATATTACTTTTAACCCGAGATTCTTGAATTAAACTTTCGAAATAAAATTTCTTGAACTCGGTGATTATACATGCAAAAACACTTCTCGCGGCTATAGGATGGCATAATATTATGTGAATGCAAAGTGAGAAATCGATTTACTCCAAATCTAAATGAGATGCTTAAACATTTTGGTTTACATTCCATGCTGAGTTTAGCTCTCCAAAACGAAAATAAGTCTGCTTTGTTACTTAACAAAACCGCGTTATGTTACAATATTTGGAGACTTAAAAAATTCTCTAATGAAATAGCCATCCATTCAAATATGAATTCATCTTTGATTTGACGGAAAGTAACAAAGACAGAAACTTTTCCTGCCCCCTTTTGTGACGGTCACGAAAAAAATTGAAATCATGACGAATTTTTTTAAATACACTTATTTAATTGTAATCTTCATATCTCTATTACTTTTGTTGTTAATTTGATTTAGATTGTTTTGCCAAAAGTCCTCCATTCTTTATTAGTCTGCCAAAAATATTTTAGTGCCGTTTTGCAAATATTTTGAAAAATGCAACACTGCTGGGCAGCTGCTACCCTGGTTGCAGCAATAAAAAATTATGCTTCTTCTTATTATTTTTTTCCTTCGCAAATGTCAAATCAGTGAGCAAAACAAAATAAAAGATGACAATTCATTTATGAAAAATAAATATTGTTACATTTTCATTTGCACTTTTGTTTTCTCAAAAGCTTTGAATATTAATCAAAATGAATTGCATACACAAATTTTTGAAGGAGCAGCGTTAGCGGGAGGTTCTATTTCGTCCGTAGTCAATCCTTCCAAGCAGTTAATTATGCATTGAAAATCGCGACAACGGAGTTCAGATTACTGATGGGCTGGAATAATTGGGCTACCCAAATTGCTATAAGTCACAAGGATCCTGGTACCACAATTTCAGCACTTCATAACAAGACATTATTTGGGAGTTGACTTAGAAGTTGAGAGTACGTTGATTTGGAAGTTGAGAGTACGTCCTGTCCATTTTCGTTTGCGTAACTAAACAGAAAACAATAATAACCAATCATTAAAGAGTTATTAACGATAACAAACACAAAACTTACGTGCTTCCCTGCTTTTCTGAACACAAAAATTGTTAAAATTTAAAAAAAAATAACAATTTAATAAATTTTCAATTTAAACATTTTCAAATGGCTTTTTCTTTCTTTGTTTTGATTTTAGCCTTCTGACAGATAGCAAGGCAAGATGCACGGTTCCATTTTTTTATTTTGACGGCTTGCCATAACCATTGTTATTGAACCATGGCTGCTACTCAGTGTTGCCACCGAAATGAAAAATTTTTCATAACAAATAATTCTTATCCAGACTGCCACATCGAAAATTTTTTTGGGACCAAAATTTATTGGAAAGATTACCAAACACGATGAGTAGCCCAAATAAATAAATTTGTGTGTTTAATTTTTAAGCACGAAGTAGATCTGTTAATGTTGCCGTTTTACACTGAATATTTTTACATAACCATATTGAGTTTGCTACTAAGCGGTGCGGAAACAAAAAGCAAACAAAATAAGAAATAACACAAAACGAGAAGAAAAAGATAGCACACAAAGTCGTTTTAGAAGAACTTGGTTAACACCGTGTTAACACGCTGCATTCTAAAACGCAGCTTATGTTGTAAGCTCAAACAATAATCACATCTTCTTGGAATTTGTTTTTTCGTGAAAATCTAAAAATTTTGATTGAAAACGTGTTTTTTTTTTTTTTTTTTTTTCAATATAATAATTCCGTAATCGGCGCCAAAGACAAAATTTGAACTAGATATACCGTGACGAATATTCGTTAGGCGAAATGCGCTGCCGTTGTGTTCAATTAAATATTCTTTTGTGCTTTATTTTTAACAGCGATTATATATGTCAGCCGAAAATCGCAGTGCGCTCCAATTGTATTTTATATCCCATTCTCACCTGCCTGGCTAATTAGGTGAATGCTGATTAAGCAATTAACCAACAAAATCGGCAGGTGGCATCTCTGTATTCAAAAAATCCCAGGGAGTATTCAAAAAATCCCATGGAAATTATGAAATTTTTTTGTGACAAATGTTAAATGTAAATAAATAAAAAATTTATAACAAAAAGCAAAGCTAAAATCAAAAATATATCCGTCTCAATTGTTTTAAAAAATTTAACTGATGAATTATTCAAAAATAAAAGAGAAAATAGTGTTGAGATTTGGCAAACTTCAAACTAATTGTCAGTCAAATCAGCCTAAACTCAGAAAATCATGATAATCACAGAACCACGTTCACAACTTTTACCTGGATGAGTCATCTAACATTTCAATGACACTTTTTTGGCGTTTACCAAATAACGACACTATTTTCACTTTTTTTAAATAAGTAGGGTAAGGGAGGGAAATATGGACCACCCATCTTTCTTTTTTAAATAAAACCCAAAATACATAAGACAAAACAATTCATTTTATGTCATTCAGTAAAGGAAACAATTTGCCTTTATTCTGTTTCACATTTAGATAAATATCTCATCAGGATAAAGGAAAAAAATTAAAAAACTGAAAGTACTCAAAATGAAAATAAAAAATAAGTGTAGTGTAATATGGACCATATAGTCCATTTGGTACAGAAGTTGCATATAAATATGTCACTTCCACATTCGGCACATTTTTCATAACTCCAAGAACGTCAGATTACACATTCAACCCAGAATTCGCCACGTCGATCTTCTGAATAAAGGGTATTACATTATATGCTTTTTTTATCATTTTTTTTCCGTTGTAGTTAACGAATTACTTAAAATGACCTTCAGACTCGTCATGAAAACTGCAACTAGATTCCCCATCTGAAAAAGATGATAAATACATTTGTTTTTGAGGCTTTTTTCTCTGGTGGTCCATATTACCCACAGCACATGTTGGTGAAATAAATGGTTTTTTATCAAAAACTCTTGGTTAATTAACTTTTTTGTGCTAATAAATTATAAATGGTATTCACTGACTTTATATAATTAACCGTTTATTTAAAAACGCGATGTCTTTAAAGTGAAATAATGAAATATACTCACTAGAAAAAAATTATCACTGATCTTTTTTTTAGAAAAATCAACTTTACAGAAACATGCGACTTCACTGAACGCTAAAATCGCCCTATTGTAAGCTTTAGGTATTAGCGTTAAGTTTGAACATGAATAACGGTAAATCCTATGTATGCAGTGGGAAATAACCGTGTGGTCCATATTACCCACGTAGTCCATATTTCCCTCCCTTACCCTATATTTTAATATATTTCGTTACTTAAATTTTTTTTAAAAAGAATTGAGACGAACACATTTTTGATTTTACCTTTAATTTGCTTTTTATTAAAAATGTTTTATTTGTTTACATTTTGCATTTGTCAAAAGAAAAGGAAATTCTTTGAATTTGGAGATGCCACATGCCGATTTTTTGGGTTAAATGATCTTATTGTTTAAAAACCAGCTAATCTTTTCCATACAAATCGAAAAGCTTTTTATATGGAAAACTATCCTGGTTAGTGCTAAATCGGCATTCATCTGGTTAACCAGGCAAGTGAGAATAGGGAATCAAGTAATGAACGGTGATGATGATTAATTATAGGGATACTCTTATTTCATCTGGTTAACCAGGCAAGTATGAAAGTGGTATAATCTATTCATGAGATATCCCTTAACCCTTTAACGACCATAGGGATATATGTGTCCCAAGACAAAAATAACTTATATTTAAATAATTAATACTATGTTTACACCAAAGATTTATCACACGATTTACGGCTTTTTTGAGATTTAGCTTTATATCTTGCCATATATCGTGTGATTTACCATACAAAAATATATCTACTTCCAACGTGATTTAATTTATATCTTCCAGACAATGCGTAGTTTCTATCTGAAGAGCATCATCACAGATAAAGAGGGAATGCCCATACACTCGTTTCTGTATTTTCATCGCGTCCCAACTTCCAACCAATGCCTTGTCACGAAATGCAGAAATGATGGTACACGGCTTGTCGGAATTTGAGTAATCTAATCATTCCAATACATCTAGATTCAAAGAAGTTGCTGATTTGGACGACTTAAAGTTATTTTGTTTTTTATAAACAAAATATAAATAAAAACAAATGTCATCCGCCAATTGACGTTAAATGTCAAAAATAAATCTCTTTCGGCCGCTGTAAACGGGTAGGATTTAGCGAAGAGCTTTATTTATATCTTCATAGCTAAATCTTTGGTGTAAACATAGTATAAGAAACCGATATATGTAATTTTGACATTTATCAGTTTCTAAACGCTTCCTTCATTTCTATTAAATCTGGCAACACCATCAGAAGAACCGTTATTTTTGTTTGATCATTCTAATATGACAGTTTGTATAGTGCACTATTGCTATACCTTACAGCGGAATTTAAAGGTGTTAAATTGTTTTTAGTCAGATTATAGTGTGAAATATTTCTTGTCAGGTAAGTAAATTGTTGTTTTATACATTAATTGAACCATTATTTAAGTTTAGTATATTGATAAATCATAAAATTCAAAATGGGACACCGGTGTCCCTATGGTCGTAAAGGGTTACTTTTCAACTCAATTTCATTTCATTTCATTTATTTAAAAATTCATTACAAAATGCTACAAGATTGTTTATCTTATGAATAAGCATAAAAAATAATACCAAAAAATTATTAACAATGAGAAACGATATTAATGTAAAATAAAAAAAATAAAAAAAAAATGTTACTAAAAAATTATTTAAAACAAGTTTACAAAATTCATTGATATTGATTACTCTAAATTATGAAGAAGAAAAATGTCTAAACAATGTTGCTTTAAATTGTGTCGGGGACCTAATTTTTTGCAAATCATGTGGAAGGTTATTCCACAAGCGAATTGCAGCAATGAAAAATGAGCGTTCTAAAATCGAAGTTCTGCATCGTGGCACGATTAGTTTTAAGCCTCTTTGTGATTGAGCAAAAAGAAGTGTCTCAGATAGATAGTCAGGGGAGTTTTTATTAATCACAGAATGCAATTTAATCAAATTTCTAAATTCATAATATTGGTCGAGGTCCAAGCCCAGGATAGCTTTCTTTACACGAGACACACTTTCATATCTAGGAATGCTAAAAATGAATCTAATGCAGTCATTAAAAGCCACATTCAATTTACGCCGACATATGGAATCAGGACATGGATAAACCGAACAGTTAAACGTAAAAAATGGCACAATTAGGCTTTTAACCAACCTCATTTTCATATTATCGGGTAAAGTGTATGCAGACGACCTAAGGCTTCTTAAGCTGTAATAAACTTGTTTCACTGTTGTCTTAGTGGCATCACAACAACTTAATGTTGAATTGATAAAGTAACCTAAGTACTTGATATTTTTAGACATAGGCAATATCGTTCCACCCAATTCGATAGGTGGTAGATCAAGCGCACTGACATGGTTTCTAGAGCAGATCATACTGTTACATTTTAATGGATTCAGCTTAAGCCCATTTTTAGTTGACCAATTTTGAACGTGTGCTAGATCTTCGTTAATTCTTACAACACAGTCTTCAGATAAACCAACGGGGCTAGCAAGGTAAATAAGTACGTCATCAGCATACAGGTGAATTTTACTATTGATCACTATTTGAGTTAAATCATTTATATACAGCGAAAACAGTAGAGGACCTAAAATAGAGCCTTGCGGCACACCACAGTTGGATAACAAAGGATCAGAGGAACCTTGCTCCGTTCTAATGGAGAGCACTCTATTTCTCAAATAATTACTTATCAGTTTGACTGACATATTAGAAAATTTAAATTCTTGCTTTAGTTTTCTTAAGAGAGTTAAGTGATCAACACAATCGAAAGCTTTGGAGAAGTCCAACACAACCATTATACAAATGTTATCACTGTCTAAAGCTAAACGCAAATCGGAGGTCACTTTCATGACAGCTGTTTCGCAGCTATGTTTTGTGCGAAAACCTGATTGCCACTTGCTTAATTTCTTGCATCTGGAAAGATAGCTCTGCATTTGATTAGAAACGATTTTCTCAAATACTTTGGACAAAAAAGGAAGGATACTTATAGGTCGATAGTCAGACGGACATGAGGGAATCGGTTTTTTAGGGACAGGTATAACCTTAGCGTATTTCCAAGACTCAGGGAATTGGGAATTCATTAAACAAGTATTGAAAATATTCAATATAAATGGAAAAATCAAAGGTAGTATAAGTTTAAGAAACTTTGGACTTACTTCATCCATGCCTATAGCTTCTGATTTCACCGATCTAAAGGCATCTTGAACTTCGAAACTGGTAACGCAATTGAAAGCAAAACAGTCATCAATATCTAATTCAGAAGGTGTAAAGCTTTCTACTAAAGAATGTGTTGGAAAAGGAACTAAATTAGTCCTCATTTCACCTGGGCTAAAAGGGCAGCCTGAGCTAGACTTGTCTTTTGAAATACCTAATTCTTTAAGATTTTTCCAAAGCTGTTTTGAATTTAAGCAAGGATTGAGTTTATTACATAAGTACGTTCGTTTGGCGGATCGAATTAAGCTATTTACTTTATTTCTTGCAGTGGTGTATTGATTTCTATTAAAAACAGAAGGATTTCTTTTAAATTTCTTATAAAAACGCTCTCTTTCATTTACTTGCAACCTAATAGCATTAGTGAACCAAGGGCAATGATTGGACTTAAATTGTTTGGAAACAGTAGGGACGTATGTCTCAAACAGCTCACCAATAAGCGTGTTTAGCAAATACACCTTGCCATTTACATCAGGAGTAGAGTATATCGTGGACCAATTAAGATTAGAACAGCCGAGATAAAGACTGGGATAACAAATGTTGCGAAAGGATCTAAAGGTAATAGTTCTATCGCAGTTGTCAGGAAAAGGTAGCGTACAAAATATGAAATCATGTGTGAAGTCGGAAGGTGAACTCATTTGGTCAAAAACTAAAACGTGCTTATCATTACTTAAAAGAAATAAATCAATTAATGAAGGATTAACGCGAGATTGAAAACAAGTAGGAAAAGAACCATTCACTATTGAGAGACTACTTTTGTCACACAAGTACGTGAGTAAATTAGATGATCTTGTATTATCTAATAAATTAACATTAAAATCTCCGCCAACAAGAATGGTTTCATATTTATGATTTAAGCTCATCAAAGTGTCTTCTAACTCAGTAATGTTTTCGCTACGAAATTTTGTACTACAATTTTACCAATTTCACAAGCAATCAAAATAAAAAAATTTAATGAACCTGTTAGTAGACATATGTACTGTAACGTACTTTTTGACACTGAATTCGAATCCGAGGCCAGAATTGCGCATATACTTCATTATTTCGAGATATCTGTGCTTGAAGCTGAGAAAGCGCTGTTTTCAATCTGACGGTGTAGTTCCAGGGGATGGTGTTATTTAATTCTTTTGATGGCATCAAATAGCCCTAATCTTACCAATCAAACCATACCTTTAATTTTTTTCAATTGGACCCTAACTTTCCGAATTATCACCCTTTGAAATAAGGGCATATTTTCCCCATATAAAAATGTATGAGGGAAAATTCTCCCTTAACGACCAAAGGGACACATATGTCCCAGAAAATTCCAGAGAAACCGTTAAAATTTTTGAATTTGTATTTTAAAATGTTTTCTGGACGCCCAATAGACCATTATAAATAGCTATCATGGTTGCATAAGCACCCAATTCCTTACGGTCTTGAAAGGGTTGAAAAATCCTTCCAAAAAAAAATTACTCAAAAGACTGTCAGGCATTCGAAACGCTTCCGATTTTGTAAAATTATTTATTAAATGGCAACACTGTTTCACTTGACAAAAAACGCTAATATGAAAGCGACTGAATATCCAAAACTAGTTTTTGTAGAGATACACAAGTGAACGGAGGTGTCTGGTGTTAAAATTGCTTCCGAAAGATAAAACGTCTAACTATTTACAAAAGATAACTCGGGAGAAAAAACTTATAAAACCCTTAAAAAGCTGACAGAAAAATATGTGAAACTAAAATCAAATGCAATAAAAAAGTAAAATTTTAACTAAAAAAAGTGCAGTTCATTAAATATAGAAAACGCATAAATGTGAAAAACGACACATGACCGAAAATGCAGTGGAAAATGGTGCTGTATGTGTAGATTATTCGTGTAGACTTCTGTTGTTGGCGTTGTTGTGCATTTGTAGATTTTAAACGACAGCAAAATCAAAATAAAGAAAAAAAAAGTGGTTTAAACTAAAGCAAACATAAGAAGCAACAACAAAAACAACACAACAACTACACAAACTGTTTTTACTTGACTTTTGCTTTAAAGTTGAAGCTCAAAAGTCGATTTCTTAACCCAAAAGTTGCTGATGTTCCATTCCGTACGCCTGCTTTAGTTTTTTGTTTTAATTTCTTGCGTTTTCTTGTTTTCACAAACAACATTCATCATTTTAATCCGAAAGATATGTAAGACGAAAAAGCGTGTAAGATAATGTGCGTTAATAGTGTGTTTGTTGTTTTTATTTAAATTCATCTACTTAATTGTGTAATAAAAAATGTAAACGCTTGCAGTTAATAAAAAAGTGAAAATGTTGAGTTAAAAAAAAAAAAAAAAAAATTATTTACAAGTAATGGTTTTTAATATTAAACCTCTGCAATAAAATGTCACGTTGCTGCAACAGCAATTGAAGGGAATAAATAAAATAATTATTTTTGACAAGGTAAATTGTTTTAACTACATTATTATAAAATTAAATTAACATTTTGTTGTAATTTTTAAATGTCTACAATTCATGTTTTATATTTAAACATTGGTGGGTCAAAACAACAAAACTCGAACTTGGCAACTCGAGATTTTTGCTCAGACTCCCAATATAATTTGGTGGGAATATTTTGACATAATTTATTCTCCAATTTTTTGACAGAGAATTTGAAGCGCGATTAAATAATGTATGAGAAACTAAAAACTTATATAATTTTATAGCTTATTAAAATAACTTTCATAGGGCATCGCATAAGTTAAGGCTTGAAAGAGTCCAAAAATTTTTTACCAGGTTTGCGCTAAAATCTTTAATTTTGGAACAATTCCACTTTATCGACTGTTGTTGTTTTTTTTTTTTTTGCCCAAATAGGGCTCTGGGAATTAATTACAACAACAACAACCTCTGAGCGCATCTACTTTCGGAGATATAGTCATCGGAAGATCGCGATATATCTTTTATAAAAATCGGTGTAAGTTGGGAACCCCTGGATGGATTTTAAAAAGAGTCTGTCTATACGGGGCGTTCCGCGTACGCGAAAACTCCTCTCTCTCTCTCAATTTACTCAATTAGCGTAAGCGAAATCCAGTGAAGTTTTTTCCCCTGGGACGCATCTTCGTTACAACAGTAATTTTACATAAAAGTAGGGGTAAGTGGGCGGCCTGCGGCCGCAGCTCAGAATTTAAACCCGTCAGACATCCAACACCGGCTTCGCGGCGGCCTTCGGCCGCGGATCAGTACATAAATTAATCAAGTTCCCCGGTGGAAAAAACTTCACTGGATTTCGCGTACGCTAATTGAGTTTCGCGTACGCTAATTGAGTAAATTGAGAGAGAGAGAGGAGTTTTCGCGTACGCGGAACGCCCCGTATAGACATTTCCTTTTAAAAATATTGGTGTCATATGAAAGATATTTTACCGGACTATATAATTGTTTTTCAATTTGGGTGATAGTTTTTGAGATATGACAATTTTTCAAAAATTCACCCGATTTTTTTTGCAAAAAACCGTTATTTTTCCCAAAAAATGTGTTATTAGCCTATAATTTTAATAACTAAATTAGGAAGCCTAATTTATTTCCTTTCATTTGATATGCATTATGTATCTGAAATTGCATCATTAATAAATTTTTATAGAAAAAAACAAAAATGGACCAAATCAATTTTCTTCAAATTTGGAACTTTAAACAACAATGCCAAAACAGACAACAACAACTTTACTACTACTACAGTAGGGATAAGTGGGTGGCCTGCGGCCGCAGCTCAGGATTAAAAACTCCCAAAAATCCACCACCGGCTTCGCGGATCAGTCTATAATATATCCAACACATAGTTTGCTAGCCAAATTGAGCGCGCAATTTTTAATAAAAATTTTAAATTTTTTTAATATAATAAGTAGCTGATCCTCTTTGTTGTTGTTGTTGTTGTTGTTGTACTATCCAAGTTGTTGTTGTAGTAGTTGTTGTTGTTTTTGTTGTAGTTGTTTTTGTTGTTTGTTCTGGCATTGTTGTTGTTTCAAGTTCCTAATTTCAAGAAAATTGATTTGGTCTCTTTTTGTTTTTTCTATAAAAATTTATTAATGATGCAATTTCAGATACATGTTGCATATCAAATGAAAGGAAATGAAATGGGCTATCTAATTTAGTTGTTAAAATTATAGGTCAATTATACATTTTTTGGAAAAAATTCAGTTTTTTTGGGAAAAAAATGGGGTGAATTTTTGAAAAATTGTCATATCTCGAAAACTATTGAAATTGAAAAACTTTGTATAACAATTGTATAGCTTCATAAAATACCTTTCATATGACACCAATATTTTTAAAATCTATTCAGGGGTTCCCAACTTATACCGATTTTTATAAAAGATATATCCCGATCTTCCGATGGCTATATCTCCGAAAGAAGATGCGCTCCGAGGTTGTTGTTGTTGTCGTTTTGATTAATTTTCAAAGCCCTATTTGGGAAAAAAAATAAAAAAAACAACTGTCGGTAAAGTGGAATTAAGCCTTAATTTTTGTTGGAGAATTGCCACCGTACAATTCTCGGTGTTTATTGTTGGGCTTGAAGACCTTGGATTTTAAAAGAAATGTTTGTTCTGTTTTATTTGTTGATGATATTATTTCTGGGGCAGTTGACTGTCCTAATTTGCTTAGTCTGATTAACTTGAATGTTCCCTCTAGATCTTTGAGGAATTATATCCCGTTTCACTTGGATGTGATGCGCACTAATTATGCCTCAATTGCTCCTTTAGCAAGAGCTGATAGTTTTATAAATGATATTAGCTCGAAAATCAATATACTTAGATAGTGTTACTAGTAAAAATGCTTTAAAAACTGTTTTAAATAATATAGTTATTGTGATATCTTTTTTATTAAATTTAATAAATCTTTGTTTAGTCTGTAAGAATTTTATTCATAGGCTGAATAACATAAATAGATAAATAAACTAGGTTTATAATAGAAAGAAGTGTGAGGTGTCACTAAAGTAAATTTGACTCAAATCTATCAATAAGAATAAGAACTCTTAGATCATCACCAATTTTGTAATTTGTTATAACTCACGGTGTGCCTTAACCCGTTCTAAATCGGACGTCGTAGCACATCAAATTTTTTTCCAGATTCTGCTTACTTATCGTTCAAATGATGTATAAAAAAATTTTCACTCGTGACTCCTCGACTAAATTTTGAGATAATCGCTTTTCCAATTGGGGCATTTTCCCATACAAAAAGAAAAAAAAAATTTTTTAACTACATTAAACAAAAATTAAAATAATCACAATCGATGTGTTTTGCGATGCTAAACGTGAATCCAACCTCAGAATTGCTCTATCGTGTATAGTTTACGAGATATTGTAACCTATAGACCAAAAAAGGTGTTTTTTGCCATTTTTTGAAGCTATATAACTATATAACATATCATTTATTCGTCAAATCTGGCTTAAATACTTGATAGCCCCAATATTTTCCTTTAAAACCTAATTTAAATTATATTTATATCTTCATGCTTCTAAGAGATATCGTAGACCAAAATATTGTCAAAACGGGTTTTTTGCAATTTTGTGTCTTAAGGTTAGGATATCTTTGAGGATAAAAAAGATATCAACATAATTTAAATTAGGTTTTAAAGGCAAAGATTAGGACTTTAAAGTTGCTTACCAGATTTAACGAAACTATACACGATAGAGCAATTCTGAGGTTGGATTCACGTTAAGCATCACAAAACACATCGATTGTGATTATTTTAATTTTTGTTTAATGTAGTTAAAAAAAATTTTTTTTTCTTTTTGTATGGGAAAATGCCCCAATTGGGAAAGCGATTATCTCAAAATTTAGTCGAGGAGTCACGAGTGAACATTTTTGTATACATCATTTGAACGATAAGTAAACAGAATCTGGAAAAAAAATTGATGTGCTACGACGTCCGATTTAGACAGGATTAAGGCACACCGTGAACTATTTTATCTTTTTTTTTAATATTATACTACGTTTCCACAAGAGACTTATGACTGTTATGAGATTTAGATCTAGATAATTTACCTTACAAAAATAAATCTATTTCTCTCGAGATTTATTTTAAATCTGCCTATAAATCTCTGGAGGGCTATCGACTTTGGCTATTTTCGATAATATGATAATTAAATGTCAATAAAAACAAAGCAAATGGAAGATTAATGTTGAGAAAAAAACGAAAAACAACTTCAATTTTCCCACTTATGACATTTACTGTCAAAAATAAAATAAATGAAAACGGCTAGAATTTAATGATGGAATTTATATGTATTCATATCTTAGCACAGAATATAATTAAAAATACCAAGGCTACATTATTGTTTTTTTTTTAACCAAAATTAGAAGAAAAAACTATCTCTACTAAAAATTAAATTTCCATTATCAAAATATTGATGATTGCAAATGCTGTCTATCGAGAAAGGGATATATGCCTATTCTCGTGAGTGAGTTTCAAGACAAATTCATGATAATACCATAGTTTTTCTCACTGTCCTGGTTAACCAGATGAAATAAGAAAATATTATTAACATGCTTCAAAACACATTTTCTTGTGTTTTTGGGATGGGTGCTAACCTAGCACTTCCGATTGCCATTGATGAGTGGATAAAAAAGCCGAACGATTTTTCGAAGAACGGTCGTTAAGCGGCGCTATATCGGTTCAAAGTTCGATGGAAAACTCGTATTTTTAGGTTAAAAATTGAAATTTTTTATATAAAATCTTCATTTCTTGTTTATGATGTCTTCTAAACATAACTTAAGCATACTCCAATGATTATTTTCTAGCCAAATGTTAAAAGCATATCTTCTACCGTTTTGGGGAGATTTACAGAAAACTGAAAAATTAAAAAATACCTTCAATTTTGCATTTTTTCCCTCTCACGATTAATGCAAAAGTTGGGATGGGTTCTAGTAGAGTATTTTCAATTGCCATTGATGAGTAGAAAAAAATTGTCAAAAGATTTTTCGAAGTTCGGTCGTAAAGCGGCGCTTTAGCGGTTTGAAGTTCGAAATATCACGTTTAAAGTAAAAACGTCCTTTTGGTTAAAATTAATTAAATTTTTTATATGAAATCTTCATTTCTCGTTTATGATGTCTAATAAACATAACTTATACATACTCCGATGGTTAGTTCCTTCCCAGATATTAAAAGCATATCTTGAACGGTTTTGGAGAAAATTACAGAAAACTATGAAAAATTAAAAAGTATTTACCTCCCTCCACGATCAATGCTAAATTTGGGATGGGTTCTAGTAGAGCATTTTCGTGGGAAGGAAAAAATGCAAAGTTGAGGGTATTTTTTAATTTTTCACAGTTTTCTGTAATTTTCTCCAAAACGGTACAAGATATGCTTTTCATATTTTCGAAAAAAATAACCAAAATGAGTTAAAATCTGTTGCAGGGCATGCAATGTATTAGTGCTAATAAGGGGAATGTCCTAAAATAAAAAAATTGGCTATGCTACGCAACCGAAATATTTCGTATTTTGTTTGGGAACTGAAATACCTTATCTTATTGGAAAAGTTCGAAAGGACATTGTGATAAGAAAGAGTGTGTCTATTCGATGGCATTAATAAAAAATAATTTCACCTTTTCTTGTAGCTACGCTGTAAGACTGAAAACAGCGTTTTCTTCAACTTCAAGCTAGGATTTCGAAATCCTGCCGGTATAATGACAAAAAATTAAACAAAATTTTCATTCCCTTCCGTAATGTACTTGAGTAATTTACTTTGGTAAAAAAGTGTGCGTGTCAGTTATATTTTTATTTGCGAGAAATAACATTCAGGATTGCTTAAGTAGTTTTCTTTTTATAGCGTATTATATTTATGTGGGCGGTGCCACGCCCTTCAACGAGTTTTTCCAATATAACCACATATCACATATTATTCCGTGTTTCTAGGGGTAACATCTCCAAAATTTTGCAAGTTATGACCAGATCAAGTTTAAAGTTTAGGGCGGTCCCCCACCCCCCCTCATAAGTATCAAGAAAGTTAAAACCTAGCTCATACTTCATTCAATGCTAATATCTATCATTATTTCATTAAAATCGCTGCCGCCCTTTTTTGGAGAAAAAATTTTGCCAATGAAAATAATTAGGCCGTTATTTCTTTTTGGTTTTTAGGCGGTATTTCATATTTTTTTTATTTCATTTATTTATTTGATGCAATTTGTTAGCATATAAGAATACAAGTTCTTTTAAATGCAATAGATTAAATTAAGATAACAAATTAAGCTTAGTGTTTACATTTTACATAAAATCACAATAATAATGATCAACATGTATTGTTTGGGAAATATTTTATTTCAATAATTGGGCGTTATTCTGATTTTTTTTTTTAATTTTTTGGGCGTTATTTCGGTATTTTTTTATATGAAATTTATATAAAAATAATTTGGATGTTGTTTCGTTTTTGTTTTTGGGCGTTCAAGTTCAAAATGAGAAAGTAAAATTATAATGAAAATGTGTAAAACTATAATGAGAATATATTAATTGATATTGAGAATTCTAAATTCATATTGAGAAAGTATAAACTAAATTGAGAATGACTTAAATGATATTGAAAACCTATAAATTAATAATGAGAAATGTAAATTCATTTGAAAATTTGTAATGAGAAGATATAAATTCATAATGAGAATATATAAAATCAAAATGAGAATATTTCCGAAATATTTTTCACTTGGTATAGTAATATTTTCTAACAATTTTGCGTCTAGGACATTATTCACTTATGCTCAATTTCATTGAAAACATTTGGGCTAAAACTAAGGTCAAAGTCAAAACTGCAGAGGCTGCAGTACCTTGAAAATCGATGAGGCTAAAGCAACAGTAACTGGAGGCGACTGTCCGTAGTTTATCTAAATTTAGTTTATACTTTCTCAATATGAGTTTACAATTCTTTATATCAATTAGTCGGGTTAAAACTACAACTAGACATCTACCTTTTTCATGCTTTAAGAAAAAAGCGTTTTAAGTTTTTTGAATTTCGTTTTTTGTATGGGATTTTGCAGTTTTCTACTTTTTATTCTTTATGTAAAATTAGATGAGGACTACATATCAAAAAACCGACTAAACTGGGGCATAGATCCGTTTTGGGCTTTATTTCGTTTTTTTTTTGGCGCTACTTCCTTTTTTTTAAATAACGAAATAACGCCCAAAAAAAAAAGGAAATAACGCCCAAAAAAAAAAAAATTACCTAATTACGCCAAAAATGAAAAACGAAATAACGCCCAAACTATTTTCATATAAATTTGGGCGATAATAATTTTGGAAATAACGCCCAAAATTTTTTTTTATGAAAATAATTTGAGTGTTATTTCGTTTTTGGGCGTTATTTCCTTACGCCAGATCTTGCTCTGCAAGGGCTTGAAATTTTCGTTATAAAATATATTATTGATAAAATAATAAAGCTTGAATTTTTTTAATTTTTCGGTATGAGAGATACCCTTTTTTAATTGCTTACACAGTAAAAATTTTAGCTCAATTTTAATACCAAAAAATATTTATATAGAACAATGACAAAAAAGTATTAATTTTAAACTTTTTTGGAATAAATTTCAAAATTTATGGAAAAAATTCTGAATTTGTTACCAAAAAAGGTTAAAATCAATACCATAGAGAATCAAAAGTTAGAAAAGTAAACTATAATTTTTAAGTGTGTATAACACGGAAAGTAGGGATCCAACTGAAAATGGTTAAAACACTACATACATACGAGTACATATTTTTTATTTGTCTTAAAATCACTTTTGCTGAATAGATTTTCCTTTTTTTTTTCTTGTTGTGGTTTCAATTTTTATTTTTTAAATGGAGTGACATTTATAAATTCAATTTATTAAATTTAAAATTAGCAATCAGATGTTTTGTTTCTGTCGAATTGTTACAATCTATTACAATTATCGACACCGTTTTCATATTGAAATATCTCAATTCAGTACTAATCCACTTTGATTTCATGCATTAACGTTAGATTCGATGCGTTTTGAGATTTGGATAATGCACAAGTAAATTCGGATTAAGACTGCTAATTCGGATTAACGCTGTCGTCTGTCTATGTTATAATGATCTGAGCTCAGTTTTCGATACTCACTTATTGCATACTCAAGTTTGGCGGCCAATCTGTAATATCAAAAGTGACACTCATATGAAGTTGGCTCCGTAATTTTTGAAAACCGAAAATTATTTTAGAGTTCTGGGTCCGTTGGGAATAGTTCTTTCAGAAAATTCGAAATAGTTCTGTGAAATTGGACCAAAAATCGGAGGTGTACCGCTTTTTGGTCAGCGCCGTTTTTTTTACGTAGAGGAGTCCTGATAACATTTTTGAGCTCACAAGAAAGAGTTCTGGAGTTCTTTATACTTTTTTTTAATTGTTTTTTTTTTTTTTTTTTGTGAATAAATTTTACGATTTAATTTTTTAATAAAAACAATAAGAGGATACCTTTAATCTCGTAAACTCGTAAACCATGAAAAACTCGAAAGTTTACGAGCTTGTTTTCAGGAACACACATTTCTAAAAACGTGTAAGCAACGTATCAGCTGTCATATAATTTGAAAAATATTCAATTCAAATTCAATTTTCGAAACAAAAAATGTTTTTTCAATACATTTATTTGACAACAATCGCTCTCGTACTTTTTCGAGGCTATTTACGCATTGAATTTGCCTCGTAAGTTTTCGAGGCCTGATAAACTTTTTTTCATACAAATTTTTAAATTTTGCTTACGAGGCTCGAAAGTTTTCGAGGTTTACGTGCTTTTCGAGGCTTTTAGGAGATTAAAGGAATCCCCTTTTTAATTTAAATTTTACTGCCTTCGCGCTTGGCGAAAATTAATAAAAAAAATTTAATCGTGTTTTAGCCTTTTATAAAATAAAGAAAAGAAAATTCGGATTACAGATCTGGATGGGGCTCAAAGAGTACTAAAGAAAGCTTTCGTAACATTTTTCCGAAATACTCGTACTTTTCATTTTAATCGAAAAATAAAAAATGTTCGGTATTTTACTAAGTATCCGAAAATGACTATCCGTAGAGGAGTTCTGATTGGAGTTCCGGATAGGACTCGAAAGAGTTTTAAAAAAATCTTAGTAACATTTTTCCGAAATATTAGTACTTTTCGTATAAATCGAAAATTCAGAAAAAAGTCAGAACTCCTCTTCGGATAACTATTCCTTTTCGGTTATTTAGTAAAAGAACGAAATTTTTTTCTAATTTTTCGATTAAAATGAAAAGTACAAATATTTTGCAAAAATTTTACTTAATGGTCTAACTTCAAGTGCAACCTTCAACTCCGATCAGAACTCCTCTACGGCAAAATTTTCATTTTCGAATACTAAAAAAAAAACGAAAATTTTTCTGACTTTTCTATTAAAATGAAAAGTGCGAATATTTCGGAAAAATGTTACTAAGATTTTCTTTAGAACTCCTTGAGCCCTATCCAGATCTGTAATCAGAACTTTTTTTTTTGTTAGAAACTTAAAACTTTTCTGAAAAATGTTTTCAAAAAAAAAAAAGAATAAAATTAAAAAAAAAAGAAGTATAAAGAACTCCAGAGCTCTTTCTTGTGAGCTCAAACATGTTATCAGAACTCCTCCACGTGAAAAACACGGTGCTGAGCAAAAAACGGTACACATCCGATTTTTGGTCCAGTTTCACAGAAATTTTTGCGAATTTTGTGAAAGAACTCCAGAACTATTCCCAACGAACTCAGAACTCTAAAAAAAATTCGGTTCTCGAAAATTACGGAGCCAACTTTACGGAGCCAACTTCACATGATTAAAAGTGACTATCGAAAAAATGTGGCACCACCATGCACAATGGCATTAGTCGCGCTAAACAGGTGATATATTGCGTAACGGTTCTACATCTGTTTTGTAATGACACCTTCCGATCTTAATCAGATACAAAGTTCAGATATTCAAATCCCTACTTGGAATCTTGTTTAATATCAAGTAATTCATCGTCAATTCGATAAACAGATTTTTCTAGCTCAGTGTTTGTAAATAAAGTTTTTGTTTAGTCAGTCCTTAAAACACTGTTTAAAATGACAAGCTCGCTATTCATCATTTATTAATGAAATTCGTACTAATTACAATATTTGTTATTGGCTTGTTTTCTTTTCTTTTACTTAATTTCAATATGCTTTAGCCTAATTTTTATTTTTATTAAAATAATTTTTTCCAATTTTACTTTTTTTCTCTCCATTTTAATTAAAGTGCATCGTAATTCATTTTATTTTTCAATTTTCTTTCAATTGCTTTTTTCCCATTTCATACATTCATCATCAACTTTAACTGCATTCAAGCTGTTTTCATTTTATTTTTGTTTACTTTATGCATTTTTTATTTTCGAGTATTCGTCTCTTCCTTTTTTTATATTCAATTCTTTCGATTGCTGCAATGACATTTGCTTCGTTGCTTTTAGCCGCTTTCGTTTGGCTCGAGTCGTTGTTGTTGTTGGTGTTGTTGTTGTTATTATAGTCGTTGTAATCGGATCCTCCATGGCTCTGTTGTTGTTGTTTTCAACAGCAGTTCTGACTAATAGAGCTGCCAGCTGTTTGCGTTTTTAATAATAGAAAATGTATTGTGTTTTCGTTGTTCGTTCGTCTCTTTTTCCAAATTATTAAAGCAGGAAATTGTATTTTTTTGCTGCTGCTGCTGCCTTCTGGTTTTTCTTTTACTTCTCTCTTGTGTGCTGCACCTCTAGCATTTGTTGTTGTTGTTGAGGATTACGTTTTAGTTTTGGGTCCTCATCCCACGTGCCAAATGTGCACCTTTTCAGTTTATTTTTGTTTGTGTTTTCTTATTTTTGGAAAGCACACAGTTTTCGGTTGATTAATGGCTTAAGATTTTGTTACAGGGTGTTGTGTTGCGTTAACCTTTTCTTTTAAAGTTAAAACTTAAGAATGTACGTATGTTTGTAAATTGAAATGTGTATGTATGTACAGTGACTCACGAAATTGATCACGCTTTGGCTATGAATGCAAACAACTAATAAAAAGTTTGAAATGTGTTTGGGAGAAGGCTCAATAATGGTTTGGGCGTGTATGATCACTAGAGGTGTTGGCAGAGTTACCAAAATCGAAGGTCGAATAACAGCAAAGTCGTTATACTGAAATGCTACGAAGTCATTGGCTTGGTACTTTACAAGATTTGAAGGTAAATGCTTCGATTATTGTCTTTCAGCAGGACAATAATCCAAAACACTGCAATGAATACACTAAAATGGCTTTCAGATAATGGAATTACAACAATAAAATGGCCCTCGTAATCTCCAGACCTCAATCCTATTGAGCATCTATGGGGCATATTTAAAAAACCAATGGCAGGTGAAACAGGTACTCTTAATGAATTGTGGCCAAAGGCTTAAAATGATTGGGATGCTATTGCTCCAGAAATTGTGAAATTCTTCTAGAAGTATACCCAGAAGAATAAAAGTAGTTAATGATGCACTAGGAGGCTATAAATAATATTAATATTAGTTTCCAAAGTTCATAATGTAAACTCACAAAATTGATCACATTGAATGTTTTTGATTTTGTTTTATTATTTTTTATTTAAGATAGACTTTTTGTGGAATTTGTCCCTTGTTTATTTTCCTTTACTTAATGCAGTTTTACCAAAATAAAGACACATTAAAAATACAAACCCTTTTCAGACTTTTTATTAGTTGTTTGCATTCATAGCCAAAGCGTGATCAATTTCGTGAGTCACTGTTTGTATTCTCCTTTAACTCCTAGGAGGAGCATAGGGCCAATATGAAGCGTCTCCATTTGTTGCGATCCCTTGCGATGACTTTGATAATCTTGGATTTCCTTTTCCAGCGACCTTTTCCAGTTGGTTTTGGGTCTACCACGTCCTCTACTGCCTTGTGGATTCCACTCAAGAGCCTGTCGCTGTGTGGTTTCCGGAGAGTATGACCAATCCATCTAGACTTGCGCAGCTTGACCTCGTTTGTTAAAGCCCTCTGATTGCATTTTTTCGGCATTTAATATAGTGCGAGGCCACCAAACCTTTAGTATACGCCTTAAACATTTGTTGCTTGGTATGCTTGGAATATGGTTATATTTCTAGCGATGGTTCGAAATCTGTACCAAATGAGACTTTTGTTTACAGGTTTCCATTCCATCACTGCCTTTACTGCATTTATACTTAACAAAAATCCAACTCCATCCCTGTGGATGTCATTTTGTGCTCTACCGGACTATAGAAAGTTTTCGCCGTCAGGTAGTAAATATTCGCCGGCAACGTTCCATCTACACTCGTTTAATCCCAAATATTTCAAGGTTAAATATGTGGAATTCTCTTACGGCTTGATGTATTTTGCCTGTAACTATCATTGAGAGTTCGAACATACCAAGAGCCGATGCGTATTCGAGTTTTCATCGAAAGGATTTTAAAATTTTGACGTACTATATTGGTTCCGATTATAGGAGAATCATTCCTAACTATGAATGTTTCTTGCACCTCTAAATCCGATGTGCATGCTGCCGAGGCAGGTGGACTCACCACATTCTGGTGGGTACCACTTGGAGAGATATATTCCATCGTTTTTCGATTCATGCTTCATTAGTATAATCTTCTCGGCCAACACAGTAAGTTATAAGTTTAAGGCTGGATCCGGCAAGCGCTGCAAATACATTGGCCAAATTCACTTTCAATTACAGCCGCCCAATCTGTAACAGACGTTGAACTGGGAGCCGCTCACTTTGGGTCAGACGCTTCAGGATTTCAACAAGATGCTTATTTTAAGGCGGCATCGACTCGCCTTGTCAGTGCCAGTTACGGGCATTGTGAGTATGCTATAACCTGCAATAAATTTAGATCTAGATTAGATAACAAAACAATAAATGCTTTAATTTTCCTAAATTTATATTTTAATAATAATAAAAATGATTAACAGGAAAAAATGCACAGAAAAAACGTATCGATCGTGTTTTTAGTTAAAATCTAGTTTTTACGAATATTTTTGGCGTGTTGCTTATCAAAATGTGGCCGCAAGTATTATCAAATTGCAATAACTTATGAACCGTGAGTCGCACCGGAAGAAGTGCCGATTTTTTTACTTTTATTGTTTGTAAAAAAATCGGTTTTTAATAAATAATTCTTAAACGGTAAATTTTTTTTAGCACATAATGAAAATTACATGTAGCGCATATGACTCTTCATTAAAAAGATTTTGACACTATTCCCCGTGAGACTCACAGTTCATAAGTTATCGCAATTTGATAATACTTGCGGCCATATTTTGAGAGGCAACCCAGCAAAAATATATTCCCCCATTCCTATATATATGAAAAAATTAGGTTTAAACTAAAAACTCGATCGATACGTTTTTTTACTGCCAGATCTTATACTATTAAATTTAAAAAATTTTGATAAAAAAAATCAAAGTAATTTTTTTTTTTTTACTGTCAAAGATACTTACAGTTATCAATTTACAAAGTTTTATGTAAGCTATAAATTTTGTGAAAATCACAAAAATCACCAACTTCAAAACCCTCCCTTATTATTAATTCTGCATCGGTTACAAAAAAATGTACAGCTGGTACACTTGGCCTGTTTTCCTTCAACAGTATTTATGAATTTTTGGTTTTTTTAAAAAAATGTATCTGTTTTAAGAAATTGTTTTTTAATATTTTGTAGAAGTATAGTAGGGTTATTATAAGACAAAATATTGGGAAATTTTAATATTGAACTTCTGCTTTATTTAGAAAAAAAAAAAAAAATAACACAAATCCCCAAAAATCCCGGGATCCTGGGATTAAAATTTCTAGTCCCAAAAATCCCGGTATCGGAAGAAGTCCAAAAATTGGAATCCCTAGTTCTAAACTGATGTTGAATTTATTTTCACCGCAGGACAGTGTGGAGCGAATCTCGCAGTTTGAATCGCATGCTTTCAGATTTCAATAGGACTCCCCAATTTGGTCGTTTTTCTTCTATAAAAACGTTCTTGCCGGTATCTTTTGCTGTCAAAAAAAATGATTGTCATTTAATCCAAAAAATTAGACTTTGGCAACACTATCCTCTCTCTTTAGTATACAATACAAATCTCATACGGTATTCTTCACCATAACTAAACTGAATTTTTATGACTATTGGTGAAATTTATCTTTACTACTTTGCCTGCCCTCTGCCGCCTCCTCTCTTAAAGCACCGCCCCACAAATTACCCAATTACACAAACAACGACATGCTGACCATATCGTGCAAATACAAAATGAACCAGAATAGCAAAATAAAAATCAAATATATGTAACAAAATTAAATGAAGAAAAAACAAACAAAAAAAGAAACAAAATTTCCATAAAGTGCAATTTTAACTTCACACTTTTCTCTGGAACTCTGTTTTATGCGAACCGCGCCGCCACCATTGCTCCTAAGCAGCAGCATACAGCACTCGTACAGTAACCAACCGAAGAGTATCTGAGAAAAACAACATAAAAAGGCAACCACACACAAGCAAAAAAAGAAAAAGAAATAAAAATAAAAATCAAGATTGTCACTTGGAAGTCAAACTTCATACTCACTCGTCCACACCATCGTCATCATCATCATGTCGCACCACCACCCCCCGTTTCATTCGTCGTAATTTTCACAATTGCCATAAAGCGAGCATATAAATCAATAAGAAGCAAAGTATTCAAAGTCGAGATTTGTGTGGGAATAGAAACGATGACAACAACAATATTAGCTATGGAGGAGCCCTCGCGCACATTTTGTTCTCTATACTGGTTTTCCATATTTGTTGTAAGTAAGCGTGCGCTCATTTTCTCTGAGGAGCTACGAGTATATTGAGCATCACATGCTCGGCGGCGGCGTCGTCGTCGTCATTTGGTTGCTCATTTATACAAATGTTTACTCATTTGCTCACTCATCTTTGTTATAGGTTCAAAACTGGTTGCATTAGGCCAATTTGTTTGCCCCAAAAAAAAGTATATGTATATGCTCCACAATGCTGGTACTGCGCTATGCTCTTACGAGTGACACTGACAGAAATGCAAATGTTAACACTTAAGAAGATTATAGGCATTTTGGGCCGGGTAGAAAGCAAATGCCTTACCAACATGGAAGTAGAAGTAGGACATGAAAAACAAATCTCTTTCCAGAATCAATATTACCCGCTTAACATGTTTCCCGAACAACATCATTTCATAAAAGAAGAAAATTCCGCGTTTTTCACTCGTTGGTCCCAATTAGGATCTGAACAAAAGCCGATGATACAACACTGAAGAAAGATTAAATGTCAATCATTTCGCTTCGGACTGCCAAATTGTTAGGGAAATATCAATATTTTGATATTTATCACCGTGTTTTTATATGTTGGCATTCATTCAATGTTCTACTCAAAATTTTTGAGAAGAAAAATACCATAAGGTTAGAAGTATATGTGGTATTCCCGAGGGTTCAACCTTTGTTTAACAACCCTGTCATAACCGCTCTGCTAACTAAATGGATATAACCAAGCTATGTACTTACTTTCGGATTCCTTCACTCAAAAGTGCAATCTTGCGTCCTAAATAACTAATACATAAATCTTCTGATTATTGAAACAGAAGAAACTGAATTACAGTACTACCACCGAACTAAGAAACTTGATGCCTATCTCTAACAAAATCTTTAGATTCTTGTAGAAACTGATACTTCTAAAAAATTCTTATTGACCTAAAAATTGATGTAGGCTTTTGCTTTTAATAATGAAAAAGTTAAATGCGCTCACAGGCGAGAACAAATATGCATCCACAATTCATTCAAAAAAAGTTAATCTCCTCCAGAATTAGTACAAAATTTTCAAGATCAGATCTTTCCATTGCAGAAGCACATGCTTCAATAGAAGTTGCAGAGCTCGAAAAGAGAAATGGACGGGAAGCCCATCGCCTTACTCTTTCCGCATCACTTTTTGTAAAATTCCAAATGCGTGTTGTAATTCAAAGAATTCAGTTTGCTACCGCACATTCGCTTCCTATTGCTTTGTTATTGTTTTCTACGCACAATCGATCATTATAGCACTCGTCCTCAAAACAAATAGGTTGCAGTTTGTTGTTGGTAATTTACATGCTCGTTAACTGCTTTACATGCTCGTTACCTGCTCTCCTCCAGAATTAGTAAAAAATTTTTCAAGATCAGATCTATCCATTGCAGAAGCACATGTTAGAAACTGATACTTCTAAAAAATTCATATTGACCTAAAAATTGATGTAGACTTTTGCTTTTAATAATGAAAAAGTTAAATACGCTCACAGAAGAGAACGAATATGAATACACAATTCATTAAAAAAAAGTTAATCTCCTCCAGAATTAGTAAACAATTTTTCAAGATCAGATCTATCATGCTTCAATAGAAGTTGCAGAGCCCGAAAAGAGAAAAAGACGGGATGCCCATCGCCTTACTCTTTCCACATCATTTTTTGTAAAATTCCAAATGCGTGTTGTAATTCAACGAATTCAGTTTGCTACCGCACATTCGCTTCCTATTGCTTTGTTATTGTTTTCTACTCACAATCGATCATTATAGCACTCGTCCTCAAAACAAATAGGTTGCAGTTTGTTGTTGGTAATTAACATGCTCGATTACTGCTTTCCTATTGTTTTTTTTTTCTGTTTTTTGTCGGTATTCACGGGGATAACTTGCTTAGTTTTTTTTGGTGATGTTGGTATTTTAATGTTCCACTCTCAAATAATTTTTATGGGCATCGCTGATTTAACACAATAACTTTCAAGTAAATAAGCAGAAGTGATAAACAAGACCTAATCGCTAATATAATTTCAAGGCCAAAACTAAGATTTAGTGTCCAAGACCAAAACAGTAATACCTACATATTTACAAAAAAAATATGAAATTTTCTGTGTAGAGTCAGAATTGGCTCATCACCTCAGGATTTTATTTGAGGTAAAAACATAAGAAATGGATATTTCAGCATCTAACCTCAATTCGGATTCGGATTTTACGCAGAAAATTGCTTTGAAAATTACCCTCAAATCCAGACAAAAAATACTTTGTAATTATGTGTAATCCAACCAAGACTACTGTTCGGTCTTGGTGAGTTATAGTTAACAGAAGTGTCACGTCCCTCGCAAACATAAAATCATCCTCAATACGGAATTTGACATCTTAAGAACCCAACTAAGGACTGTGCCAGAAAAATTTGATACTTTTGTTTCTTAAAATTATGGGTTACCTGATGATCGTGATGGTCGAAATATGAGTGCTATTTTTTCTATATAACATCACAATTAAAAAAATATATAACACTTGGTGATAACGCTTTAAAAAAAAGATGTCTACCAATTAATAAAAAGTTCGAAAACTGATTTGTACACTTTCTTGAAAAAACTGGATTTAAAATATTTAGTTGTAGATCAAAAAAACAAGTGCATCAAATAGCACTGTCTAAAGAGTTATTTTGAATTATAGAAAAAATATAAAGCCTGACAAAGACGTACAGTTGGTCAAAAAGGCGAAGCAACTCTTTGAGCAAAATTCCGACAATTCAATACGAGATATTGCTGTAAGTACCTTCGATAGGTCAGCGGAATAAAAACACAATAATTATTGTGGAAAAAGGAACTTTGTCCAAAAAACCACATTTATTCACAGCACATAAAAATCACAATAAAAGCACAGCTTTTCACTACAATAGCTCAAATAATACTGATACATTATACAAATATGAAAATACATTTTGTTGATTCTCTGAGAAAAACTCGTATACAGGGTGTATACGATACAGTGCCCGCAAAAACCAGCAGGTTTTTAATAATGATGCCCATCTCAATTAATTTGCTCAGATGGCTCGTCTGCAGTTTTGACAGATAAAATACAGATTTTCTGCACGGGTCGCTTCAATCGATTTAGCGTTTGCATCACAACTGATATAGATCCTTCCCAGAGACCATTGTGCTGGGGGAAATACTTCGCTCTTGATGCTTAAGTTATAATACACTTCTCGCCCTTGACACTTCTCACACACCATTTTCAGCTCTTTATTCGCACCAACAAAAGATGTACCATTATCGCTGCAAATTCGCTCACAACGCCTTCGTCTGCAAATAAAACGCTCATAGCAAGCAATAAAAGATAAATAAGTTAAATCTGTCATAGTATCAATGTGCACTGCTCGTGTCTTTAAACAAGCAACATAAGCTACCTAACATTTTTTATTAAATACTACCTACTTAAACAACCATTTAAGGACAAAATTTACAATCATTATCTAAACCTGTATGTATGAAAGGTTTACCAATTCTTAATGTATCATCTTCTTGCAATGCAGATATTAATTTTTCTCACATTTTGCAAAATATCGCGCACAAATTACATTTTGCTCCATAATCGTGTTCTCCAAAACTTTTGTCTCACAAATTGCATTAGTACTTGCACAGCACCATGCATTGTCGCTCTATGAAGATTGCCAATAATCAAAAATATGCGAACCATTTTTAACTCTCATCGAATGCCTTATCTCATTGGCACATCAGTCCTGCTATTCTGCTGCCCACTCTTATTATTTAAAATGGAATTCAAGAATTCAATTGAGCTCCCATGCTGCACATGTTTTCTTTTCTTTAGCACAAGTATTCATTTCGCAAAGTCTTTCTCTTTTTCTTATTTCAACAGAACTTCAATTATTCTTTTTACATCTCTCAAAGGGCAAGCACCTGTTCCCTATTGCGCTTCGACTGTTACTCATTATCTTTATGCCTGGCTTCATCAATAAATTTTAGCATAAATGCTAAAATATCTATAACATTCTCTAAGCTGTGCGCATACTCCAATGGGACAGCCCAGCCGATTACCGGAATATATTTGCATGCATATGATCATATTTTGATATAATGCTGAGCACATTCAATTTAGCCTATATATTTTTCTAAAATTAACTCTATTCTTTTGGAGCATACAAATACTTTTTATGATCGACTTTCTCTTTTGAAGACAAACTTCGGCTCAATAAATTATCCGAGGTATATTTGGTGTTAACATGTGGCCAATCTCACTGTTGCTCATAATTTCTGATAAGATACCAATAAGGTACTACTTGTGAATCGCACCGCAGGAAGTATTCACAACCTGCCCAGCCTATTTCCTCCAGCACTTTGGTCAGAAGTTGAACCAACAATCTTGCGCCAAACACTCTAATCTTGACACTGTTTCCATTTCCTACAGTGTTGCACGCGCTTTTGATGCTTAAAGTTTCACTGAAACTCTCTTGCTTTGCTCCATTGTCACATAAATCACTGCACCATATATAATGCATCGAAAAACCATGTATCTGCACCTGTGTGCACGCAATCCTCCTGCTAATTATGAAATTTTCAAAATAGCAAATTCTTTCTCCAGCGCTATTCTATCTCATAATGAACATTTTTGCTTAATCTCTACTAACTTTCCATATAAAAAGCTCAAAATCACCGCTCTTCAAAAAAGCAGTGACCATATCCCTTACCAAGCGCCTATATCTCCGTATATGCACCCATTGCGCAATCATGCATTTAAAAATCTTGCTGTATTATATCAGTAGCCAAAAAGAATACCTCTTCGGCCCCTCTTGCATATTGAATCAAAGCTCCTACTGCGCTCTGTGTAGATGATGTCATACCAATATTTATGCAATGTGTCGACCTAAATATTATCTTAATATCAGCATAAATCGCAATTGTATACCTTCTAAAACGCATAATTAAATGACATAGGTTTTTCTACATCTTATAAAACAATTGCTTTGATGCTTTGATGCAAAGGCACGCCTGTTTCAGTCGAACCGTTTACAACAAAGACCACTCTAAATTTTATTTCATGACGCAATTAAAAATTACCTTGCTCTGCTCTACCAGTGTCTTTTCTCAAATGCTTAAGCTCGTGATATTTTCATAAAAGCAATATAAGTATTTTGCTTCAATGCACAATCTTTCTCCAATCGCTTCTCTTAAAACATGAACCATTTGAACATTCAATAATTCTTTTTTAAAGAAATAGTTACTGTAGAAAGCCCTAAACTATCTCTAGAATATGTTTACAAAAATTGTCTTTGGATATTTGTTCTTCTTCTGGTCTCAAATGTTTTAGCTCAGCAACTTGATCTAGTTGCCAAAGCCGCAGCAATATCTCATCTAAATGTCCGTTATTAGCGCACTCTACAGAAGCCATATTCGCCTCCTGTATTTGCTCTTGCTCAAAATTAATTTCTCCAAATGCGATAATAAACCCGTAGCTCCATTCTCATCGTGCAAACTCATCGCTCTGACCGTTCTACCCTTTGCTATCAGAAGAAGAAAAATAATAAATAAATACATTTAAATAATAATAAATTTAAATAATTATTGTAACACTCGAAGAACATTTCAGCATCATGCCTAGTTCTTTTTTGTTCATTTTAGAAAATTTTGGTTTTTAGATCCATCCCTTAGCCAGATATTTGACTAATTTTTCCGTTTGGTTGTAAGCTGCATATTAGCAACACCTTTCTCTATAGATTTGTGCAGACAAAGCACACTGTTGTGCAGCTCCATGGCACATACTGGCTATAATTTTCTCCGCAGCACTGCGCGCAGTTGGCAAATTTCTCGATTGATCTCACACATTACATGCAGCGAATTGCCTCTTAGGATTCTGCTCTCCCAAGTTATAAGCAAAGCATGCCGCTCTGTTATGCTTCCATCGACGCGCTGTCTCTCACTATCACCATTTCCCTATTTCTATTGAGCTGAAAGCGCTCTTTTAATTTGTGTTAACGCAGAAAAAGTTTCTCGAAAAATCGATTACATTTGTTGAAAATCTGATTGATGCCGTTATCTATTTTGATGTCTAATGGAAGAATAATTAAAATAATAAAAAGGAAAAATAGTGCCTGTATAAATCTATCCTATTCCTTTAATTTTATATAAAGCGCCATAAACTTTACGATCATTGTGAGTTTTATGTAATATTTTGTGCCTATGTGCCACTGTGAGTGATTGCCTTTGCCTCGCACACAAACTCATTTGAGTTCGCATCATATACGATACAAACTCTCTTGCTCTATTGCGTTTCGCTCTTTGAAACGTCTTATTATTTATAATTTTATTGCACACATACAAGCCCATATCAATTTGACATGAACTAATTTGCACTATAGCTCTTGGTACCATTTGCTCTTGGTCATCTTGCTCTTGCACAATTTACTCTCTTTGATTATCGGTGACGATACCCAAAAATGACCAATATGCTCTACCTATTTTCATAACATGCATGTTACTACTTGCTAAGAATCTGTGAGTGTGAAAAACGCATATGAAGCCGCTGCCTCACTGTAACAGAAACGTGATCAATTTCATACACCCTAATAAACAAACAATGTGTTTGTATAAAACAAAAAAAAAAACGCGCGAAAAGACGATACCTCACATTTGCCTGCGTTTCTCTTCTTTCTGTTCTACACATAAGCCGCAAAAGAAAGAGAAAATAAAATAAAAAAATAAAAGCCCTTTTACGCATACGAAAAACAGTACACGCACTTTCAATTTCTATGCACTCACACTCACAACTATGATGCTGCAAGCAAAAAGCACACACGCACTCAAAGCAATCTGCTCATGTCGCTTTTGTTATTCTTTATCAAAAACTAAATGCACAATATTTGTCACAGAATCTATTATAAAATTGTAAACTCTTTACAAAACTATTATCACGCACTATGCCCTAGCTCTACACTTCACAGTTCTTAGCATAAACGCAAAAAATAGATCGCAAAAAAGGCAAACAAATCAAAACAAAAAAGCCGCAAAATTTCTCACATTGACGCCGCACTGTCGTCGACATTGCTCAAGGCACTCACAGTGACTTCAATAAAACACTCACAATAGCACTTTTTAAAATATAATACTCACAAATTTTTATTGTTTTATGCATTTTGCAGAAATATAGTCAATATTTATTATTAACTAAAATATCGAATTGCACAATCCCATTTGCTCGCTCATTTTTTCTGACATCACAGCGCTAGTATACTTCCCCTTCTCTCCGCACAGCCACACACCGAAGTGATGTTCTCTTCAGTACAGCGGTCTTCTCATTAACAATTCCTCTCATGCCAAGCTCACATATGCATATTTAATATTTGAAATTAAATATGACGCTACGCATACATCCACAATGAAATTTCACAATGTTCATGATTTTTCTAGAATTTACTTCTAGAAATTTTGCACTTCGCCAGAACATTTATTATTTTTTTTTAATTTATCCGGCTCGAAGGACCAATGTTTAAACCTTCGATAGGTCAGCGGAATAAAAACACAATAATTATTGTGGAAAAAGGAACTTTGTCCAAAAAACCACATTTATTCACAGCACATAAAAATCACAATAAAAGCACAGCTTTTCACTACAATAGCTCAAATAATACTGATACATTATACAAATATGAAAATACATTTTGTTGATTCTCTGAGAAAAACTCGTATACAGGGTGTATACGATACAGGTACCTCGAAATCTACTATACCATGACTAAGAAAGAAACGTAAGCTGAAGACCTACAGATTTCAAAAAGTACCAGATCGTTCTGATGAAAAGCATCTGCAGGCTTAAAAGCAAGCCCGAAAGTTATATAAAGGTTTCCTAAATAAATTTGACTGTAGCGTAATGGACGATGAAATACACGTAAAGGCAGATTTCGAACAGCTACCGGGATACGAATGTTCCACCCGTGCGGAGGAGAGGCAGATGCAGAGCAAAATTATAGCAAAGAAAATCACAAATTTTCTCAAGTATTATATGGTTTGGCACGCCATATGCATCTGCGGTGTGAGAAATAGTTTTCTTGTAACACAGGGTACAATTAACTCGAAAATTTATATTGATGAATACCTTGAAAAACGACTTCTGCCATTTAATCCAGACAAGCTAGCGCAATTTTGATGCCGAATTAGGATTAAGCATTGAAAAATACATTTAAAAATTAAAATTTTTGTTTGTTGGTTTTAGTTTTTTGGTTTTTTCATTTAATATGGAAAATTTTATTTAAATTGGGATTTCTCAAAAACGGCCACACTTACGATTTTATGAAACACGGGGGATTGTACTTGAAAGTCCCCAGATACACTTTGAGAAGAAAACGCTTGGGTGATATCCCCTAAAATAAGAATCAGTTCCGCATAGCCGTGAATAATTACAATTTATGTCGATAATGAGAATATCCAAATAGTCGAATTTAAGGATGAGCTGAATCTATCAACTAAAGAAATTAATGTAAATTATGTATAGAAAATGGAAAATAGTAATGATTTGTGATATATAATTACAATAATTTTCTTTATGAAGAGAAGGAAGCCTTTGACAGTCCTTAAAATTTCTGACATTTCTGTGATTGTAGGACACACATAAATGGAAGAGAGACAGTTGTCGGCTCCTGCTGCATAACTTGAACTCACAACTTAACTCAACATCGCGATGACGATGTCGGTGCTGTTGTAGTCGAAGTCGTCGTCGTCGTTGTCGTCACCGTATTTGTGCACTCTCAGTTCAACGGAGTTCAGTTCAATTCAGTTGTACGAGATACGGTTTAACTTGCGGTCGCTCCAATTGTTGAGAGCGAATGTCGATTTTCTAAAATTAAAATTTTGAAAAAATTTTTCTGTAAAAAATCAATGCAAAAAATATTTATTAATTGGAAAAACTAAAAATTTACTAACGTTTCTTCAAAAGTATAAAAGAATAAAGTGCAAATTTAAATGGAAAAAATGGTAATTTTCAATTTTTATGGCCATTTGGTGTTGGTCTTAAAGAAGAAAGAGTGTTAAATGAAAAAAAAAAAAAAATCTTTTTTCGCCGTTTTTTTTTTCTGGCGTTTCTTTCTCGCGTATACCAAACTGAAACGTTGAAACTTGCAAAAAAGGAGTCGTCGTCGTTCGCTCGTATGCTCTTTGGGTCGGTCGGTTGGTGGATTGGAATTGTCGGCGGCGGGTACCTACGGAGTCAGCGCGGTCTTAAATGTTGGTGTGGGGAAGGACGTTCAGTTGTTGGTGGGTCGATTATGTAGACACACACGTTTTCTGCTGCGTTGTACGTACAGATTGTGTAGATGGGAGGAGAACGCAGAGGAGAGCAGAGAACATTTCACAGTGTAACGTATACGTTATGAGCGAGAGGCGAGGAACGCCTTAAGAAGACGAATGTTTGAGGTTTAACGTTGTTTTCGTTGTCGGCAACGAAAGCGGGCGCAATACCGTTATGTTTCCATTGTTGTTTTTGTTGTTCCATTACCATTACCGAATAAAATTTGTTTTTTTTTTGTTCTTTCGCCTTCTTACCAACGTACATATACTTGTTCCCTATGATGCCCAACATTTATATTTTTTCTTTCTGAACATTTGCGTATATTGCATTTCCTTGAAACGTGTTTTATTTTTTCTTTTGCTCTCATCGCATCTCATCGTGCTTTGTTGTTTTTTTTTTTTTTTTTCATTTCTTCTAAGAATTTTTAAGCCTTCATTTGTCTTCTTCATTTGGTAGTGGTATGGCTTGTCTTACACCTCCTTCCCATTCTTCTTTAGGCTTGTCTGCTGCTTGTCGAGTACGTAGTACGTACTACTCGTTTTGCCAACTTCTACTTTTGGTATTCTTACCATGTTTTGATTTTTGTTGTTGTTATGTCTTGACAGTTTACCTGAAGACATCCCACCAGAGTCCATAGACATTGCTCCATGTTATTCTGTTCCAAATGTGGACTTGAATATTTTAAACTTGTTCCCGAGGAGCATTTGACAGTAACGTTATTTTAGCTCCTTTTTAGTATTTTTATACGCTACATCTGCTGGGATCGCGCATGTCGGTATATTAACCACTAGGAGAAGCACCAATCCCTTTAAAATGAAGTGCTTATCATGTTAGGTATAAGGGGATACCTACATATTTTATGAATTCCAAACAAAATTTAAAATCTTGCAGTAGGTACTATTTATATTAGCAGTGGGAGCATCATAGTAAATGGCTCCAAATTGAACTCCAAGCGATAAGCACGTAATTTTTGTTTACAAAAATCATCAAATAAATATACAACGAATAAAAAAGTTTTAAATAGCTGCGAGAATATATCTATAGAATCGACTCTTAACGATTTTACAACGTAACGAGTATCGTTTAAATTATTATTATTATATGGATGTTAAATTTAAGGGATACCACCCACACGTTTTCTTCTGAATTGGTATCTGACAACCTTCAGGTACAATACCCCATTTTCCATAATATCGTACGTGAGGCCGTTTTTGAGAAACCCCAATTGAAGTGAAATTTTCCATATGAAACGAAAAACCCAGAAAAATTTAAATCAACAAACAGAAATAGTAATCTTAAATGAATTTTTGATGCTGAATCCGAATCCGGCACCAGAATTGCGCTAGCTGGATTTTGAGATATCCTAATCTTAAGTTCAAAAAATCCCATATTTTTCTCTAGATTAGGACATCTCAAAACCTATACAAGCTAGCGCAATTCTTACGCCGGATTCGGATTCAGCATTGAAAAATACATTTAACATTACTGTTTTTGTTTTGGTTTTAGCTTTTTTGGTTTTTTCAGAAAGCACGGAAAATTTTGTTTAAATTAGGATTTCTCAAAAACGGCCATCCGTTGATTTTATGAAAAATGGGGTATTGTACCTGAAGGTCCACAGATACCAATTCAGAAGAAAACGCGCGAGTGGTATCGCTTGAAAATAAAATCGGTTCCACTTAGCCTAGTAGAATGCGATGTACCCGCTCAGTTGAGATGCATACAACTTCAGCCATCTCACGCACTTTCGTTCTCCGATCGCCCAATATCATTCCATATATTTTATCGACGATTTATGGCTTGACGACTTATTTCGGGCGTCACTTGTGCCGGTACGATCACAACAGAACTCACTACACCACTTTTTTACCATTGATATAGATGATGCAGAGTCCTCATGAGTTAAGAAAGCCTTTCCTTGGTATCGGTGATGTTTTTTTTTTTTTTGAGCTACTTAGTTGGATTCAGTTATCTAAAAGCCCCATTCAAATAAGACAGAATTTTTTGTACTTTTGAGACATTTCTTATACATGGGTGATTCTCCATAAAATGTACCATTCAATGTCCCAGGGCTTAAAACTATGTTTAAATTTAAAATTTGATATTTTAACTGTTTAGTACAGATACTAAACCAGAGCTTCTATACGATTAGCTTAAAAAAATAACTTTTAATATATTACTTTAAAATTATAATATAAAGTGTTAAAAACTCATTCTCCATCCATTCCTTAACCGCTTCTTAGTGCACTTAATTTGCCCGTTTCGCATATTACGTTATTTTCTAAAAAAAACTTATACGACATTGTATATATATTTCAGCTACTGTTTTTCTGTGCTAACACTTCGAAATTTTTTTTTTTTTTAAATAAAATTGACATATATAGAAGTTGGTTCCTCATTTTAGACTATCTCCGCTGAGTTTTTCTTATTCTAACTGTTAATTTTTTAACTATTGAGTGAATAGAGAACTGAAAGTGAAGAAAAAGAGGAGATTCATTGTATTTTCAGCTCAGTCAGTTTTGGTTTTTCGATAGTGAGTGTTCATGTTTTTTGTTTTAAATAAGTTTAAAAATTTTGTAAATAACGCATCATTCTCCGCTTAAGTTTTTTTATATTACTAAACATATTATTTAATCTCTATATAATTAAATCGATAAACAATTAAAGGGATTATTCAGCAGTTTCAACTTTTTTAAAAAAATTGCTATTTTCTTTGTGATATTACTGCTTTTGCAATATTTCGTCATTCTCCGTTTAGTAACCCTCAACCTGTTTTTTTTTATTAGTTTTGCTTAAACTATTTATTGAAAAAAATAAAATTGAAATTTAGTCTTAAAACACTTTTTAAAAATCCACCACCTGGCTATTTTCGAAAATCATATATAATTCTTACTTTTGTTGACAAAATTGAAATTTTTGGTTTCAGAAAAGCTCAGATAAACTTTTTGAAATTTGACTAAACTTTCGGTGTTGCCAGCCGGTTTTTTTGTTTTGTTTCTTTTGCTTAAACCATTAAAAAAAAAAATTTAAATTTAGTCTTAAAAACGCTTTTCAAAAATCCAACATAATTTTTTAGGGTTGCCACCTGGTTATTTTCGAAAATCTTATGTAATTCTTTTGTTTTTAACTAGATTGAAATTTTTTGATTTCAAAACCTCTCAGATGAACTTTTTTGGAATTGTATAAAATCAGGGTTGCGCTATCCTATTTTTTTTTTTTTTTAATTTTGTTTAAACCAAATTCGATTCGATGAGTTTTTAACGATTTAAGCGTTGATAATTTTTTAACGATTTAAACTATTATTTTTTAGTGTGTAAGTATAAAAAAAAACATGGCAACCCTGAAAGTAATAAAATTTTTCTGAGACTTACATACAGGCTTTGTGGAGAAATCAAAATTACCAAAGAAATCCTGTTTATCATTTAAAAACTTGTTTTGTACTATCTAACTATTCAAATTTTTTTTTTTTTGTTTTGAAAATAATTATGACACTCTTATCAATAAATTTATTTATTTTCAACTTTAAAATTTCATTATGAGCAACTAGTTGGTTATTGCTATCCAGCAATATCTACTCTTCAAAAACAATATTAACGATTTTCTTTAAATGACCACTTCACAAAACACAAAGTAATCAACATTTTTCAATGCATTCGAGTAGAAAATAAATTGCCTACAGTATTATTAATACCAACAAGTTGTAATCAATTTACACCTACAGTACTACAGACACAAGGAGTATTTAAAAAAAAAATTCCTGTTTACCACCACTCTGTAGAAAATTTCCTGAAAAAATTTCATATCTGAATTGTTTGTAAAGAGAAACAAGATTTGACCACTCATTAAAAAAAAAAAAAACAAAACAAGAGCAATATACTCTAAAACCAACAGTATAATGATAACAACTATAAAATTCCATTAAGCCCACATTTAGCCAAAATCGAAACAAAAAATTACAAATAATTTACACTATGAAATAAACTATGAGTATTAAATTGCATATCATTTTCAGTGGGGAATGAATGAAAAATTCAATAATGAAACAAATTGAAAATGAGAACAGTAACAACAATACCAGCAAAAACAACAACAACAACAACGATTACAAGTGCAATGATTATAGCATGATGGCAAGACAAAACTGCAACTATAAAAAGTGCAAAACAACACCACGCCCCAGGTCCGTATTCGGCGGAATGGCGTAGACATCATGTCAGGCAAAAGACAAAAACAAAAATTTTTAAAACAATGCAATGTCTAAGGCATCTTCTCAGTCAGAATTTCTTATAACAAAAGAAAGACAGTTATGAAAATATTCGTAGTCGTTTAAAGTTAGCAAGGAAGAATAAAAAACAGAATTGTTTCTTTGTTTTGAAAAACTAACCATACGAACTTTTCGAAATATTCCTACAATCCAAAGATATGATCGTCTTTAACCTTCGAAATATTCCTAAAATCCCAACATATGATACACTTAATCATTAAAATTATTGGATAAAATCGATTGGTTCGATTTAGTTTAAGTTTTCAAATCATCCCTCCCCTACCCTAATTTTTTTTTATGATCGTATTTTTTGTGACCTAGGTCATTTTTGTCCTTTTCTTAAAAAGGTACAAAAATGACACCCAAAACAGGGAAATATTGAGACAGTATGCACTTCAGAAATATTCGCTATAAAATTTCACTACTAGTTTCTAAACACATAAATGTCGAAATTTGAGCCCGAAACCAAAAAAAAATCGTTAAAATCAATTAGGACTTTTCACATTGCATATTAATTACATCGCTGACGCGCTTACCTTAAGTTTTAAGAATTTTTCGTCTTTGGTAACTCTAAATGAAATTTTTTGTAGGATATTTTTGCAAATTTTTTTAACACATTGTGGCTCAGTTTTAGAAAAAGGGGTCAAAAAGACCCATAAAAACAGGGTATAATAGGTTAATGTGTTCTAAGAAAATGATCCTTGTGTGATTTCGTTATGATCTTGTCAGAACGAGTTTTGTCCAAAATGTAGTTTTAGAGTTTTACAGTGTGGTGAAATTTGGAAAATATTTATTATTAGAACTGCATACTAATTTTAACGATTTTTTTGCTTTCGAGATAAAATTTTGCTTTTTTAGTGTTCAGTAACTACCTACTAGTGAAATTGTATAGCAAATATTTCTATAGTACATACTGACTCAATATTCCCTGTTTAAGGTGTCATTTTTGTACCTTTTTAAGAAAAGGGCAAAAATGACCCACAGGTGGAGGTTGTACAGGGTTAAAATTTGCTACAAAAATATTCCCCGCAATATCCTGCATAAGTTTGCTGAACACATGATACACCTCAAATGTAAGGATCATATAGTTAAATTTATCGATTTAACACAAGAATGAGGTATTTTTGTCCTTTTCATGTACAGTGGACAAAAAATCTTCAAAAATCGATTAAAAAAAATGTGACGTGCTGGAGAAAAACCACGAGACACGGGTATTTTTTTTTAGCGTCTACTTTAAGAATTTTTTGGATTTTCTCATGTGTTTTTTTTTTGTGTCGAACAGTGTTATCAATGGAAAAATTTATTTTCTTAACTCACTGTAAACAAAACAAATAGCACTTGTACATCAAAACGTTGTGAGTACGTTTATGCTAAAAAATGTCAAACTTTCCAATGGAAGTGTCAGATTGCACCTGGCAACATTTAGTGTTGCCTAGGCCAGAAATATATATAGCAGCCTACGTATATAAATACGCAAGACAAAAACTTGTCTATGTTTTTTTACTATATTAGAAATGGAGTACGACTTTAAGTTATACATAATTAGTAAGGTATTTGTGTGTAGATGTGCACAAAGTTAAAATTATGTTAAAATTTTAACTTTAAGCGAAGTAAAATTAAATACAAATTTTGCAATATTAACAACAACAGAATACACAACCACACAGAGCTGAAAAAAAAGATAAAGCACAAAGAGAAAGACAAAAAGCATAGCACTGATATCAAGTTTTTTGTTTTGTTTATAAATCGCTTGAATTATACCAGGGATGATAAATGAACTTTTCTATTTCATACCAAATAGCAAAAAAAAAGTACCAAAAGTGTCCAAAAAGTACCAAAATTATTTAATACATTTGTGGTCGAATTTTGACCACTGCGCGAAAGAAAAAAATTCTTGTAAATTTAAAAATTTTTTTAAGTGTGTTACTTAATGATATTTTTTATATTGAAAATTAATTTTTAATTGAACTTTTAGTCATATATTTGCAAGGATCGATTTATATATAAATCTATCAATGCATTTTCCAACACATAATTATGACAAATTAAGGAACGGATTATTTTAAAAAGTTTTTTTTTGGTTTTTGCAAAAATGTCTCAAAAAGACTTAAAAAATCTTTATTTTTTATCAGTTTTAAAATTACGTGCATTCTCTTTTCGAATGTCGACATTTTCAGAATAAATGGTCAGCAAAAATTCCAATGCAAAAGATGTAAATCACGGGAAATAGAAATTAAAGAATGCGGTTGGAAAAATTGTCTCACTGAATACAATTCTCCCTAATAAATTACTTCAATTCTAATTCCTGTTGAATTTGCCAAACTGTTAACGAATTTCCATTGACTCCAAGCTGCGATAATCCATGTAGACTTTAAGATTGTTTTCTATTCTTAATAATTTCTTTTTAGTTTTTTTTTGCTTAATATTCATTTTCATTATTATACCCACCCGGTTATGTTCTTATCTCTTGTTGATATGTGGTGATTACTTTAGTTTATCTACTGGATACATGTCTAAATAATTGTGTGCGTATGCACGTATGTATGTATGTTTGCATTGCTTGCTGTGTGTGTAATAGTGCAGAAAACTGCAAACCGCACTATTTCTATTACTAACCCACCCACCCATCCCATCATCCAACTTAAAACTATACCAATCCCTTCCCAATTTGATACCCTTCTAATCTACTCGACTCGACTCAACTCAGCTCGGCTCGGCATCACATACCACACAAAATACACTTCATTTCATTTCATATAAAGTTTGATATACCGCTGAGTACGACAACAACAACAACAATAATCACAACAATTTAATGCTTCCACTTCCACTCGAACGAAAGCCGGTTCAACAACACCAACCAACCGAACGAACTAACCACCACCACCCTATCAAAACCACCCACTTGTGGGCCGTCAACAAAATTTCTACCACATCCATAGTCATAGTCAGGAGGACTACATATAATTTTTAGTGTCCTTTTGAAGTTGTGTTTTTCTTGTGATGTTGTTTTTATTAAAAATTCACGTAGTTCCATGTTTCTCACACTTGCTGCACATTCTCTGCAGCATAATTATTATTTTGTTTTTTCTCATTAAATGTTTTTTTTTTTTTTTGTGGTAAATTCGTTTTTAGTTTTTTGTTCATTTCACCTGCATATGTAGAGCAATTTTTTTAAAGTTTTCTGACTTAAAGGCCGTACTTTAACATAATTTTTTATTCATATTAAAGTTATTTTTAACGTACAATACTTCTGGAAGTATTTCACTGAAAAAAAAGCGTATATGTACGATTTAAAGTTGCTAAGCCTGATAATAAATAGTTCGATCAGTTGTTTACTCCACATAATTTTCTTGATCTCAAAACATTTCTGAAGTCGGTGGATCCACCTCTCAAAACATTCTCAAAATCGTATGTCTTTTTCTAAATAACTTCTGTACAAAGACGACTAAACTTGATATGCCGAATAGCTTTTTTCTTTATCCAGGAAGCTCGCAGTGACATGAAAAATTTATACACGTATCATATTTTACCATTTTCTCATAGAATAGCCGTGTTCACGATCCGGAGCACTTAGACTTGCAAAGAAGCAACATAGCAATAATTTCCACTTGATTGTGAGCAGTATTAAAAGAATAAACATTGCAAGCTACCAAAAATTTTTTTCTCTGAGAATATCGTATGAGCAAAGAGAACGAGAGCATAAACAAAAAATTTTTATTTGGAAAATGATATATTTGTGCTATGATATTTTTATGCTATAGGTTTTTAGTATAGATATTCACGTCCATTAAGTTAGCAGAGCGAAAATGGCAGAGCTGAAAAAAAAAGATGCCATAATAATAGGCTAATTAAAGGCTAATTATGTGCCCTAACGCCGAATTTAAGGCTCTTGACGGTTTGAGGCGGTTTTTAAAAGATTCATTGTCACACAAAAATATTTGGTTACGGCATCTTTGAAACCATTTACAAAGATGGCGCCGCTTCTTGAAACTGAATGTTTTACCCTCAGATATTCTTCGAAAAAAATTTTGATTAAGGTCTCTATAACTTTTTTGTATTATTTGGGGTTGCTGATTCCGAATCTTGCAATCCATATAAGATTCCGTGTTATTCTTGCTTTTAAGTATTCAAAGTAAGAATATAATTTTATTTCGGGGAATCCCTCACGTTCGCTTTCGCAGCCACAATATCGTTTATTTTGTTGAAAATATAATACGTAGGCTGCTATATATATTTCTGGCCTAGGCAACACTAAGTGTTGCCAGGTGCAATCTGACATTTCCACTAGAAAGTTTGGATTTTTTTTAACATAAACGTACTCACAACGTTTTGATGTTGTTTTGTTTAAAGTGAGTTAAGAAAATCAATTTTTCCATTGATAATTTAAGCGATTGATAAATTATGGGGTTTCCAACGAGAACAAACGTTTTTTACAACTAAGTGTTCATGCAAAATCGAATGTATTGGAGTAGAACTAATGTGCAAGGATGCCTCTATCTCACAATATGCCACATGACGATCTTGCATTATCAGTTCATGCACTTTATCGATGTTTTGTGGCACAACAACTGATTTTGGACGACCTTCAGGGAATTCGTCTTTGAGCGAGCGTCGGCCACGATTGAATTCATTAAACCAGTTTTTCACAGTGCTATAAGATGGTGCTTCATCGCCATACAAAGATTTAAGTTCATCGATGCACTCTTGTCGTGATAATCCACAGGAGCATTCCAAAGTTGGTACGGGACAAATCGTACGCATTTTTTGAGTTTCAAAGTTAAATTAAAGACAAACCAGAACGTTATCAAAAAAAGCATCTAGTACATTTATTTTGTGTGATATAGACCTATTAAAACCAATTATTTGTTCTTAATAATATTTATAGATAGTGAGTAATTATTAAGAAAAGAAGTTCGTTTGTACGGGACAGCCCAAATCTACCATACTTTCCATTTTTTGACTTTGTAGCAAGTTTTTAGCGAAATTAATAAGCTTTAAAAATTAGCAAAAATATTTTTGGATAGACAAGGCCAAGGTATAGTAAAACAATAAAAGTTTGAAAAAATATTTATTTAAATGAGAGTTATTAAATAAAAATTAAATTGTTTGTACGGGACATTTTCGTTTGTACGGGACTCGTACGAAATACATGTATATTTAACTAGTTTTAAATCATTTTTTAAATGAAACCATAACACTAAGATTATCCCAAGCGTGTTTCTTGCATGTTACTTGATGGCCATTAACTGAAATTTAATGAACTTTTGATATTCCTGGGATAGGCTCATGGCTGAACATTTTTAATTTTTTAAGCTACTTATTTCTGATTCAGAGATGAAAAAATTCTCGTAGAGGGTACTAAAGTGGCTGATAGTGTCGCGAAATTTTTTGCGTTTTTGATAACGGCACATTCTCTTCGACTTCGACCTTTTTGACTTACAAGTCGTTTCACATTACCCCAGACTCCGTGAATCACGCCTTTGGGATGTGTCCATAAGTTAACTGCATAGATGCTGTTTAAGCATTACGTAATCAGATTTTCAATGATATAAGCAAAAATTAACAAATCGTGAACACGAACCCCTCTCTTATGATTAGACGTAAGCAGTTTTTCAAATACGAACAAGAATTCGGGAACTAAATTATTTTTATTATTAAAGCAATAGCGGCCATACGGAAATTGAAAAAATCCTTGACACTTTAAATCAATTTTAAGGGCTAAAGTTAGACTTTAATATAAATATTTTTTGTCTTACGTAAGAATTTTATCGACCTCTCCTCCTGTATAAGCAACAATAAGCAAATCTTGAACCACTCCCCACCTAAATATGCTTACGTTATACTTAAACGGCCCTATATGAACACCATTTCATTTTTATATAGCAGTTTTGCTCATATCTCATATAATTAAAAGTCACAATTTCTTAAGTGCATATACATAATAAAGCCCCCTGAGACTTATAGTTCATAGAAAAGTAGTAACCAACGGTGACCGTACCCATATCGATAATTTTTAAAGAGTTTTTTCAACAATATTAGAAAAAAATTAATAGAAATCTTAATAAAATAAATATTGTGTTTGTACGGGACAAATATTAAGATAATAATTATTATACTTTAGGCAAAATAAATTCCGAAAATTACTGCACTTTTTAAGAGTACCCAAGTAACTAGCTTTAAATAAAATGCTAATAAAATTAAACTATTATGTGTGTAGACAGAAAATTAATTACATCGATTTGTGCGTTTGTACGGGACACCCATAACTGTTTTGTTTGTTGCGGTATAAAGCAGATGTTTGCAAGAACACTTTTTTGCAAATACTATTTATCAATACACTAGTCTATGACCTAAAACTTAAGATATAATTCATAACGTAACTCATCATGGTTCAATAGAAAAACAATGACGAATATGATCAAAAATATACCTTGTAAAAAAAAAACTTTGTCACTTTCTTTAACTGTAAAAAACTGAGCCTAATACCAAGATTTTAGTATGAAATCAATTTGGAAAGTAAAGTTTAATCCCACTAGAATATATTCGATCCATTAAAACATTTGAAAAATAAATCTGAAACATCTGCTAAAAAATACCATTTTCACTGGAATGCTCCCACATCGAAAGTTGTGAAAAATGATCGCACGAAAATGTTCACGAGTTAATTCCATTTTTTTGCCAAATTGATTTTTTCAAGTCACTGTAAACAACACAGATGATGGTCGTATGTCAAAACGTTCTGAGTACGTTTATGCTAAAAAATGTCAAACTTTTCAATGTAAATGTCAGATTGCACCTGGCAACACTTAGTGTTGCCTAGGCCAGAAGTATATATAGCAGCCCACGTACAAATTTGCATCGAAAAACACAAATGGTACTATATTCTCGAAATTTTAAAATAACCAACGAGAAAAAAGTGAGCATTATCGCTGAACAAAACTTTAGTGTCAAACAGTGAATGAAGTGCTCTGTAGACTAAACACTGATTTTGATAGTTAAATTCCACAAGTTGCAAATGTTATTTCATTTAATTAAATTGGATTATCGCTGGAAAATTGTTATCAATTAAAACAAAACAACCTAAAAAAACACCCTATATAAATATTATCAAATGTGTCTTAAGAAACACTGCCTCAAGGTCTTCATTCTTTTGTGATATAATTCATTTTCATAATTTCATAAAATATAACTACTCGCAAAATAGTTTTTTAAGTCGACTACAAAATTTTTGGTGTGGTTGTTGCATACTGCAGATGCAATTTTTATTGTTCATGTGACATGTGTGTCTATTTTGTGTTTGTTTTCTTTCATTTAGCTGCACCTGTTCCATATGCAGTTCTTTCTCCATTGTATTTTCAATTCCCAATTTCCTGTCGTATTCACACCGGCCGGTTGCGTTCCAAATTATCTTTTGTTTTTGTGTGTTTTTTGAAATTTTCCTTTTGATAGTATTTATGCCACCACATGCGGCATGCCATTTTCTTTTTGATTACTACTTTCTGCGGTCAATTTGTTTTTTAATTGTTTGCTTTGGCGGTCGTCGGTCGCTTTACTATGAAAACACCGACCGGTGTTTATTGTGTTAAACGTTTTACTGTTGTGTTATTTAAACTTTTACTTATTTCAACCATGGAATTTTCAACTTTTACCCAATTGTTTATTTACTTGAACGTAGATACGAGTACATATTATTTTACTATCTTACTGATTGAAGTTTTTTTTAAGTGTGTTATGTATGTATAATTTCATGATTTTGTCCATACACCTCGAAAACTTTTAATTATGTTCGAATTTCGAGCTTTTTGATACATTTTTCAAACTTTCATATTTCAGCTCTGATATATCATAGAGTTTATAGATCTAAGTAAGTTTTGTTTATAGTTAAGTGTTCCACAAAAACTAGAAGTTTAATTTACGGCCACTGAAAATGTTTCAAAATATGTTTGATATTTCAGTTCGGATATGTCTTAGAGTTCATATATCTGAGTAAGTTGTGTTTATATTTAAGTGTTCCATAAAAACATAAAGTTTAATTTATGGCCGCCGAAAATGTTTCAAAATATTACCAGTCATTTAAAAAAGACTTCTTAAGTTATGTTTCGGTAAGAAGGAAACCATTTTTTAGAATATACATTCGAAAATTTATTCTCGTCTGCAATAGAGACTGTAAGGCAGTCTGAGAAAAAATTCTCGAGTATATTTATTCATGATGAAGGCCCAAAATCTTCCATTGATTTTTTTTAATGCCGGAAACATGTTTTTACGCTATTTCTTTACTGAGTTTTTTTAATTGAAACGTTTACAATTTACGTAATTTTCATTTGGCCCACAATTTCGCCTTATGTACACCTTCCAACTTTAAATGCGTTTTATAACCTTTTTTTGAGATAGTATGTACACTAATACTCGTACAGTTTATATTAATATCCTTTTTCCCGACAATAACTGTGCTTTATCCTATCCTTCTGCTTTTGCGATTTTCCGCTAATTCTTCTTCACTTAAATTTTTCCTGCAATTGGTTTTTGCAACTAAAACGCCCTCGTTCATCGCAGTTGCAGTAGTGGAATATTAAAATGCATTTTTCCTTCCGAGTTCTACAGAATTTTGTGAATGAATTTTGTATAAATTGACCTTTTGCTAGAGTGAAATGCATGTGGGAGTTTTGCATCGAGAAAGAGATGGCTTATGAGTTTGCGTATAAGGACACAGTACACACATAGTATGTAGGTTTTTGTTTTAAAATTGATATTTATTATACCTACCTAAAATTACGGCAACCGGTATTGGTGGTAATTATACTGGAGCTTTGTTTTTTTTTTTAAATTTTAAAAAACAAAATGTATTTTTTTTTTTTAAATTACACTAGTTTACAGCCAAAATGTACAAGAAATGCCACAACTTTTTTTCACCAACAAATGTTTTTTTTATAAAAAGAACACTTTAAAATGAATGGGACCATTAACATAGATTTATCAATTTACAAACTTTAGTGTAAGCTTTAAATTTTTGAAAAAAACACCCTTCTGATGCAAATGAATAAAAACGCCAACTTCAACATCCTGTATTATAACAAATGGTACTAGGACCAAGTCCTCCCGGATTGTTGTTCTTGGACATTTTTTTTTTTTGGTACACTTGGCGTGGAGTGCTTCATATGTATTCTTGAGCAGCGTCATCTCCTGAGTCGATATAGCCATGTCCGTCTGTCTGGCTGGCTGTGTGTGGAAATACATTTTTGTTGGGGAAACTGACCAATATAATTCAATGAAATTTGGTACACTGCCTCCGTCGTCAAAGTTAGCTCGTGGGATTGAAAATGAGCGAAATCGGTCAACGAACACGCCTACCGCCTACGAAAAATATATTCAAAATGCATCTTTTAGAGTATTTTTCACGACAATGCAACCAAAGTAAACATAAATACTACGAATTGTAAGAGCAAGCTCGGACAAGAAGGCGGTGCACCTCCCATACACGCAAAAGCTTCAAAAAGCTATACTGAAAGCTTTTTTTGAGACAATCGAACTAAATTTTACTCAAACACTAAGAACTATAAATGCAAGCTCTGAGCCAAAACTGGGTGAAATCGAACAAGAGGGCGTGGCACCTTCCATATAAGCAAAAGCTTCAAAAAGCTATACTGAAAACATTTTTTGAGATAATCCAACCAAATTTCACTCAGACACCAAGAACTATAAATGCAAGCTCTAAGCAAAAATTGGGTGAACTCGGACAAGAGTGCGTGCACCTCCCATATAAGAAAAATTTTCAAAATACTGCAGTGTAAGGTATTTAATGTTTGGCCAGGCCAAAGGTTACACCCTTACTGATTAATTTTTATTTTGACCAAAAAAATCGACTTTTCTCATATATTTTGACCCATTACACTAGTCCGTTTGAAAAATTATGTAAGAGGCGTTTAAAGGATGTTGAATTACCTTTGCTTGAGAAAGTGAACCTGCCTTCGAAATAATCGAAAAAAATTTATAAAATCTATGTTTCGAAAACCTATCCATGAAATTTTTTTTGTGATTTTGGAGTCTGGAAAAGGGTTAATTTAATTTGAAAAAAATTAATTTGATTTGGAAAAGGTTTATTTTGATTTGGTAAAGGGTTTATTTAATTTCGAAAAGGGTAAATTTGTTAATCCGATTTGGAAGAGGTTTAACTTAGAATAGAAAATGTATCGAAAATACACAAACAAGAATGCATCGAATAATATTTTTAAAAAATCGAAAAGTGTAGAATAGTAGGGGAAAACTGTAGTTTCATCAAGCAAAATTTAATTAAGCTTTAACATTCCTTTACTAATTTTTAATGCGTTTTATTCACTTTTCAGGATCTTCTAAATATCTCAAAAAAAGTTTACGCATATAATTGCGCTATACTTTGCCATGCATCGCTCGTTGAAGCCACACGCACAAGCTAAAAAGGTACCACCGCCAGCTATACCAGGTGATCCACAACCAACAACACAGCATCAATATCAACAACAAATACCGTTATATCGGTTAGGCGGCAGCATTTCAAGTGGAGCGGGTAGACATTTGGATGATGGTATTATAATGAGTAGCATGGTATCATCACCATCCCTCGAAGAGGGCGGATTTAATTTACCACGCGAGACTTCAGTAGCTTTACGCATGAAAGGTAAATAACCCATCACAACATACTTACTTATCTACATTGAAATATAATTTAAACGTTTGAAATTTGTTTTTACAGATGAAATAACTGATTACGCCACAACCATGTCCACATCAGGTGGCGGCGGCACAACAACGTCTTCAAAGCAGCCAGGCAGTGTCGGCATTGCAACTAATAGTGGTGTCGTCAATGCAAATCCGCTTGTGGTTGGTTGTCCCCCATCTATAGTGCCATGTCCCCCGCCAGTATTTTGCGCAACACTACGTGAACCCTTAACGCACAAAGCAGCCGTTTATTATCATCAGCAGCTGGCACTGCAAGAGGATCAGGGCATCGATTTGACACAATCGCCCGGACGTGATTCGCCCGGTTCATCATCGGGCTCAGCTGGTTCTGGTTCACGTCATTCCACAGCTAGTTTAGATTCGGGTCGTGCCTCATCTTATTTGACAGGTGTATCGGGTGCATCCATACGCGGCAGCACTGGTGGCAGCAGCAGTAGTGGTGGTGGTGGTGGCAGTGGTGCTCTATCATCACCACGTTGCAGCTCTGTCAGTTCATGTTCAATTGGCAGTGTTGATCGTATGAGCCAACGCAATGATGAGCTTATTATTGATTGGCTGTTGGAAATGAAATATGAGGAATATGCGCAATTGTTTATAGCAGCTGGTTATGATTTACCAACAATTGCTCGCATGACACCCGAAGATTTAACAGCAATTGGCATTAAGAATCCACATCATCGCGAGCGCATCAAGCAGCGTATTGATAAATTACAAGTATTGGATAATTTGCCACATTTTGTGCCGGTGAGTTGAAATTAACGTGTATATTTTTTGTTGAATAATTCAAATTAGATGTTATTCATGACCAAAACCGGTTAATATTGCTAGAGTGGGTGCTAATCACTATACTATCGAGGAATGTTTTACATATGCAAATGTTTTGCTAAAGTAAAATTAATTTCATGGTTTACCTTTTTAGAAACATTTTTTGTGTATGCTTGAGTGAAAATTTCTCAAAAAAGTGTGAGAGATTTTTTCACGTAAGCATAAGTTGAACGATATTATAAATGGAAAAGTAATCGCAATGCACGTTTTCATTAACATCATTGGTGGATGCTAATCACTATACTATCGAGGAATGTTTAACATGCAAATATTAAGCTGAGATAAAATAAATGTGCAAAGCTTGGTGTATTTTTTCTTAGAAATGAAAATATCCCTGAGCAATGTAGAACTTATAATGTAAAACGATTTCAGCCAATGTAATGGGTATCATAAAATATTTTGAAGTTATAATTTATGTGTAACTAGCCATTACACTGCCCTTAAAATGTGTACCAAATCTTTCTATCTGCGTCAAATATTTTCATAGATAAGTCAAATTCTGTTTCTTTGGGAGGAGGCACCGCTTATTTTTCGGATGTCCCATAATTTCTCAAGTGAGCCACCTAAGAATTTAAACGTAAAAAAGGCTTTAAAAAAAATGTTTTTTTGTAGCAACAAATAATGATTTTGAAAAAAAAATTAAATATTTAGCATAGACCAAATAAATAAAATGGTATTTTTTCTTTGGACCAAAATTTCTCATTTATTACTGAAAATCATTATTTCAAATAAAATAATTGAAATTTGAGCAACTTCTCCCCCTCTAGAAAAATTATAAAAAATCTATGGACAGTCTCCACATGTCTAGGAACTATATCCCAGAAAAAAATTCGGATGTCCCATAATTCACGAATTAAATTTGCCGGCATTTATGCGGTAAAGTGTTGTCAACCAAAAAAAGAAAACAGTTTGACAGCTGACAGTTTAGGGTTAGTAAAAAAAGACGCGTTTTCATTGTTGAAGAATATTTCAAAAATAATGAAAAGTTGGCTGCTACATTTCGACAATATCGTATTAAATATGGTCGGAATATTGATAAAATGAAAACGCGTTGTTCTTTCGTGTAGTGCTCCATTTTTACTTTCCTTAAACTGTCACATGTCAAACTGTTTTCTTTTTTTTTATTGGCAACATTTTATACTTTGAAACTGTGTGAAACACATACTGTGCAAAAAGGGAAATAGAAATAGAAACTGTGTCAAAAATTTCACTCAGCAATGTGTCGAATTCTCTCCAATGTATAAGTAGTGAGAGAATTTAACACATTGCCCTGCAGGCAAACTGACTAGTTCAAGTACAGTTCATTAACTAGTCCTCTACCAACCAGTACTAGTCCGACTGCAATCCTTTTTACATATAAGCAACTGTTCTTTTTTGTGTGTTGATGTCCTACAAAATTTCAATTGACCCGTTCTGCATAACACCAGTCCGGGGCTAGTTGTGGTATGTAGTCAACCAGTGGTTTCGTATGTAGTCAACCTATAGTAATTTTTTTTTTCTTGATTTGAATTTTTATTTTCTTAAAATAAATCAAACAAAATTAAATTACATTTATAACAGCATTAACAAAAATGAATTTGTTATTTTCATTCTTTTCCAAAATTTATTTTGACACACAATTTAAATGACACAAAAAACAAATTATTTCAAAAGCAAAAAAACGAAAATGGAAATTTGTTTTAATCACTTTTCAAATTTATTTTCCCCTACAAACTGGCCCCCACTGCATCCCTTTTTCACTAGTTTCGGTAGTTAGTATTACTACTAGCTACTACTAACTGTGAACTAGTATTTTTTGTAGACTGTCTCATATTTTTACTGCAGGGTGCTTATTACAATTCTCTTAAATTTTAAACATTGGTGAGAGAATTTGATACATTGCTGAGTGAAATTTTTTAACACAGCACTGAAAGCTTTCCTTTTGACCAGTATGTGTAAATTTTCACACTTGTATAAATCTCCGATTTTGAGATAACTTTCCCATCCCCGTTAAAGAATGTTTTTGATGTCAGGACCACTGAAAACAATACGTTTTTTAGAACTACCAATGCTACTATCTGTTCTGAATGGATAACTTTCCATATGTTACCAAGACAAATACTGAACATCTTAGATTTACAGCGGTTTGAAAATCTTTAAAAAAGTAAACTTTCGTTATAATTCTCTTGATCATGGTGAAAACTAGACATCGGTAAATTCAAGCAGAATAATCACCGGCATTATTCCATCAATTCTTCTTCCACCACATATTTCTCCGATCAAAAGAAACATTTAATAACATATTTTTTAACAATTGAAAAGAAACCCAGCTAGATTACGTGCAAAATACAAAGAAACGAAACCAATAAATATCGGGTATTTTTAAAAAATGTAACAGCTACATTAGCATTTCCTGTAGTGATTCTCATTAAAAAATGATTCATTTGTTTGTTTAAATGCTTTATAGGTGTTTATTTCAATGCTTGTTAACATTCCAAGCATTCGCTTTGCCTTTGACTGACTGACTGCCTTGCTGCAGAAACTGAAAACTTGTAGTGTAAAATGATGCCATGTCAACACTTGTCTCGCATTTTTATTGTTTATTTTTTTGCAATACAAACATTTCATTTTACATTGTCTTATTGTCGTGCACACACAGGTTGACATATTGTCGAAGTTATCTTTTGTTGAACTCGTAAATTTTCTTTATTTGGTGTGGTGTAGTATCCACTTCTGTATGGACTTAACAACAAAGTCCACAGAAATATATATTTTAGTCAATGTTTTTATCAGTCTTGTTGCTCTTTGTCACTATGTTCTTATTATTTTTAAACAATTTTTGCAAAATTTGCAAAATAAAAAAGTCATTTATTAAATTAATAGTTAATAATTTTCGTTAATTAAATTGGCAATTGCTATTTTATAGCACAAACATTCCTCTATACCTATATGTAGCAATTAATTTGAAAAAATTCAATCTATAATAGCTCAATGAAATTGTATTATTAATTTACGTTCATATGTACATGATTTTCACATAGGTTCATTGATTGAAGTAGGGGATTAGATATTAAGTTGGAATGGCGTCATTGTTTATGGATTTATTCTCTTTTTTTTTAGTTTAAATGTGCTTTTTAGAAATATCATTTTTATGCTTCAAGCCATGTTTATATACATGTACGTACTACGTATGAATGAATGTACAAGCCATTAATTGCAAAAGCTATTGTTGATTCGATATCACACAACGGAACAGCAGCCATGTTTATGGCCGATATATACTCGATCATACAGTCAAAATTAAGCATTGAAGATTTATTTAATGTATAAAATATAGCGCGAAGTTGGGTAAATAAAGATTGTACCAATAAAAGTGCACGATTTAATTTGAAAAGAAAACGCTTTTTTTTATTACATAGTAAAGAAGACATGTTCTAATCAAGAATGAAATAAAATATCCCGCAAATAGCCACCGCGGCACTGAACACACGTCATTGCTCTTTGCATGAAAAATTTAAATAGTGCATTTTTATTGAGACTCCTCTACTAAGACTTCAGTCATAGGCAAATCTATTTTGACAAAAAAATTCTTCATATTTTAGATCCTTATACAATATATGTATATTTACTAGAATCGCCCAGTGCTTAAAATTCGATCACAAATATATTAAATAATTTTGGTGCTTTTTGGATACTTTTAGTATTTTTTTTTTGTTGCTATTTTGGTACGAAACAGAAAGGCTCATTTATCATCCCTGGTATAATTCATGCGAAACATAAACAAAACAAAAAATATAAAGTCAGTGCTATGCTTTTTGCCTTTATCTTTGTGCTTTATCCTTTTTTCAGCTCTGTGTGACCGTGTATTTTGTTGTATTTGGGTTTTTCCACTTCAAGATGTGTTGTTGTTTGAATGGGTTCTTTTGAAAGTGAAATAAGACCAATTTCGTAAAAGTTTGAGTTAATGGTAATAAGTGACATATGTCCTATTTTTATACCCTACACCCAGGGTATATTCACTTTGTCCTTCCGTTTGTAACGCAGAGAAGGAGGCGTGGCAGATATAGAAAAGTATGTATATTCTTGATCAGCGTCACCTCCTGAGTCGATATAGCCATGTCCGTCTGTCTGGCTGGCTGGGTGGGTGGCTGGCTGGCTGGCTAGCTGTGTGTTGAAATACACTTTTTGGGAAAACTGAGCAAGATAATTCAATTTGGTACACTGCCTCCGTTGTCAAAGATAGCTCGGGGGATTGAAAATTAGCGAAATCGGTAAACGGACACGCCTACCGCCCTTACAAAAAATATATTCAAAATGCAATTTTAGGAATATTTTTCACGACAATGCAACCAAAATACGCATAAATAGTAAGAATTGTAAGCGCAAGCTCTGAGAAAAAACTGAACGAATTCGGACAAGAGGGCGTGGTACCTCCCATATAAGCAAAAGCTTCAAAACGCTATACTGAAAGCGTTTTTTAAGATATTCGACTATGACTCTAAGAATCATAAATGAAAGCTCTCAACAAAAATTGGGTGAAATCGGACAAGGGGGCGTGGCATCTCCCATATAAGCAAAAGTTCCAAAATGCTATACTGAAAGAGTTTTTTGAGATAATCCAACCAAACTTCGCTCAAATACTAAAGACTATAAATGCACGCTCTAAGCTAAAACTAGACGAACTCGGACAAGAGGGCGTGGCACCTCCTATATAAGCAAAAGCTTCAAAACGCTATACTGAAAACGTTTTTCACTCAGACACTAAAAACTTTAAATCCAAACTCTGGACAAAAACTGGGTGAACTCGGACAAGAGAGCGTAGCACCTCCCATATGAGCAAAATTTTAAAAATACTGCAGTGTAGGGTATTTAATGTTTGGCCAGGCCAAATTTCACCCTTACTAGTTATATTTAAAATTACTGACAGGTTAAGTTAAGTTTCAGTGGCTGCATAACAGCCACACATAGACCAAAAAATTTCATAGTGACACCACATCATCCCGGACGTTGAGTGGATACAAATAGTTTAATGATTTTTAGCCCACATCAGGCTTGAGAGTAAAGGCTTTAAAAGCCACTGCAAAATATTTGAGTGGTCTAAGGCTAACCTCAGAAAGTTCTTTAAGACTATTAAAAAAACATTTGTCCAATAGCTTTAAATATAGATCTGCCATGCGCCGGGCAATGACACAGTAGATGTTTCGACATCTATTATGAGTCAAAATGCCCATTCTGCGAGCATGGTAACTGATAAGACAGTGACCAGTGATAACAGTTCTATATGTGTTACGAGATAGTAAGAGAAGGTTATCAGTTTTTTTTTTTACAGAAGGTTGGACAAAAATGTTTGGTCATTCTGCTAGTATTTGAGTTAGTCCATTGTAAGTAAGCCTCTGAAATGTTAAACTATAGTGCTGTATAGTAACTAGGGATTCCAATTTTTGACTTTTTGCGATCCCGGGATTTCGGGATCAGAAATTTTTGAATCCCGGGATCCCGGGATTTTTCGGGATTTGTATGAATTTTGTTTTCTTCGTAAATAGAACAGAATTTAGTATTAAAAATTACTAATATTTTGTCTTATATACCCCTACTACACCCCTACAAAGATATTTTATTTAAAAAAGAACAATTTCTCAAAGCAGATACATTTTATTAAGCAATTCACGCCTTTTATAAAAAACAAAAATTCATAAAAATTTATTTACTTCAAAAACAAGCATAAAGGTACATTGCTGCATTATATGCTTAGTTAAATACATATCGATACCTTAGAGCGCTATAGTTCTATCTCCATTTATTCAATTATTGGGAAATGCAAAAAGAATACTTCAAGCAGTGGTTATTTAGAATTGGCTGCGATTTTGAAAAAACTATACATGCAATAATTTTACCTTAGTATATTTTAACATAATTTTGTATTAAAAACTAATTTTATTAATTTTTAACAAAATCAATTTAACAAATTATATGGAAATGTACTACACGGAGAAAAATACGTATAATAATTTTTACTATATTGGCTAGTCGAAAAATTAAAGTAATCAACACTAAATTTCAAGTATAAATTACCTTACGTATGAACCATTTGATGGGTCCGTAAAGTCATATCTACAAATAAAATGTAGTTAAATAATAAAGGAATATTTACTACAAATTTCCTACATTTGACTATATGTAAGGTAATTTGCACTTTCAGAAAAAAAATGTGTGGTCAATTTGAATTTATAATTCTAGTCAAAATAACTTCAATTTTTTCACGCACAAAAATGAGTATCATAATTTTCACCTTACGCGAGTAAGGTAAGTACCACCAAAATATAGAGTCATTTTGACTTTTATAATTTAAGTAACAATTTATATTTTTGGACAGACATTTTCTTGATATACAAATTTTTTTGCTTCTACATCATATGCGGAAGCAGCCCAGTGGATATGTATCTGACTACCATTCGGAAGGGTCAAGGTTCGTATCCCGGCACCGGTCAAGTTAATTTTTTTTTTTTTTGTTTTTTTTTTTTTTTTTGTTATTTGAACTATACAGTAAGGTAAATATCACGCCAATTTTTTCATTAAAATTACTAGACTGTGAGGTCATTCGAACAATCTGAATTGACTAAAACAGTAAGGTAAATCTTACTTCGGTGTAAAGTTGTCACTATTCTGACTTGAAAATCTGGTAAAATTTATGAGAAATAAAGTAGCAGGTACTATTTTTTTTCTCCGTGTACTATTCAAATAAACGACGCATTTAGTAAATTTTATGAGCGACTAGCATTTCCCGGTGTGCATTGCGATACCTTCTTTTGTATGGAGGGCAGAGCATTTCCAATTAAACCAATGAATGTAAATTGTTCCGATGCAATTTATATGCGCACCAAAACTCATCTATGTGTATTAGATAGTTTCAGAGGTATGATACTTTTTTAAGGACATGGGACCGCCCACTTTTCCCTTAGACATTATTTGTCCCCTGACTCTTAATACACATACCACATCTCATCCATATCCTTTAAATGATTTCAGAGACATGAAAAATTATTTTTTTTCGAATCATGGAAAAAACAAGAAATTTTCAAAAATTTCTGGTTCTGACCTTTGGGTGGAAAAAAAAATGTTTCCACTAAAAACATCGTCACTCTTAGGCCAGATTCACGAAATTTCAAATTTTTCTGTTTTGCACTAATGTGGTTTTCTTGTACAAAATGGTTCAATAAAGTTATGCCAGAAGTATGAAAGCTATATCTGAAGTGGTTTAACAGCAAATGCAAAGTTTATTACACGAAAAAGCAAGATTTACATATAATGTTCATATTTAAAAAAATTTCAAATAGCAATTTCTCAAATTCAAAAATTTTCACATTCGTGAATCTGGCCTAAGAGTGACGACATGTAAAATGTCATGAAGGTGTAGAAAAGACGAAAAAAATTTAAAAATTTTCTTAAAAATGTGACTTATTTGAATATTCAGAGGAGATGGCACAGTAGCGCTCTTCAAAAAATTACAGTTTGGAGATAGGATTTTTCTCAATTCTCGAATATTTCGGTGTTTTGGTGGTATTTTGACATCCCCCAGAAAAATAAAAAATTAAAACAATTTCAACAATATAAATTAAAAACAATAAAAAATTGACAGTCATAGAAAAAATCATACAGAAAAACATAAGAGAACTAGTCTGAAGTGCATTTTAGTAAAAATGATATTACTCAAAGCAGATTTTCTTTCTTTATAATATCAATAGTGATTTTGATTGGTTGAAGAGTACGAGCTAATTGTTTAATAATTTTAAATTCGCTACAGTGGATCGAAGAAACCTTTAAGTCAATACAAGCTGTTTTTATGCTACTCTCAAGCATAATAAAGCGCTGCAGCATATCTAAAAGACTACTCCATCTCGTTTTGCAATCTAAGATTAACTTCAGCTCTTTATTATGTTCAATTTAACCATAATGTTGGTGATTTTTGGAACATTCTAACAATTTTTCTAACCTAAAAAACTTAGAAAAGAAATCCCGGGATTGGTAGCACTAATCCCGGGATTTTCGGGACTGCAAAAAGGCTCGAATCCCGGGATCCCGGGATCCCGGTACTGAAATCCCTAATAGTAACTGATACGTTTAACAGTTCCCCATCGAGAACGACGCCAGATTTTACTTGTGCATCAGCAATTTCATTACTCTCTATATCGTGATGACTACCTTTCCAGTTGGTGCATGCTTCAGCCTTACTGCTGAGGGCTTGAAATAGAATGTCGAAACGAAGAACTGACTTGGATTTGATTGTATAGATTTTGAGAGCAGCTTGCTTGACTGTCAACATAAAAATTTATGCGGTGGGCGACAACGCTTCCCTTTACATTCCGTCGCCATAATAACCGTTTCCAACTCCGCTTGCGATATGCTACAGTCAGGTAGCAGTTTAAACTGTAGTCTTGTATTATAGATGGGAATGAAAACTCCAGCTCCCACTCCTGCTTCATGCTTTAAACCGTCCGATGAGTCTGTATGCAGAATCTGAATTAATCATAAATTATCGAAATCAAGTCAGAAAGTTGGAAGAGCAAGATATCATCGAAAAACACTGAAAAAATCAGCTAGATCCTGAAATTATTGAAGAAGACTGCAGAAATCGAAAAACATTTAAGAATTCGGCAAGAGTCAGAAATTACCGAAAAGTATGCGAAAACACTGCTTAACTCGACGAGACACAGTGCGAAATTTTCAGAGTCTAGCGGAACTTAATTCATATCTCAGCACATATAGCAGTTATAGTTATGAAACTTAATACATGGATATATAATTAACTGGCAAAACACTATGCACAAATTAAGGGGGATCAGACAAGGAGTTATTATACATTGGAAATGCTTAAAACGTTGTATTTCTGCTCCCATACCAGATATCGCTATGAAACTTGATATATATAAACATTTTCTTATCAAAACATAATACAAAATATTAAGGGGGTAAGACAAGGGGTATTTGCTGTTTCTTGCATTTTTATTCAGAAATGCTTCTTAATTTCGAGAGGATTCCCTCTACCTTTTTTATATATTATAAACTAGCGTACGAAGAGTTACCTTTAAACTATGGAGAGTGTCAGATGTTAGTGTTGGTGGGCCTATTTTTTCCAAAACAAAATCAACGATGGCGTCCGATGTCGTCCGATGTCGGTTTTTCATGAAATTTCGGTGTTATATGAAATTTCCAAAGACATTCTGGAAAAGGTTTAGTTTAAAATAGGATCGCAAAATATCGCAGAAGATGTTTTATATTTCCAGTAGAGGATAAACCTACCTTTCAAATTTTGTACGTTTCAAAATGGCGATTTGTGGTAACACCTTTTAAAGTATCCAATGAAGTTGAAAATGTAAATCTTATGAACTTCTTAACAAGCACAAATTTCACAAACAAATCACACATGAGTAAGAAAAGATTCTGCAATCATTTGAATGCCAATAAGTGACAATTTTATTAAAAAATAAATAAAAAAAAATGTTCGTGACCTCCCAGTGTGCCAGACGGTTCATATCTCCGCTTTTTTACCCGTTACGGATCCGTTACTGATCCGTTTGCGGGAGAAATTCCAAAAAAAAAAACGATTCGCTTTTTTTTTGGGAATCTCTCCCGCCAACGGATCAGTAACGGATCCGTAACGGATAAAAAAGCGGAAATTTGAACCGTCTGGCACACTGGGCTACCACTTACCGTTTTTATGTACCAATCTATAAACTAAAACAAATCGAAAAGCTTTCATAGTCAAAAAGTATGAATGAATAAGTAATGCAAGTTTCAGGTGCATTTTGCAGTTGTTTCGCAGGGTTATTCAAAAATTGAATAAAGTTCCGCTAAACCTCTCAAATTTCGCACTGTGCTAGGGCCTGATACTATCTAAAAACACATAGAAAAGTCAACAACTCAAAAGTTTTAATTTCCTTTTGCCTTTAATTACAGAATACTGGATTAAGTTCGACTACAGTATTACAAATTTTTGCAATTTGTTATAAATGAAAGTGGAATAAGTCCATTCGGAATAAAAAAACTCGATTATTTTCTATTACACTTGTAAAAATTTTTACTGCATTACATAATTTGATAAACTTGCAGTGGTAAACACTTTACACCAGTTACATAACTCTTAGCAATATTTTTGGATTGAGTTTATGGAAAAATGTTTCAAAAAAAAAACGATCATAAAACTTTTTACAACTTGATCTGTTTCGTTTCATTAATCAAATCACCAAGTGATTGGCAAAATCATGCCCTCTTAATTTTACATTGGAGATTATAACACCGATTTGTTTATTATGAATATGAATGGGTATTGATCTTGGATCTTACTAGATGCACTTACATACCTCACAGTCTATTTCTCCCTGATGAGTTCTCTCTGTAAACCTTGCAAGATGTAGTTTCTTCGAGAATTTACGAGTTTGAAAGGTGTCGAAAATAGACAATGTTCACAATGCTTGTGAACCCACACCCAACATATTAACAAATAAACAAACTCACAAAACCATTGAATCTACCAAACAAAATGTTAACATTTCTACAAAAATTATCTATGTAATCGTCCATGAACTAGTTGATTAAAGCGTTCAATCTACGGCTGATAACAATAACTTGATTAAAAAAAAAAACAAAACAAACAAACAAATGAATAGACAAGCAAACAAAACAACTCTCCAAAGCAATTCTCCAAAATCAATTATAAAAGCTTCGAGAATATTTTTTCTACGTAAAATTTTTGCGCTATTCGTTAATTTCTATTTAATTTGGCAAAATTTTAAAAAGGTTTTTTGTTGTTGTTGTTTTGTTTGAAGCAGGTAGCATATGGTATGACACGACTTTGTCGATAAACTTAAAAGCCAAACATAGGAAAAATCACTTTAACTAATAAATAAAAAATGTATACAGAGTCTAAATGCTACTCAAATGAAGAAACCAGTTTCGCTCTGTTTCTTTGAACAGCAGCATATTTTTTTACGTATGGGTATATGGGGATACACGAGTACATATCATTAAGCGCGTAACCTTCAAGGTCGGTCGCTAATGTTTGAAAGCGTCTTTGGTTTATTGTTTTTATTATAGTTTGCGAAATTTGTCAAAGAATATGTTCAAAAAATGACCATATTACACAGTAAAAATAAACGGTTTGAAAAGAGAGTGACACTTATATTGCATACATTCTAAAGGGTGTCCCATAATTCACGCAAGATTTGAATTTGCCGCCATTTGTGCGGTAAAGTGTTGCCAACAGAAAGCAACGCTGCATCATCGATATTCAGCCACATGTATGTAAAATAGTAGTGCGAAATTTCAACAAAAGAGTACGTATGTGCCAGCTAAGCCGTCGAGGTTATCTGCCCGGTGTGCTATTCTATACGTAGCCGTGTCGTATGCGCTTTTTGTTTCAGTAAAAAAAAGTATACAATTGAAAAAAAGAGTTCGTACTCTATTTGATTCAAATGTTGCGTAAATTATGGAATACCCTTTAGTTAGGTAAAATTATTAACGTTAAATTTTTACCTATGACAACTTAATTTGTTCACAGAATGTCGTTCCCTATACTCATGTCGTATTCAGTTTTGTAAGGTATTGAAGGTTATGTCAACCGCTTGAGCGATTTTTGGATATCATTGAAGAGCATGGATTTTTGACCTTTAATCCTTAATATTTTTCAAAGATGATGTCTTGTAAAACTATATTCCTATGACACAGGCTTGTTTCAAATTTACCTCGAAGATATTTAGGAAATCAAACTCTAAATTCATCTAGTGATGGTCTAACCTTTGGCCTGGCCAAACATTATACTTATTCCTTGTATGTATGTATGTATTCTCCTTTAACTCCTAGGAGGAGCATAGGGCCAATATGAAATCTCTCCATTTGTCACGATCCCTTGCGATGACTTTGATCTCTTGCCACGATTTTCCCGATTCTTGGATTTCCTTTTCCAACGACCTTTTCCAGTTGGTTTTGGGTCTACCACGTCCTCTACTGCCTTGTGGATTCCACTCAAGGGCCTGGCGACAAACTTCGCTGTGTGGTTTCCGGAGAGTGTGACCAATCCATCTGCAGTATTTTTCAAATTTTGCTTATATAGGAGGTGTCACGCCCTCTCGTCTGATTTCACCCAGTTTTTGTTGAGAGCTTACATTTATAGTTCTTAGTGTCTGAGTAAAATTTAGTTCCATTATCTCAAAAAACGCTTTAAGTAAAACGTTTTGAAGCTTTTTCTTATATGGGATGTGCCACTCCCTCTTGTCCGAATTCGCCCAGTTTTTTTTCAGAGCTTGCGCTGACAATTCTTTGTATTTATGTGTATTTTGGTTGCATTGTCGTGAAAAATACTCCTAAAGTTGCATTTTTGATATATTTTTTGTATGTGCGGTAACCGCGTCCGTTGACCGATTTCAATCCCACGAGCTAACTTTAACGACGGAGGCAGTTTATTAAATTTCATTAAATTATCTTGGTCAGTTTTCCCAGAAAATGTATTTCCACGCACACCCAGCCAGCCAGACAGACGGACATGGCTATATGGGCTCAGGAGGTGACGTTGATCAAGAATATATATACTTTTCCATACCTGCCACGCCTCCTCTGCGTTACAAACGGAAGGACAAAGTGCGAGTGAAGGGTATAAAAACAAAAAAATGTTAATGTGCAAGTTCTTGCCAAATTAATTTATCAAATATTTTCTGTGTATTACGTACATACTTAGTTATATCTTGTTCATTAATCAGAACAACAGTTGGTCTTATACCTTAGGTATATTGTTTATTCTCTTTTAACTGGCGTTCGCTTTCATTTTTGGAATCTTAAGAAATGTTTTTGTATTTCTTTAAACCTTCACTGTATTCGCAGAATCAACAGTGATGTCAGTCAGATACTTTGCGCTTCTCATATGATTTTTTTTCTTTTGCTTCTTAAATATACTTTACTTTGAATCACTCGTATCTTTGCTTCCTATTCGCATTCCATGAGCCCACTCTTGTGACTTTATTGTACTTATTTTGTTATTAACCAAGTCTGCAAAATTTGCTTTCAGGTATGCGTTGATTGTTTTTTTATTTATTTACTTTTTATTTATTCCTTAATTTATGAACTTTAGAAAATTTATTACTCTTGTGAAATGTTTTCATACGTCTGTACATACATCAACAACTTTCATTTCGTGATCTGCAGGTTAATTGGGTCACAATTAAGATTTGAAAGGCGTAAAGCAAAAGTATGCAGATGTTTCAATAATAATGTGTAGTTAAAAACTTGAGATAAAACTGATTATGCTTTAAGATCACGCAGTAATGACAGTTTTATTGATTATGCTGTCGTAAAATTTTGTAAACGTTTGTTTCTACAATTTTTTAGATTCTTATAAAAGGCATTTATTCTGATAATGAATTCTGATTAAGAAAATCCTCAGAAATGATATTCTTAACGTTTCTTACTGAAATTAAAACCAGTCGTAGATAATGTCCTAAAAGGACGGACAAATTTATTTAAGTAAACATTTTTATATATGATGATTTTCATGGGAGGGCGCTGTGTGCCTGGAAACAGCATTTTGCACTTTGATGTAAGGATAACTCAGAGTCCTGACGTGATTACTAAATTCAGATTCGTAAAAAGGAGAACCTTAATGGCGCAAAAATGTTCAAAGTAGTTAAAATTTTGATTTTTCGTTTTGTATTATTTAGTACAAAAAATAGTTATACGTGTACCTAATTTTGTTGAACAAAAACCGATTTTGATCTGACATTGCTCATTTTGTTCGTAATTGAATTAAGAATAAAATCAAAACTTTACATTTTTACAGTTTTTGAAAAAATATCGAAAAACGGTTATTGGAAAAAAAAATAGCAGAAAAAAAAATAGGCGTAACAATTCAAAACAAGAATAGTCATTTTCGATCTATTTGACGATGCCGAATCCGGCGTCAGGATTTGTCTATCACGTGTAGTTTTTGAGATATCCTAACCTTAATGTTCATAAAAACACGATTTTTGAGATTACATAAAACGCACGAAATTATTTTGCTAATTTCGACCGAAAAAAATTATACCTAATTCGGCGTTTTAAAAATTTACATCTGAATTTTTTTTACTTAAGGGGTCAAAGTTTTCCCTTTTAAAGCATTCTGATGTAAAATCGACACGTTAAACTATACGATATTTACATCTAAAAGTTATGATTTACATACTTAGCAAACTTTTGCAGAATATTACGAGTACATCCCCTACATATATATCATTTTTACCCTTTTCTTAAAAAGGTACAAAAATTACCTCTAAAACAGGTGAATAATGAGTCGGCATGTACAACAGAAATACTATATATTTGCCATACAATGTCATACATACTTAGTCGCTTAATACTAAAATGTCCAAATTTCATTGCGAAGCCAAAAAATTGTCAAAACTACAGGGTGGGCCAAAAGTCACCATGGAGTTTAAAAATTTATTAACTTTTTCGTTTATATATACAAGGTGTATTGCATAAGGTTACGAAACTTCTGGAAGGTGATAGAGGAGGCCTAGACTAACAAAAAATTTAGCCTAGAAGGGGGTTTAAAATGTACCCTTGAGAAGTTATAGGGTTAAAACTGATTTTCTGACTAGTTTCAGAAAAAAAATTTTCTGGCATCACTATAACGTTTTAGAAAAAACATTTCTATGGCGAAGTTTTAGCTAATTGTAAGAACTTTCAGATAGTGTATATGGTTTATAGGGTTTAAAAGAATTTCGCAAAGTTCTGGACCCTTAAAGTTGATATTTAAATTTTTTTCCCCTATTTTTTGACTTTGGCGGCCATTTAAGTCTGAAAAAGTTCGTATTAACATATCCTTCTATAATTTTTTTTTAAATCCTCGTTGAATTTCCTTTAATTCAGTATTGGCTATAATTTAATTTTTTAATTTATAGCCAAAAATTACCTAGTCTTGTTATATCGCTTCAAAAATAGCGAAAAACTATGTTTTAAGCACTTTTAAGAAAGGATACAGCAATTTTGAGACCGCATTCGGAATCAGCATCGAAGAATACATTGCTTTTCTGCTTTTTTACGTTGTGGCAATGGCGCTGATTGGTCTATGTTTTTTCCAAGTACGCAGATTACTACGTAGTAGCAATCGCATTAAATAAGATTTACCAAACTTATATGAGTATTTCCTTAATTTGCCACAAGTTTAAATTTTGTCATATCCCCTTTTAACAATTACCGATTCAATTAAAATATATAAAGATATAACTCGGGTTGAATTTTATGGTAAAAGGACTAAGAAGTGAGATCGAAAAAATCTTAACATATATGAAATTCAATAATTTTTAAACAGCTGATCTAAGAGTTTTAATTTTTTTTTTATTTAATTGCTAATTTTTTACAAATTACAGAAAAATAAAACTTTTATAGTTCTAACCAGTATTTATGAAATCGTGGACCTTTTTTAAAGAGCCTTCCATTTGAGATTGTTTTCAGATACCTTTTTGCAACAGTTTGTTTGTCCATTTCCTTTTAAAATCTTCGATATTTTTTGGGACACCTTTTTGTGCTCTTTTAGTCTTAGCTTCGGACAATTCGGAGGATTGGCCTCTCTTGGTACAAAAACTATGTTATTAATTTGGTACCACCCCAGAGCTTTCTTGCCGTAGTGACATGATGCCAAATCGGGCCAAAAATATGTGGATACATTCTTCTCTCTTATGAAAGGAAGAAGTCTTTTTTTGAAACATTTTTTATGTGTATTTCGGTATTTATATAGCCCACTGTAACAAATGACTTTCTTCTTTTGCCGCAACTGCATATAGCTTGCCATACCAGGAATTCCTTAGGAAATTTTGCCTGCTTTTGGATTTTAAACTGTTCTTCGACATTTCCTCGAGCATCAGCAACATAAAAATTTTGACCCGGAAGCTGCGTAAAATCTGCCAGTACATACGTTTCGTCGTCCATTATACAACATGAATATTTTTGTATGAAACTCGATTTTAATTTCCGAGTCCCACTTTTGGCGTCTAAATTTTTTACAGCATAGAGTAGAACGGGGCAATGTCGTGCACTCAACTTTGACATGCTCGTAAAGCCGTACATCTCAAGCGAATGCGACGAGTAAGCATCCGATCGAAAGATAATTTCGTTGGTTACATCCATGTGTAACAACATTTGTGTAGCGAGAAATTGTGTTTGTGTAAGTGAAGAAAAAAAAATGTGCACGACATTGCCCCCCTCAAAATTTGTGGGGTAATGTCGTGCATTGTTTTCCGAGTATAGTAAAGGTACCAAAATGTGTGAGAAATGATAGGTAGTGGTTCTATTAGAGGAGATTTAGCATTGTCATGTATTTATTCATTATTATACAAGTGTGAGGTACATAATATGTTGTGTAGAGTAGAACGGGGCAATGTCGTGCACTCAACTTTGACATGCTCGTAAAGACGTACATCTCAAGCGAATGCAACGAGTAAGCATCCGATCGAAAGATAATTTCATTGGTTACATCCATGTGTAACAACATTTGTGTAGCGAGAAATTGTGTTTGTGTAAGTGAATGTGCACGACATTACCCCAATGGTCGTTTTAAAGGTCAACTTTGATAACTCGGCGAAGCCGAAAATTTTTTTCGAAAACCAAATACTTCTTTTCTTTGGCAGGATATTTCGTTTCAGAAAACACTTACCTGGTATATTTTCCCGGAAGGAAAATTATTTTTCTGACCCGATAAAAAAACACTTATCGTCCCGAAAGCGTGCGTTTTGAAAAAAAAGGTTACTCTGTAGAGACGAACTGGTGAAAATTGCTAGTATTGTATGCATAAGCTCAGTAGGTCAGCAGGTCCCTACCTTACGAACAGTTGGTAAATCATTCAATTCTTTGGGCTAAAACAGCCAGTGCACGACATTACCCCCTGCACGACATTACCCCGTTCTACTCTATCTGTCTGGTACTTTTTGGACTTTGTATATTTTCAAACTTGCATTGGCTTTAACTTTTCGCACCAAATAGTCAGAGCACTGGGCTGACCGGGCAGCTTTTCTATCAGATGTGTTTGGAGATCTTTTCAATATGCTCTCAATTTTCTTGGCTTTTCCAATATCATGTCGGCCTTGTTTTCTTCCCGAGCCAGGTGTCCTATCAATGATCAAACTGTTTAATAACATTGGAAACAGTTTGACGGCAGATCTTCAATTTTTTGGCAAATTTTTTGTAGGACCAATTTGGATTTTTTTTGGAAAATTTTTAATAATTTAACGACGAACTTCTTTTTCTTCACTTATTTTGATCAAACTCACAACAAATCAACATGTTGGTCATTAAAAATAATAACTGTCATGTTTTTCAAAGACAACTAGATCAAAGAAATTTTTAAATTTTACACCCAAAAAAAATTATTAGGTAAAACGTGTGTTAAGATTTTTTCGATCTCACTCCTTAGTTATGCGATTCCAAAATAACGAAAAAACCGTGTTTTTTTAAACATTTACATTAGAAAATCATGATGTAATGAACACTCATATCATCAGCCAATTTCGATAAAATCGAATAATTAATTCAAAACACATAAAAGTTTTAATGTAAGAAATTTCGTGTCACACAGTGTTAATGACAATGTCCCGTAAACGTGATAGAATTTTTTAATAATTTTTACCGAACTCGTAGACACTTATTTCTTTAAGAAAATACATTTAATTTCCGTATAAAGAAACTGTGTAACTCATGTTATAGCACTTTAATTACGTACAAAGTGATGTTCTATTTATTTATTTCAAAGAATGTGCTTTACGAATCTTATTCGATGACGTACATTTCAAATTAAATAAGCATTTCTGTTAAATATCTTCTCAAGCTGTATACTTATGTTATCAAAATGGTTTATACTAATTGTTTTGTAGCTACAGCTTTGTATCTTGTACCTTGAATTTGTTTTAATTACTAACGTTTCTTTAACTGTTGATTTAAATTACTTTTTCAGGGTTCCATTGAGGAATGGCTGCAACTACTTAGACTGGAAGAATACATACAACCGCTGTTGGATCAAAACTATAAAACCGTACGCGATGTTACACAAGTCACATGGGAAGATCTCGAAGATATAGGAATTGTTAAATTGGGCCATCAGAAAAAGATACTACTTGCCATAAAACGTGTTAAAGATATAATCAGTGGAAAATGGAATCCTGGCGGACCGAATGCCTATCAGCAGCAGGTAAATTAAAACAAATAAAAATAGTTTAAATAATCTGTAAGCTGCAATAGCAGTAGGCGAATAAAAAAAAACTAAAATAAATATGCGGCAAAAATTTAAATTTTACGCTGAAAAATTGCAGTACCACCAAATGCACACATACACAACTGAAATTTACGCCAAGGTCATTTTAGAAAAATTGCAAATACGCAGAATTTTCCATTGGATAACCAATCTGTATTCTAACTGCGCTACTTAATTATGCGGTGCTTTTAGTTGCGCAATGCCTTTTTTAATATATTCTGATATGCGAACCTACTTTTGTTTTTATATTACAATTTATTTAATATTTTCAATTCAAAATAAATATTTGTCTTGTTTCCCTATATCAGTTCTATATAATTTTATATATTTTATATTTTCTTAATTTTTTTTTATTTTATTTTAAATTTTCATTTATTTTCTTCAAATCAACGTGTTCATTCAAAAAGGAATATCGTAAAACCTGGCAAACAACGGTACAAATGCCAACTACACCACCGTATTTACCAACAACACGCGTCTCTTGGGATGATTCGAAAAGTTATGTTTCTAACAATGTTGATGCATATTATTGCACCGGAAGTAATCATGAATGTTGTAATGGCAATGATGTTGTTTTGATCAAGGTTAGTGTATCACTAAGGATGTGTCTGCGCCGCCTCCTCTTTTGTATAAAATAAAAGATTTATTTACTATACTGTACATAGCAATTGTATTAATCTATTTATTTTTGTCCTTCACAACATACAGGTTCGCCAGCCACGTGGCAAAAGCTTGGAATCCCTTGAGGATATACATGACAATAGCACACGCAGTCATTTGACTTTTAGTCATTATACAACAACTGATTATGGTCATTTTGCGCATCCATCACAAATACAGCAGCATCAGCAGCAAGTTTTGCATCAACAGCATCAGCAACAGGCTGCTATGATGGGAAATCGTTTATTAAACAATGCTGCTGGAAATATGGTAATATGCTTTTAAAAGAAAAATATCTTTACAAAACATAAATTTTTTTGACATGTTGATGGAAAAGACAGGATAATGAGAAGAAAATCTCGGTAAATATTGCGAATGGGGGGGTGATTTTTGAGGCTTTTGCGATCATTTACCCATGGCGATAGAACGATTCTCGATGCATCATGCAGTGCGAATACGCTTGATCATAAACAAAGCTTTCGATTGAGTAAAAACAAAGTTCAGAAAAGTGAAATAGCAAAGTTTAAATAACGATAATTCTGAAAGTACTGTACCAATCTTGAAAATTATAAACAATTTTTACTCATTGACATTTCTTCATTATTCAACTGTTTTAACGTCACTAAAATGAGTGCAGAATCGGAAAAAAATTCGTTACATTTTAGTTTATTACTTCACGGCTGCGAGGGCTCACAAAAAAATTTCTGCACATTATGGAGAAGGTACTTTATTGGAAACGACAGTTGGAAAATGGTATGTTTAATTCCGCTCTGGAAATTTTGATCGACCATGCACCTTCGGTTTACCATTTGTTTCAATCGTTGCAGAATTATCTTGATGGCGTAAAATTGAATTCCCTAGAGGATTGCAAAAAAGTCTTGTCCGAGTTTTTCGAACAGAAACCCCAGGAGTTCTTTAAGGACTGTATTGTGGTTTTTCCCGAAAGTGAATGAAACAATGGAAAATATTTGACTCAATAAAGTAATTTTGATTTATGAAAAAAATTGGTTAAACTTTTCTGAACTTTCTTTTTACTCAATCTAATACTTTTCGATGCTGAATTCGAATCTGGCCCCCATCGCGTATGGTTTTTCAGATATTGTACACTTGTAAAAATAGTAGATGACTACTTAATAGCTAATATTGTAGATAGGGAATAGCACTATATAATGCAATTTATTGAAAAGACTAGAAAAATTTTGTTCATTCTATAAATTACCTCAAAAATATTATTTTTTACCTACCTACAGACATAATTCAGAGTGAAATTGAAGAAAAAGCTGAAGCTCTTATATGCCATATCGGGTTTTACTGTTAAAATTTACTTTATCCTCGTTATATTACTTCAAAAATAGAGGAAAATGGTGTTTTTTTAATTTTTATGTCACGATATCTCAAAAACCAAAAGCAATAGAGCAATTCTGATTCCGGATTCGGACTGGTGTACGCACCATGATTGTAGAAATAAATTTTGAAAACCAAACTTTGTAAAAATTTTGGCTGTTTTTTAAAAAACATGGATGATGAAACTAAGCAGATTTTTTAAAAAACGTATGATGCTTATCTTATGTTGCTGACAGCCAGTTTAATTATTTATAAATAAGGATTTTTCATAGCCAAATCTTCCGGTAAAAAAATCATTCAAACTTACGCACCTATTTTGTTTTAGTATTTATGATTTTTCAAACATTTTAAAAGCTTTAATTAAAAAATTCAGCGATATCACGACAGATGCTAATATAATTAGCATTTTATAATTAGATTTTTAAAATTGAAAAGGTCTGCTACATTATAATTATTAAATTGAAATCTGCGCCACCTTCACCTTTTCACTTAAAATAAAAAAAAACATAATCACATTATACATATATAGCAACTTCAACTAATTTACCATTTTAACTTAATTTTTATAGACTTGGCGTCGTTCCTATGATGATGGTGACATCACACCTACCAATGATGCCCAACGCGATTTATTGTATGAAGAAGGTGGTGGCACTTTGCCACGACAACAGCGCAACATTTTGCAACGTGCTGTATTGAATAGCATGCCACCGATTGAACATCATCATTATATGAATGCAGCTGCTGCTGCGGAATATGTGTGCCATGCAGGTGGTTTAGGTGGTGGTAGCAGCAGCGGTTTAACGGATAACTCCAGTTTAAATGCTGTACGTATAATTGTTATTTTATAATAAACAAAGATTTAAACTTAAAATTTCCTTTTATATATTTCAGACCTATTTAACCGGTAGTCCTATGTCCAGTAAAAAAATTGCACCAGAACCACCAAGACGCCATTGCAGTATACGAAATTCACGCACTCTCAGTTCAGATGGATCACAAATGCAACAACAACAACAGCAGCAGCAACAACAACAACTTCAGCAACATCAACAACAGTCACATGCTTTACATGCTGGTACTCAAAATCTTTATTACGGCGCTACAGTTGGTAGTGCTGGTATGCATGCCATGCATCATCAATACATTCCAGCAAATATGCAACAAACACAACAGCAGCAGCAACAACAACAACAGCCTATTTATGCAAACTATGCTACAATACAACAAACCACAGCTGAGATACACTGTGAAAAATTCCATGACAATAAGGTGGGTATGGCAAGCAAACGTTTAATAAATAGGAAGCAAGTGCTTAAAATACCAAATTAAGTACTTGTTGCTCAGTGACGGCCTTAGCCCTCTATCGACGTCGCTCCTAGGTAACGAAAGATATACCCTTCAACGTCAGAATCTTTTCAACATCTACAAAGATCTCCTGCGTCTGTAAGACCTATTCTTGAGGCATGTTTTCCTATAAAATGGTCCTGTAATGCCATCATTTAACATACTGATGGATTGTTTGTCTAATCAGATAATTTTTGAGCGTTCTATTACCGCTATGAATTAGCCAGATTGCTATCGACGAGAATATGTTAATAGCCTTAGCATAGCAGACGAAACGAATCGATTGAAAGTCATTCCTTAATATCAGCAGTTTGAAACTTTCATGAAGAACTTGCTTTGACTATGCGTTAATTTTAGCTTAAAGAATAAAGATTGTAGGAACAAATTTCAGTTCGTGTCTTCACTTTTAAGATCTAAGCAGTTGAAAATTAGTCATTCGATTCATTTCGTCGTCCATGCTATAAGTTTGACCATATTAAATAACCCCGATTTACAAATTTCTAATAAATTTTGGTCCTAATTTAGGCAAGCGGTTTCATGAAATTCTATCATTTATAGACCTTTGGCAACCCTGTCTAAGATTAGTCGAGTTTTTTATTCGCGCTTCTAGTTCGGAAATTAAAAATATTTTAATCTAATTAATTTACACCCGTTTTTAAGTGAAAATACATAAATACGGTAGTTATCATTCGGTTGATATAATTAATAAAAATTACTCGTGAAAATCGCTTTCTTTGATAAATTAAAAGTGATTTAAATTCGTATTTGCATATAATTGTGCGGGTGTTGTTTACAGCGGCTTTTTTCTTTTGGCTTTGTTCTTTTTACGGTTGTTGTTATTGTAATCCATAGCAATTTACCGATGCAGCCATTTCTCATATGAGTGCCACAATTAAATATCTTTCAATTATAATTAATTTTTGTGATTATTTAGAGATATAAAGTTGCATTTGCAAAGCGAAATAGCTGTGTGAAATAAAATATATCATTTGATTTAAAAAAAAAAAAAAAAAAAAAAAGAATAAAGCAATTTAGAGAAAAGTCCAACTAGTGCATAAACCCGTTGAAAAATGTTAGTGCACTTACGTTAAAGTGGTGTTTGGAAAAATATAAAAACTTTTGAAAATAAAATTTTTTTTTTTTTGATTATTTTTTCTTTGTGGTTTATTGCGAGTGTTTCTTATACTCCGTGTATAATTTAAAAAAAAAAAAAAAAAAAAGAATTCTAACTTTTTGTATTGATTTAAAATTTGGAGATTTTCTTGGTTTCTGCATTTGTAAATTTTTTGAATTTTACATAATTCTACATTTGTGAGCTTATGCGGTGATCTTGAGGTCTTTGATTTTTTCTTAGAAGTATAAAAATTTAGAATTTTTTTATTTGTGTTCAATATGTAGCAAAATGAGTGACATCGGTAGTGTTGATATGGATACCAGCCACTTATACGATCCCTTGGAGGAGGAACTCCTTCTTTCACCCTCTGCTCATACTGATGAAGCTCCGAAAGGAAAGTCTGCGGAACCTACAGTTAATGTTAAGGGTAAGGTTGGAAGAAATAGGTTGAGCCCATCAGCACGGGCTCATAGACAATTTCGTTCGGCTCAATTTGTGCGAAGACGGCTGAACGCCATTAAGCCCGAAGAGCTTTCTGATGCTCAGAAAGCTTCCTTAGCTTGGGCTGATAAAATTATTGCTGACTACGCTACTAGAAAAGCTAACTCAGCCAGTACAGTCAAAAAATCTTCTGCTATAAAGCAAGATGCTTCGACTTCCAAAGGTGCTAAGCCTTCATCTAAGAGGGATCGAAGTGTTGACAATTCGTCCCCCTCGAACCTTTCTAAGAAGTTAAAAGAGAATTCAAATTCAACTTTTACTTCAAAAAAAACCACCGAAAAGTCTTTTAGCGATGCAGCTAAAGACTCACTGAAAGTGGTAATTATTGACGAAAGTATTGAGAGTGGTGCTATCCCAGAGGATAGATGGAGATTAGTTACAGCGGGTCTTCGTGACAAGCTTCTCGATCTCTGCACCGAAAATCCTAATGCTCGTCCTCCTTTGTTCGATGCTCTTAGCTGGCAAAAAGGCTTTAGAGTTATCTGTTGCAATGACCAGTACTCTTGTGATTTTATTAAAAATACTGTGATCACACTCAGTGGCCTTTGGGAAAACTCAAAGCTTAAGGTGATTGCGCAGGATGAAATTCCTAAGCCGATAAGGGCAAGGGTTTTCATTCCATTGCCAATCGTGGAAAAGGGGAAAATCCTGAGATTGCTCCAATTCCAAAACCCGGGTCTCCAATCTGCAGAACTGCGGATTGTTCGTCCTGAGAAAGCTAGAGAGACTGGTCAAAGCTTCATTGTTGAGCTCAGCGAAAATGCAGCCAAGTTTGTTCATGATAAGGGTAATAAACTTATCTTTACTGCCGGAGTGGTCTTCGTAAAATTTTTCGATGAGAAAGATGTCGGAGATCCTTGTCCGGATAAGCCTAATGTGATTAATGAAGATTGTTCAGATCAACCTTCAACACAGTAAAGCGGCCTCATCCGCACTTTTAGCGTTTCTGAGCGAGGAACACCTTGATGTTGCCTTGATTCAAGAACCCTGGATTTCTGGTAACAAAATTAAAGGCTTGAATCATGGTAACTTCAAAATGTTTTGTAATATTTCTTGTAAACGTCCCCGAGCTTGTATTCTAGCTCACAAGAATCTCAACCTGTTTCATCTGCCACACCTTTCGACTGATGACTTGGTTGTCGTTCGCGCAGAGAAGATTGGGCAAAAAAAGCCATTTCTTTTAGCGTCCGCTTACTTTCCTCATAATGAGCTGGCTCCTACAGATAGTGTAAAAGCACTGTACTCATGGGTGGAGGCACGCGATTTAAGTTTAGTGCTATCGATTGATGCCAATGCGCATCACTCGCAATGGGGTAGCACAGACATCAATGAGCGAGGTGAGTCTTTGTTCGATTTTATCTTAAATTCAAACCTTCTGTTATGTAACAAAGGGTCTGAACCTACTTTTCTTACTCGAAACAGAGCGGAAGTTTTAGACATTACCTTAACTACTGACTCTGATAGTTTTAAAATTGAAAACTGGAAAGTTTTTAATAAGCATTCGTTTTCTGATCACAGATACATTGTTTACCAAATTTCTACCAATTATGTGGAAGCAACCTTTAAAAACGCTTCGAAAACAAATTGGTCTCAATATAATTATCTTCTTACTGAAAATATCTTACCTCCGACAAAGGAAAAACTGGATAGCATAGTTGAAATTGACGATACTGTCAATAATCTTACAGCTGAGCTGATAAAAGCTTTTGATTTGTCCTGTCCTACCCATAAGCCACGAACTAAAAAATATCCAACATGGTGGAATAAGGAGGTTGGCCACACCCGTATAGTGGCTAAAATGCTATTCAGCATTGCTAAGCGAAGTTGCTTGGCTGAAGATTGGGAATGTTATAAACTCCATCTTAAGGTTTTTAAAAAAACAGTCCGGATTGCTAAACGCACATCCTGGAGAGATTTTTGCGGTAAAATAGAAAGTACAACCGAAACAGCCAGACTTCGAAGGATTCTGACTAAAGAGTCTATTAATTTAGGATCTCTTAAAAAAAGAGACGGGTCTTGGACTGAGAATTCGTTTGACACTTTAAAAATTCTTTTTGATACACATTTTCCTGATAACCCAGAAAATGTAGATCAAACTATCAATAGCCAAAACTTTGAAAACTGGGGTATCGCGGAAAGTATTATAACTGACGAAAAAGTCAATTGGGCAGTGAACACTTTCTTACCCTTCAAATCACCTGGGTCGGATGGTGTTTACCCTGCTATGCTTCAGAAAGCTCCCGCCCCTTTAAAGTCCTGGTTAAAGATCATATATAGAAGTTGTCTTTTTTGGCAACATATACCTGGAAAATGGAATAATGTCAAAGTAGTCTTCATTCCAAAGGCAGGGAAACCAAGCCATACTGTTGCAAAAGACTTTAGACCTATAAGTTTATCATCATTTTTGCTAAAAACGCTTGAGAGAATTTTAGATTATCATTTGCGGGAAAAAACCATAATTTATGGTCCTGCTAATGAACAGCACGCTTACTGTAAAGGAAAGTCAACGGAAACTGCACTGCATGAAGTAGTTGGTGTTGTTGAAAAATCTCTACAGGAAAAGGAATACACTCTAGCGTCTTTTTTGGACATTGAAGGAGCTTTTAATAACGTCCTTCCAAGTGCGGTAACTGCTAGTCTGCGTCGCATAGGCACAGAGCCTTGTGTTACTTCTCTGATTGAAAAAGTTTTATTATGTAGGGTTGTACAATCTGAAATTAACAACTGTACATTAAGCAAGTCAGTTTCAAGAGGAACTCCGCAGGGTGGAGTTATCTCACCACTACTCTGGAACCTGGTTGTTGACGACTTGATAAAAAGTTTAACCAAACAGGGTGTACGAGTAGTGGCATACGCGGATGATATCTGTATAATGGTAGTGGGTAAGGACTTGAATATCTTAAGTGATATCATGTCTTTGTCACTTAAATCCATTAAACTTTGGACAAGCTCAAAAGGCTTAAGTATTAATGCCGAAAAAACTGAGGTTGTTGTTTTTTCGAATAAACATCAAATACCTCAATTTAGGCATCCAATTTTGGATGGCGTTAGTCTTCCTATAAAGGAAAGCGTGACTTTCCTGGGTATTGTTCTTGACCGTAAACTTAAATGGAAGTTAAATGTTGAAAATAGAATTAGGAAAGCATACGTTGCTTTCTATTCTTGTAAACGCTTGTTCGGTAAGAGATGGGGCCTTAAACCGAAAATAATTTTTTGGATGTATAAGGCAATCATCAGGCCGATTCTCATGTACGGAATTTTGCTGTGGTGGAACTCTTTACATAAACAAAGTTATTTGGATATTCTGTCCAGGGTTCAAAGAGTTGCGTGTCTCAGTGTTACTGGGGCTTTTAAAACTACTGCCACTGCTGCACTGGAAACTCTTCTTCACCTAGAACCACTTGATATCTTTGCCAGAAGCATGGCCGCGAAAAGTGCTATTAGACTTAAAGAATTGGGTTTCTGGAAATCGAAATCTTTTGGTCATAATAGTATTTTACTCCAATTTATGGATTGTGATGTAATAGGTGGTACTGACTACCTCTTACCACACCTTCTCTTCCCAACGAACTTCAAGGTGGTAATACCTGAAAGAGAAAACTGGGCTCCTTTAAACGCATCTTTTGAAATATACACGGATGGGTCAAAATTGGATATAGGCACTGGATCAGGCATTTATTCTAAGCCTTTAGATTTAGCTAAGTCTTACAGACTGCCGAACGACTGTAGTGTCTTTCAGGCAGAGGTTTTTGCTGTTCTTAAAGCTTGTGAATTCCTCAATGCCCATAAGTCCCAATTTCTTGGAAGCGTTGTTATTTACATTGATAGTCAGGCGGCTATCAAAGCAATCTCATCAAATTATATCACGTCAAAACTTGTGTTAAGCTGTAGAAATATCCTTTGCGATATTAGTGAGGACTATAATTTAACACTTTGCTGGGTTCCAGGTCATAGTAATTTCGAGGGCAACGAAATTGCAGATGAACTGGCTAAAATAGGGTCAAACCAAAATGCCCTTTTGGCTGACATTTCAATAAAAAAACCCATTAGCGTAATCAAGGGAAAAATCGAAAATAAATGTATTCAGCTTGCTAATTCAAGATGGTCAAATCTTCAAACTTGCAATCATATAAGATCTATTTGGCCATCATATAGTATAAATCGTACTAAGTTTTTAATAGCAATGGAGAAACATAATGTACGGATCTTAATCGGTGCTATTACTGGACATTGTGCCATGGGAATCCATGCATCTCGTTTAGGTTTCTCAAACATTGGCGACCTTTGTAGAAGTTGTAAAGACCCTGATATGGAAGAAACAGTCTTTCATTTCTTTTGTGAATGTCCAGCGCTTGCGCTTAGACGTAGAAAGAATTTTGGTCATTTCAATTTGGAATCGCTTGACGCACTGTCTGAGCTTTGTCTTAAATCCATATGGAAGTATATATGTACATCCAAGTGGTTCTCTTAGACTTTCTCTGCTAAAGCTTTTAGTATCGGGTATACAATGGGCCCTTTCTCGAGGCCTAAGTTAATGATGACAACATGTTCATCTCCCGGATCTAACCTAACCTAACCTAGACTCTTTTATAGAAGCAATTTGATATGAATTGCTACTGAAGTTGATGCCGCCCTAACTCCTACAAAAATTTTATGCATTCTAAGGCTATGCGGGACTTATTAATGTTGATGGCGAGGGCTTTAATGGCTACAAAACTATCAACGTACACTACACATCGGCGCGATATAAGGCAATAAGGATTTGCATGGGAGATATTTTATTCAGAAATTTACGCTTATTTCAAGTTTAAAATAATTTTCAAAATCACTACCTTACAGGCAAACGGACTAGTTGAAGTGTAGTACATTTACTAGTATTTTACCAACCAGTACTAATCGGACTTCAATCCCTTTTTCATACAAGCAACTGTTCTTTTTTGTGTGTTGATGTCCTACAAAATTTCAATTGTCCCCTTCTGCACCAGTCCGGGGCTAGTTGTTTTGTGAAGTAGTCTTTTAGCAACTAGTCTTCAACCAGTGGTTTCATGTGTAGTCGACCTACAGTAATATTTCTTTTTTTTTTTTTTTTTTGATTTGAGTTTTCATTTCTTAATTAAATTAAATAAAGTTATATTACATTCATAACAACATTAACAAAAATGAATTCATTAATATCATTTTTTTCCACAATTTATTTTGACACACAATTCAAGTGACACAAACACAAATTATTTCAAAAACAAAAACGAAAATTATATTTCGTTTTCGTTACGATTCAAATTTATTTGCCCCTACAAACTGATATCAAACTGGACCCACTGCATCCCTTTTTCACTAGTTTCGGGCTAGTACTAACCGTGAACTAGTAGTTTTTGTAGACTCTCATTTCTTTACTGCAGGACAGATATTTTTTTTAAATCAAGTTTAGTGAATATTCAGTGCAAAATATTTGCCTATTTTTTAAAGACCAAAATCTGGAAAAACAGCCAAACACAACATATTCAGATGATTTTTTATGAAATGAAAAAGATACACACTAAGCTATAACGAAAGATGTTAAAATCGCTTGTGGACATGAAAATTGCTTGTGGACATGAAAACGGGAGTGATGTAATAAATTCCACTATCAACATCGCAGCCAAAAAATTGCACAGCCATGACCATGAGGTTTCGATTTCCAAATGCCAGATAACTTCAGTCTGATAGCATCTTCTGTTGCAAATATCGATGGACACTTAATGAAAAAGACGTCGATAGCGGCAACGACTGCAATTGGTACTAATTTGGCATTACAAAATAACGTAAAAAAAAGCGAAATAACGCCGAAAAACAAAGCAAATAACGCCGAAAAAAAAACAAATAACTCCCAAAAAAATAAAAAAAACCAAATAACGCCCAAATTATTTTCACATGAATTTGGGGCGATAATCATTTTAGAAATAACGCCAAAAATTTGCTTTGAATGTTAATTAATTCTGTGTTTAACATTCCATTTCATTTTCTCTCTCTCTTTCTTTTTTTTTAGTCAAATTCCAGCATCGATTCTATCGATACCATTCCATTCGCCAACGAAAATACAGGCACCATCAAACAGCGTCTTCTCAATCGTCAGGACATGCCGGGAGGTATAAATCAGCAGCAACAAACTACACATTTACTCTCCTCTTCATCATCATCTTCATCGTCTTCAACAAATACAATTGCCGCCAATATTGCCCATTCATTCCATTCACTAAAGTCCTCATCATCACTACACGATGCTTCGCTTATACGCAGCGATAGTATTGGCAGTAATACAAGTGGTGGCAGTGGGGGCAGTGCTGCTACTGCTGGCCTTTTACACTTACGTTCGCCTACTTTGCAATATCCACCAACAACTGGCGGCGATGCATCATCGGCCACAAGTGCGTGTTCCTCAGCGATCGGTGGTGGTGCAATCATAACAACAACCGTAGATTTACATACGCCCAGCGGCGTTGGTGGTGAAGCAGATGCTGGTGGTTCAGTTGCCGGTGTGGCAACAAGTGTCATTCCAACTTCTGGTAAAACTGTATCTGTTAATGTGCTCAATGACATTGGTAATATGTTGGCTAATTTAACCGATGAACTTGATGCCATGTTAGAGGAAGAAAAACGAGTGGGATTGAATATTGATAGTGAATAAGTAGGGAGGGGAAGTATGTGCATGCGATGGGGAATTCGGGAAAACTGTTGTCGGCGGCAGCATTTAAGTTATATATTATTGTATGTTAAATTTTAAGTTTCTTATTTTACTATATTGAAAAGTAGTAAAATTGTATAAGCGCACTAAGCAAGGGTGATGGGTTATTGCCATTACTCTGGGCTGTTTATCGATAACAAATAAATAGGTTAATTTATTTTCTTTTATTTTAATTGCAATTTTTTAATTATCACGGGTCTTTTAATTTTATTTGTTTGTTAGTAGGATTATTGTTTTAAATTTTTACTTTTGTATTAAAATTGGATAAACTATTATATATCAAAGAAGAAAACACATTCCTTAAATAGTTAAAATAGTACTGTTTTAGTATTTTAATAGGATTTCATACGTTCCGCATGTAAACTTTTGCAAACAAAATTGTAATGTTAACTATTTTATTTGCAAGCACTTTGTTTTATACTTCACGTACTTAAAAGGTGTTACAAATGAGTTTTAACAAATTATTTGTTATGTCTAATTTCTTTCTAAACATAAATCTTGGCATAAACTTGTTATACAGTCTGTTAAATAAGAGCGTGGTCATTGTTGTGAGAAAATGAAAATACCCATTGCGAAAATTCTTTTTAATATTGATTTATTTGATCGAAAACTTCAATGCAAATACATTAATAGCAGGTCCAATCACCCCCAGCATCAATTATAGCTTGACATCTTCGCGACATACTTTGAACAAGATTTTGCGCATACTCTTCTGAAAACGACCTCCAAATTTTGTGAATGCGTCGAACCAGCTGTTTCAAGTTGCAGGGTCGGTTTTTCTGAAGCTTCATCTTCATTTGCGCCCAAACGTTTTCAATTGGATTGGCATCGGGCGACTGAGACGGCCAATCCAAAGTCACGATCCAAATTGTCTTTGGCCCATTCAAGACGTTTTTGGACATGTTTTTCACTGAGCATCGATTTTTGCAAAGTACTTCGGTATTTCACACTATTTGCAATCAAATGATTACGAATAGTTCCGTGGGAGATATTCAAACCTTTTTGTGACAATTTCGAAGCACCTTCACGCAAAGTTAATGTTGGATTTTTCGAAAATAGAGCACAGATCAGTTTTTCCTGTTTTTCCGTCACTACACCGACAGACCCGCGATTTGGAAAGTCATCGACATTTTTTTCTTCTTTGAAGCGATTCACCCACTTACTCACAAACTGTTTCGACTTTTGCATATACTTCGCAGCCGCCGCTTGGGTCATTTTGGGACCTTTGGGGTGCAAACACAAAAAAACGGCTTCAAAGCGCGACGCGTACGCCGTACTCATTTTGGAAAAATGCTGAGAACGTATTGAAAAGAGTGGTCAGCTGATTCACTTTCACGAAGCATGAAGGACAATACTGCCCTCTGTGTGAGAAAAAAAAATTACAGCATTATACTTTACCGATCGCGAGTAATCGTGACCACGCTCTTATTTAACAGACTGTAAATACCCTTGAACCTTACTTAATACAATTCACAATTTGTTTAAGTACATATTGGCCCTTAACATGAATTTGTCTGGAAATTCCCTCTCGAGAAGGAGCATTTGCAATCGTGAATATTTTAAGAATGGAAATTCCATTTCAAGCAGGGTTACTTTTTTCTTCCATTCCTTAGCCATGGTATTTTCCATTTGATTTAACAAAAAGTTAAAAAAAAAAAAATAAATTTCATTAAAAACAATCAAAACAAAGTAAAATTACAAAATTGTCGATAGTCTATAAACCTTCACACTTTGTGAAAAGCTGACGGAGTAACGTCAATCAAAAAAAAAATTACGTGTTTCTTGTTCTTGTTGTTGTAGCAACTCCAAGGTCTGTAAGTTGAAAAACAAAATTAATCCTTTCGCCTACTAGTTATTGGGGGATTGGGAAGTTGAAAACAGGTCGAGCCTAGTCCGGGAGGCCCAGAAATTGGGCTACCTCTACTGGGCGGGACCATAGTTCAATCGTAGAGAGGTCGGTGGGACGGGAAGGACAGTTGAAAGGATGGGAACTGTCATGCGAACTACCACTGCATGATGGGCAGCGATCCGCGGTGCCCTCAATGATCCGGGCTCTATAGCTCATCAAGGTGAGCGAGTAGCCCGAGCCAAGTTAATGAAAAGAATTTAAGAATTTAAGGTATGCTTCTCGCTACCAATATTTATTAATAATAATAAATGCTGCTGCATTAGCATGACAGTTCCATATCTGACATATAATATACGAGTAACAACTTGCACTGGAAAACAAAACCCAAAGTAATTAATTCTCACTGACAGTTTAACTTACATAGTGCGGTTAAGTCTCTTGATGAGAGCAATTTCGTTTTGCTCTCTCGAATAAATAAGTATTCAATACTAAATTAAATTAAAAAGTATTAACATCTAGTGTATGTGATATTTATCAAGTCACACAACTATAAAGCAAGCAACTATAGAGCAAAGTATAAAGACTAGAGCAAAGTATAAATTTTGCAAGCTACGAAGAAAATTTATTTCTATTATTTATAAATGCTCGTACATTTTCCGCGCCCGCTTCAAGTTTTCTTCACTAGGCATTAATATCTTATTTGTTCCCGTACGGAACGACTCGGCTTTACAAACTTCAGCCATAAATTCCTCATCGTTGGTAAAGAGACTTTCAAGGGGGACTGGTACATCGGCATCAATCTCCTCTGCCGCAGCCAACATCCAGCCATTATCCTCCGAAAGGAAAGCCTTCAAGCTACCGCTCTCCTTGAAATCGTCGTCCGTTGTTTGTGATAAATTACAAATTTCACTACCACCCATAGCCAAACCTTCATTGGCTAACGTTGGAGTTTGCTGTTGTTGCGGTGCAGTGCCAGGTAATTGGCCCTTAGCCAAATCTTCGGCATTTGCCAAAACTTTTGGCTGCTGTAGTTTTTTCATAATGCAGCTGCCAAATTCCACTTTTTAGCGCACTTATTGAAAGTCTATTTTTTTTAAATGTTTTTAAAAATTAATTTGCAATGTTAGCTAAAACTACACTTAATGAAAGTTTTGCACTTTGTGTCTATATATCAAAAAATTTACCGCTACTCGTTTAAAAATTAATTTGCAATGTTAGCTAAAACTGCACTTAATGAAAGTTTTGCACTTTGTGTCTATTTTTTTAAAATTTTTAAAAATTACTTCGCAATTTTTTTAAATAAATATAATTTTTTCGCGGCTCCGTTTTCAGACAACGTGTTGCACACAGTTCAGTAGCAAATGCGAAGAGGGCGGCTATTGAGCACTTTATTGAGTGCCAGTGATTCAATAGCCGTACTGGCAAGGTGCATATGCAGACCATTGAGGTTATCGCGGATAAGCCCAGGGCCTCATCATGCAGATGGTCTGGATAGGACATGAGGTTCCGACAATGGCACTCAGCACACAGTTTCTTTTACATAATTTGGAGCAGACCTCACTTGCGTGCCTTGAGAATTTATATAGGTTATCAAGTGTCACCCCGAGGATTTTCGGATACTTAACTGTTGGTATTTGGTCTCCTTTTATATGGATATTGAGGGATTTATTAACCTCCCTAGTCTATGAGCTGAAGAGCTTTGCAGAAGATTTTTGCGTAGCAAGTTGCAGTCTTCAGTCATCGAAAAACTGCTTGAGAACAACAAGGTACGCATTGATCCTCTGCTCAGCCTCCAAAACTATTTTGGCTGATGTTACAATAGTGCAATCATCAGCGTATGAGACCTAAGTGACCTCAGACGGAGGAGGTGGTATGGTGGAGAGATAGAAGCTGAAAAGCAGAGGCGAAAGCACGCCCCCTTGCGGCACGCCCATCTTTAGTTTTCGAAATTTAGAGCTAACACTTCTAAATTCTACGAAAGCGCGTCTAACATGTAAATAGGCTGCTAGAAACCTTTTAGTATTGACGGGGAGGGTTGTGTTTTGAAGACCCGCAAGGACGATGTTTAGGTCGACAGTATCGAAGGCCTTTGGTGGATCTAGAGCCACGTACGCAGATGCGGCCTTTTGCAGATAAGCCCCTGCGGCAGGAGAAGAGCTTCCAACACCTTCGTCGCAGGACATAAAAGTGAAATGGGCCCATATGAAGTACCCAAGTCAGCAGGTTTGCATGGTTTAACTATAGGGATTACAAGGGCATCCTTCCACATAGTGGGTATGTACCTGCGAGCGATGGTGAGGTTAAAAATCTCTGTTAGGTAGCGCTGCGTGGCATTAACACCAATCGGATTTGAGCACGCGTAACAATATTATTCTCATTGATGAATTTGAGACAAGTTTAAGTTAGTGACACCTTATACTTCTTCATTAAATCAAGTTTATTTTATGATGCTTTTAATTCTAAGAATATATAGTATAATCAAAAAGCGTCTCTCGGATCTAGTTTCGAGGATATAGCCATCATAAGATCCATACATATGTAGCTTTTAGAATAACCGGTATAAATTGGAAATTTCTAGATGGATTTCAAAAATATTGGTGTCATATGAAAGGTATTTTAATAAGCTACAAAGTTTTTGTCTAACATAATTTAATCGCGCTTCGAATTTCCTGTTAAAAATTTGGAGAACAAATTTTTTTTTGCGATTGCACTGCTGGGAGTTTTAAAAAAAATTCTCGAATAAGTTTATTTATGATAAGGTCCATTGTTTACTATAGATAATTTTTGCTTTATTGCCACACAAATTCAATTTCTTTAAACCCATAACTTTAACTTATCCTTAGCTTTCCAGACAAAACGTAGATCTTTTAAAATCTAATTTAGAAAAGTTAATTTACTTGACTTATAGAAGAAATATTGCTGAAAAGTAGCCTTTGTGTAGTAACTTCAATACTACAAGTGGGTGGGGTAATGTGTTTTCAAAAGAATAATTCAAAATACACATTAGAAAAAGTCCTTAACAATAGTAAAATTAACTTTTTTTATACATATATCTTTTGTAAAAGAACATTGATGTTTTGACGAACAATAGCGTGCATTTGAAAATTCAACTAAAATAAAAAACAAGCAAATAAACGTATTTAATATTTCATCTATATATTAATATATCTATATAAAACTGGTATAAATTATATCTATGAAAAAAAACAAACAACACTTTTCTGTAATGATTTATAAATAAAGTTATGTACGAAAAAAAAAAAATAATAATATAAAAATAACATAAACTTATCTAGGAAGGTTAATACATACATATATATATGATAGATTTATATATTGAATTTATTTATAGGTATATACAATTAAATAATGTAATAAAATATATATTTTTTCAGTTTTTTATTCTTTAAATATTTTTCAAAGTAAACATAACAAAAACAAAAATCAATACATTAACAATAACAACAACAAAAAACTACAAGCCTAAAAATGTTAAATAAATGTTTTCATTTTTATTAAAATTTTCGAATATTTTGTAAAAGCTAAAATCAAAATGATTTTATAAGTGTTATTAAATAAATTTATATATATTAAATATATTCATACATAAATAAAAATACATAAATACATACGAGTTTATTGCCTTTATACTTTCTCAATACAAAAAATACACGAAAACCATTTGTTTCGTTCTTTTTTTTTATAATCCCTTAGATTTGTTTAGAGAAAAAACAAAAAATGATAAACTAATCTAAATAAATTTCTTAAAGAAGTAATAACCACATGTTGAACACAACTTCAAAGAAAACCTATGAAAACTATTATGAAATGTACTAGAATTATTATAACTAAATGATAAATATTAAATAATAACGATTTCTATATAAAAACAAAAAATCATTAAAATAAATGAATGAAACCACAACAAAAGCAAATCAACCGGAAGACTATCTACTTAAAAGAAAAATATGAAAATGAAGCATTTAGAAAAAAAATCAATAAAAAATAATTAACTATTTAATGTGTTTCGTTTCATATTGATGGAATACTTAAAGCAGTATTGTAAGTAATTGTCAGAGGCGGATTCATGTTCAAACCTTTTCGTTGACTTCATCACATTCCAAATACACAAAGAAACAAATCACATTTTGTTGCATATCCGAAAACACCTATTCCAAAGTGCAAATTTGTAATTTCCGATTTTTGACCAGCTAAAAATTGAAATTGGCCCATAGTGCATGGGTGCAACCATAAATTCTCAAGCTTTTCACTAGTAGTGTATTATTGGCAGTGTTGCCAGATGACTCAGATGTTTGGGAAAATGGTGGAGCTGCACATCATCATCACTGCATCGCTTGTTTGCCAGCTCTTCATTTACTTGAATTGAATTTTTGTGTTAGACTAATAGTCTATTGATTAGGGCCTAAAAAACATGCCAAACAGGAACTAAGGCATTTACGGGTTGTTATTTCATTTAAGAAGAAAAAACCGCGGAGTGCTATTGAATTAGAGGGTGGAAATCTGTGAGGGGAAGATGCACTCTTTACAGTTTTTTCAATATATCTAGCGAATTAGAAACTAACCTCATATAAGACCAACTGGCTTAGGTACCGGAAATATATAAGTTCTCACATCCACACGAGCTACTCGATAGAATGTGAGGAACATATAGATGATGCTGTTGTTATTTTTAATTCCATCCTATGTTGAGGTTGAGAAAAATACAAAAACCCGTTTTTCCACCAACAGTGAAATTGAGTTTCTCTTAGTTGAGAGGCGAAAGTTTAGGCGCGATTGGCAGCTACATAGATCTCCCGCTTCTAAAGCAAACTTAAACATTGCTACTTCTAAACTGAGGTCTGCGCTAAAAAATAAAGAAGATATAGAGCAGCAAAATTATGTATCGAAACTGGATCCTGATAAGAACGACAAACAGTCCTTATGGAAAGTTAGCATAAATATTAAAACTCCGATGGAAAGTGAGCTACCGATGAGAGCCAACCTTGAGAACTGGGCTCGAAGTGATGAAGAAAAAGCCGACGCCTTTGCAAATCACTTAAGCATAGTTTTTCAACCAAATCCTCCTATTCAAGGCCTTATTCCTCCTAATTTGCCATTGAACAGTGATGTTATGCAATTGAACTTTCATATTAGCAACGTAAAGGGTGTAGTTCAAGAGATATGTCCCACAAAATCTCCTGGGTGTGATTATATAACTCCTTAAATAATAAAGGAACTACCAAATTCAGCTTTTGTCTTTTTAACCAGACTTTAACGCTATCATTCAGTATGGGTATTACCCAACAGAGTGGAAAGTCTCATTAATAACCATGATTCCGAAACCTGGAAAAGATCGTACATTGCCTTCTTCATATGTGTATATATTCTTCATGCGTATCCAAACTGTTTGAAAAACTAATTTTATCAAAAATAATACCTTATGGAACTGAAAAAAATGTATCTCCGGTCCACCAATTCGGTTTCTTATGCTCCTCCTAGGAGTTAAAGGAGGAAACAATTGAACAGGTTAATAGAATCACAAATGAAATAAGGAAGGCTTTTGAACAAAGTGAACACTGTACAACAGTTTTTCTCGACTTATGTAGCTCAAGCGTTTGATAAAGTATGGCATGAAGACCTTATCAATAAAACTAAACACGTACTGCCTTTTAACGTCCACAAAACATTTATCTCTTATCTGGAAGCAGGCGTTTTAGAATTAGACTAAACAGTTTTATTTCATCACCTTTAAAAATTAATGCAGGTGTCCCTCAAGGAAGCTTGCTGGGTCCTCCTTAAGTCGTACAAACAAAACATGTTCCAATAAAATAAGTATAATTAATTTTTCAATTTTCATCTTTTTGTATTAGTCGTACGACTTTATATGATGCGACGAAAATATTTTTTTTTTTCAGTCATTCGTACGACTAATAAATACAAAAAAATGAATATTGAAAAATTAATTGCACTTTATTTTTGTACGAAGTCGTATTCAATGTAATTTTAGCCTCCCATTATTTTAATTTTGAATTGTTCTTAATTTTAAATTTCTTAGTGCGTTTGGTCCTCGTCGTTAAAGCGTTAAGTGAGATGAAGAAGATTCTTTTTTGCGGATAAGATGCAATTAGGGCAAATCCCAAAATATCGTAACGCTAAGGACTGACTGCCTTTTTTAAACACAAATAACCACAAAGCGTCACGTTTGCCAAGATCACCCCTCGGAGCTTTATAGGTTTATGGACAGCCTTTTAAGGTTTTGAATAAGAAATCGCTTAGAGCTGACATTTTCAATGTCGTATTCATTGGGTATATGAGTGAAACATCCATAATACAAAAAAAAAAAAATTTCCGCTCATAAATTCCAAGAAAGCAAAATTATGTTAAATTAGTTCTCTTGGCAACTCTAACTTTTGGCGGCAATTTCTGACAGGGATGTTATTGTACATAAATTCGTTCCATTTTCGATACAATTCAATACGAACAGGTACGCAGGCACAATTTGTTATTTTAAGTACAGTAATGTGTGGAACCATGATACAATTAACATGGTAGTGCCCTCTGATCTTTCTTGTTCTTCTTATTTTGTAGCAAGTTCTGTCAAAATTAACTAGCGAAACAACAACAATTTTGCTGTTTCCATTATGTTCTCATTGACAGAAATTGGTACTTTTTTGTTTCCACTTTGCTCGTTTTGACAATTTTGTGCTACCTCTATAATTGTATCCACGTTATGGAACTAACCGAGTCGTAACATTCAAAAAGAACAGACCAAAAACCAAATTTTACAGTAAAGGTTCTTTTTTTTGAAATTATATATATTTGCATACTGTGTAGTACAAAAGTTAAAATTGCTTACCTTATAACTATGTAACGATACCTTTGCAGTTATGTAATTTGAAGATAATATGCGTGTGGCGTGATATTCTATTTCTGATAAAAGACAAAAATCTAAAATAGTGACGGTTGAGTCTTTTTGGCGTTATTCGCTCAAAATTTTAAAACACAATATAGCTGCATGGAATATACTGTTTTAGTTTCCATTCCGGCATAGCTTTAAAAATAAAGATTCTTATTTGCTTAACTATGCTTTCTCGAAGAAAATGAGCCAATTTAATAAGATAATTTCAATAACTTTCGCCTGTCTGTGTCTGGAATCCATTTTAGAATTTTTTAAAAACAAGAAAATCGATGAAGTTTTGCACATTGCCTCAGTCTTTAAAGTTAGAGACTGCATGCTCTTTTCGAACTGGGTCTAGACATTTTACAGTTAAATGTTATACATAAATCGTAACATCACGTACGAATTTATTTTTATAATTGTCATTTGGCCTTTTAGAATGGTAAATACTTAATTTTTGAAGTTTTTTTAAATATTTGGTCCATATTACTTAATGTGGGTTATTGTGAATAAATACTCCACGGGAATTTTGATCAGATTGTTGTGCATTCTTCATTGCAGTCTGAAAAAGTTAACCATAATATTTAGAAAATAGCATGATATTAGCATAGAGCAAACAAAAACAAGAGTACAATGCTGTCAAAAAAGGTACAATTATTTTCGCACATTATCATCCCTGGTTCATATAGTTGACAATTGTAGTAAGTTTGCAAAATGCGTTGTGATTGTGCATTTGTTTTTGAATAAAAAGTAGAATATTTAACAATTCAAAGAAAATATTGAAACAATATGGACATTAGTGATTTAGACATTTATAATGATTTGGATGAATTCCAGGAGCAAGAAGAAAAGGTATGTAACTCTTTTATTGGTTCACTCCAAAGAGTTACTTAAAACTCAAAATTTTCTAGAAAACTGCGGAATATCTGCAGCTGGAGGACAAATATAAAGAATCACTGAGAGCAAATGAAGAGCTCAAGGTTGAAAACAAAAAATTGCGTAAACAGCAAAAAACGTTAATGGTCAACTTTCAAAACCTTTTGGATACGGCGAAGGCGGAGATTAAACGCAAGGACACACAAATACAACAGTTGAGAAAAGAGTAAGTTAATAAGTCCAAATGACGGCTATTTCCTTTTTTTGCGAAATTTTGGATGAGCTTCCGCCAATAAACTTTGATGGTCGTACAATTGAGTATTGTATGTACATCGGTTCGAAACTTTGGGATCGTAATGCATAATAAACTTTCTGCTGTAGGTCATGTTCACTAAATCGGTAGAATTATTGATAGAGTTTATTGCAGGCTTACGGAAATTATGGGCAAGTGCTGGTTACACTCCTTTTTGTGATGCCGATTTTGCTTTTTGGTGAAAATATTTACACTAACCTTTAATTAGTTGGAGCTTGCCCAGAATGCGATACTTAGGTATATATTAATATGTCGCAAATTCGATTTGCTTTCCTTGGCTGTAGCTTAAATGTTTATTTGGACATGCGAAATTTAATTTTTATTAAAAAGCTAATGTTAATGAATCAACCCCAACTATCATCATTGCATCATCGTTACATCATTTTCAAGGCATACGGACGTTAAATTTAGTTCCACGGCTTAATTACCTCAACAGTATACGCTTGTTTTTTGTGTACGCGGAATTCACTCCCTACTTCGTTAAAGCATTTAAGCAATATTATCGAGTTGAAGCGGGCTTTGATGAATAAAAGATAATTAGTTGTAGTCAGACATTGGTAACTTAAAATCTAGTCTCAATTAGTGTTTCAGCATTTTGCTTTATTAGATCTAGCTGTAGAATTAAATATTTATTAAGCTTTTAATATTGTTAACTCATTTTTGTAATAAGTGTTAAACACTTTAATTTATGTTTAGATGTTTAGTAGATTGCAAGGAGACTAATCCTGTGTATATTTGTAAAAAAAAATATCGGTTTAAGTTTTCTTTAGGCCCCAAAGCTTATACTATATTCGAGAAACTTATGAAGCAACCTACGTAATTCTAACAAATAAAATGTAATCAAAAAGTTTCACTCGGGCATAGTTTCGTAGACATAGCCATCGGAAGATCAGGTTATAGTATTTATGAAAATCAGTATACGTTCTCTATCCCTTGATGGATTTTGAAATTATTGGTATCATATGAAAGGTATGTTTTTGTTTTCCTATAAATAATTTACAAATTGGGGTTTGGGACCTAAAGTAAGCCAACTTTTTTCTAAAAGCAACTACTTTTCTCATTCACAAAAATAGCCGTGTTTTTTTTTTGACGCGTATATACAATTGAGGTAATTTTCAAATTGCGATAACTTATGAAAGGTGATTCGCACGATTAAAAGTCCAAGGGTCTTTTTCAGGGAGAACCACATGCTCTACAAATAATTTTAGTCTTTTGTAAAAATAAAATAATTATTTAGAAGTTATTTAAAAAAAAGTGATTTTTTACCGTTTATCGGCGCTTAGCGAGTTTTTAAAGAATAACTCCTAAAAGATAAATTTTTTAAAATATAAAATGAAAAGTTTTTGGAGAAAACGTGATTCTCCATAAGAAAGTTCCTTAGAGTTTTTATTGTGCGACTCACTATTCATGAGTTATCGCAATTTAAAAATATCCACAATTATATATACGCGTCAAAAAAAAAAAAAAAAACGCGGCTATTATTTCGGTTTTATGCTGCATAATTTCCAATTATGACAAATGACTATAAAATTTATTTTACTTGTCCAAAAATTCTTTATTCTTAAGAAAAAATGTTTTGTATCTAATTTAAATTATACCCTGCATTCTATACTAGCTCCCTGAGCTACAGAATGTAGGATTAAGGAATATATCACACTCGCTATCTATATAAGCAAACTTAATATTGAAAACTGTTTTTATATGTGATGGTTCAAAATAAATATTCAATTCAAATTCAATTGTTAATAGTAATAATTTTTTTTACTGAACAGAAAAGACGATATTTGCTTTCGACGCAAAATTCCAAACCATCAAAAGTATGACAAATTCAATCCATTTAAATCTGAAGTTGAAACGGAACATTTAACACAGCCGACTGCATTGTCACATCCTAAAAGTAAATTGGAAAACTTTCCAACAACAGAAGAAGTAGAAGATCCGCCACACAAAAAATCACGTCAATGTCTACAGTCACGTGATAGCTCCACTGGTGGAAGCCACAGCTACAGTAAAGATATTGACGTTTCCAAGAAAGACTTAAAGCGTGAACATAGCGATGAGCGCGTTAAAAGAAAACATGATTTGCATAATGAAAAATCAAATAGCCACAGTTCGGATCGTTATTATGAAAAAACTATAAGAGATAGCCGTGATCACAGCAAAACTAGTCATCATCGACATAAAAGTAGTGACGATGATGGCGAACGAAATAAAAATAATTGTGAAACTGTGAGACCAAGCCGTGATAAAGTCGAAAGAAGTCGTGATCATTATGAGCGAGTGCAACACATAAACATACGTAATGATGGTCATGAAAAGTACTTTTCGGATGCATCAGTCTTAGGAACAGATGACAAAAGGAAAATAAGGTATAAAACGGATTTTACATTTTAAATATAACTAAATATTTTTACTTAACCTTTTTTACATAAATTACAGCAAACGTGATAGTTCTCCACATAGCGACAAAAGCCGCAGTCACAGTAAAGATATTAACGCATCTAAAAGAAATTTACGATTCGATAACAGTGCTGAGCGTACTGAGCGAAAACATAATTTACATCATGAAAATCCTAGTAGCCACAACTCGGCACGTGAAAATGATCGTAAATATGAAAAGGCTTTCAAAGACAGACATGAAAGTGGCAGTGATGTTGATCAACGTGTTCATATCAAAAGCGTAACACAGAAATCCAATGATACTAAAGACAAAAAAGAAAAACATGTGAGTGATAGCGCTGAATGCAGTCAGAATCGTTTGCGACATAAAAATATACCTGATGATGATCATGTATCATTTTTAGAAACAGATGTTGAAGGAAAAGAAAGGTATTGCGTCTTTTTAGTATATTAATCTTCGTTATATTTTTTCTTTTTAATATTGTAGCAAAAGAAATAATAAAAAACATCACACGGAAAAAGACGTTCGTAGCACAGCTGTTGAAAAAGAGCGAAAAGAACTAAAATTTGATTCATATGGTGACAAAACTGAAAAAGAAATGCGCCACCAGCATGAAAGTGATCATGAAAATCCTAGTGGCCACTACTCGGCACATAAAAATGATCGTAAATATGAAAAAACTTTCAAAGAAAGCCATGATCGCAATAAAGCTACTCATGATCTGCATCGACATGAAAGTTACAGTGTTGTTAATCAACGTGTTCATGTCAAAAGCGTAACTCAGAAATCCAATGATAGAGATATTAAAGAAAAACATGTGAGTGATAGAGCTGAATGCAGTCAGAATCGTTTGCAACATAAAAATTTACCTGATGATGATCATGTATCAGTTTTAGAAACAGATGTTGAAGGAAAAGAAAGGTATTGCATCTTTTTAGTTTATTAATTTTTGTTCTATATTTTTTCTTTTTAATATTGTAGCAGAAGAGATAATAAAAAACATCACACGGAAAAAGGCATTCATAGCACAGCTATTGAAAAAGAACGAAAAGAACTTAAATTTGTTTCATATGGTGACAAAACTGAAAAAGAAATGCGCCACCAGCATGAAAATGATCGAGAAAGAAAAAAAAGTACTAGTAGTGACATCCGTGAACATGTAAAAGAAAGGTAAATCTTGGGTTGTTCTATATGTTATGAAAAAAAAAAAAACCTAAACTAAAATACATATATTAAATAATAATTTTAGTAAAGACAGCCATCAAATTACGAAAAGTGATTCTAAGCAATCACTAAGTGACAACTGCAAAAATAAACCAAACAAAAATGCAAGCAATGTCGAAGAAAACATAAATTTTAAGGAACAAATCTCTTCAGCAGTTGAGCATGAAAAACGTATACAAAATATTAATTTAATCGAAACACAACCGAAACGTCCATCAATGACAATTTCAAAAGAAATACCTCTTTGCGGTGCTGTTACATCTAAACAATTGCTCACCAACGAAATAGATGAGAATTCTAATCATCCAACCGTCGTTGATAATTTAAATACACCTAAAAAAGCAGCACTCTTTGATAAACTTTTTGGACCTTCACCATGTACTCAAAATACAGAAAATGCCAAATTGTTAACTAATGTTTTACAGATTTTAAATTGTAATGACTCGACTTCAACTTCACCAAGTGCTTATAGTGATGTAAATGATTTAGAACAAAAGAATGGCAAAAGTAATGACAGTGTTGGGCAAAAACCACAAACGATTACGAGCGCTGATGTTGCATCATATTTTAAAGCGAATATTATGCAAAATAAAAACAATGACCAAGAAACCAAAGCATGTAAATCATCATTTTTTGATAATATATGCGGAGAGAAAATTTTTGATGGTATACCTGGTATTGAGGTGACTAAAGAGATTAATAATGTTGCGACTGAAGTGCATAATGAAGCAATTAATGAACAAAATGTAGCTTTCAGTGTTACGGAAAACGCTGCTGATGTTATTCAAAAATTATTATTAGAGGAGAATTTAGAAAACAACATTAATAAAGAAGTAGGGGCTAAGCAAATCACTGGCGCTGCTGAGTTAAGGCCAATTATTAATGAAAATGCAGAAGTCAAAGCTATTGACAGTTGCACTATTATCGACAATGATGTAAATGAATCTAAAATAGTTAATGTACAATATCAAGATAAGCAACATAATATTGATGTTGCTCATCCTCATGAGAAAGAGCAAATAACTTCTCAAAAAAATATTTTGGAAATTGATGAAAGCGGTATAAAGCAATGCTCTGATATTTTTGATTTAACTGAAGATGATGGTGATGCATGCGATAAACAACATACTGAGAATATAGTTTTTGAGTTGCCTGTAGCAAAGCTACATGAAATCGCCAAAGAACCAACTCTTGTGACAAATCTTGTAGAAGTTGATGTTGCCAATACAAATGACTTAGGAATGTCAGCTGATACTCCTCACAAAACTGAAGCTGTAAAGGGTAATAATGATACTACCGATGCACTTAATACAATTTCCAATAAAGAAGATTTTTCTACTAAAACAAACAATTCAAACTACAATTTTGACAATAAAGTGATTGCAAAAACTAATGAAGCGGTAGAGAGGATAGAGCCGGATTTGGATTTGGATCACATTGTAGAAACTCAATTTTCTGCCGCACTAACGATAACATCTCCAGAAACTGTTGACACTAATAAAAAACAAAATGTTACAACTGTAAGTGAAGTGATACCAGAAGTAATAGAAAAGGAAACTTTGAAGTCGGTTATGGGTGAAACTAAAGTCCCATATAAAAAGCTAGAAAGTAAACATTACTCTGAATGCAATGACATTATTGAAATAGATGATGATACCGACATTGATTTTACAGATGAAGAAATTTATTTTCACAAGGTAACATCTGATACACCAAGTCAATGCAAATCGACAACTATTGAAAGTGAGAACACAAACAACGGCAGTAAAGTCAAAAAAGCTATTATAGAAATAATAGAGGATATTCGTTTGCCTAGTGTATTACCAATTAACCAATTGCTAAATGCGGAGAAAAGCGATGATAAATCCATTAATACAGCTGCAGCAGAAAATAATAGTAATGACGCAGATAATTTGCAGCAAAACAGTCTAGCTACTATTCAGCAAAGCTTAGAAATACCAGAAGAGATTGTAACTGAAAATGTAGAAATCTGCAAAGCGTCGTCTACCATTAACAGTTTAACGTCAATGGATTTGGATACCTCTTTAATTTCCATAAATGATAGTTTTACAATTGAAAATGATACAAGCCAGGAAGAGCTATTAAGTAAAAACAGCACTGAGGAAAAACATGCAAGTATAAAGGATAATAAAACAGTTGATGATGAAGACAGAGAACTAAATTTAAGTAAGGTATGCAAAGATGCTGAAAAACCTAAAGTAAGCATTGCTAATTTGAATGACGAAGTAAATAGTCAAAAAGTGGTTGAAAAATGGAAAACAGTTTTAGTGAGTAAAAAAGTAGAAAAAGTTTCTGAGATCACAGTGTATTCCGAAGGTAATACTGATAAAGTAAGTGGTAAAATTCAAACTAAGAAATCTACACAATCCTTACAAATTGACAAAAAAGAAGCAGCAAAAACGAAGTCTCTGAAAACAAGTGAAATTGAAGCTATCATTGTTAGTGAGGATAGCCAAGAAGTTGACAGTATTTTTAATAAAAGAAAATCATTTTCACCAAAACACAATGAATATGCTACGCCAACGAAAACGAGTACAGCGCTGGAGGTCGCTATGCAGCAATTACGTGAGCTAGAAAATAGTTCTAAATCAAGCAAGACAAGTCAAGAGAATGGGGTCTCATTTTTAATGAGCTGTAGCACTGAAAAATATACCAAGAAAAAGACACCGATTAAAACACCAACAAAAAAACAAACAAAAGCTAAAAACTTTGTCAAAATAGATTTTCCAAAAACACGAAAACGTAAACTTTCAGATACAAATAAAGATATCATAAAGCCAGTAGCTAAAAAATCTAAACTCCGTAAGTCAATTGAATGTGCGAAAACCTCAAAGAGTGCAGCAAATACATCTAAGCCAGTTGTACTTGCAACTGTTAATTTGGGGAAAAATACTTTGACAAAAAGTTTAAACAAAAAAACTATAAAAAATACTCAAGCTAAAAATGAAAGTAATACTGCTGTTGTCGCACAACCTAAACTAATAGATAAACTAAAGGAACAAAAATGTGACATAAAACCTGAATTAGCTAAAAGTGTAGATAAAAGTGCAACAATTGAAAGTGTTGCAAAAGCAGAACAAGAAAATGAAAATTCCTCAAATGATAAATTACCAAAGCTTCCAGTAACCAAAAGAAAAACTAATCTAAAAAAGAAAACTCTAAGCACGAAAGTTACTCCTAAAAAAACTAATAAGCATGTTATTACGACAACACCTAAGGCTAGAAAATGTAAAAGAAAGAATGTACGCCGCATAATCGATTCAAGCAGTGGTGGAGATGAAGAAATCATCGATAATGCCAACATTATAAAAGCAAAATCTACGGAAATATCAGAACAAATTTTAATGAATATAGAAAATGTGGAAAGTCCACAAGAAAAACAGCCACCAATGAAATCTAAAAACAACAATTTGCTATACGATAGTCCAATAAAATCAGCTCGAGATGTTGATCAACTTTCGCCTATGCCAACAGCTGCTCATGCTATTTTTTATACGGATCACACTCATAGTAGTACAACTGAATTAACGCTACCACAATATAATATGGCTCAAGATAGTCAATATAAAGACATCGATTCACGTATGCAAACAATGTTTCAATCGCCACCATATCAAGCAGATAAAATGGAGCAATTAATTTCTGCGCAATTTTCACCAACTATAAGAATGCATAACGAAGAGGAAGATTCATTAAACGTTGGTTCGCGAAACAACGATCAACCGGATGTGACAATTGATGAAACGCTTAGTACATCAGTAGCGTCTTGTAGTGGTAATTTAGAAACTAAATATATTTCTCTTAACAATAGTAATTATCGCATCGAGAAAGTCTCTGATAATGTGGTCAATGTTTTTGTAACACGCAAGAGACGAAAAAAAGTAATAAAATAATATGTAAATTGGCAAGCTGCCTGGACGCTGCTGTCTTATCAATGTAAAAACAATTTTAAGATTCTCTCATAAACCTTGCAGAGATGTTTCGCATTGTAAATACTTAACTCAAAAATGTATATAAATTAATTATGCTAATTATCTCCTAGACATTTTATTTATGTAAGCAAGTTGAACGGAAACAACAAAAAAAGAAAACGATTTTGGGAAATTTACGATTACCCCTGAAAATCCGAACTGAATTAAGAATTTGTTCAATTTTTTTGCATTTGAAAAAATTCCCGCTAATTTTTTTGACACCTTCTTTCAGATTTTTGGGGGTAATCCATATAAGTTCCAAAAATCATTTTTTTTAATCAATCTCATATAGTACATACCATAAGTGTTCCCTTCTTAAAAAAGCTCATTATGATGGTCCCTTATTGATGTTCATGCTTATGCTTTTCAAAATGTGTTAGCTTTTCAAACGGGAAGAAGGAAGCATATTTCTTATTTTGTTTGGTATGTTATGTGAGCCACCCTAATAAGTATACTAATTTATATACAATTAGGTGATTCATTTTATTATTATTTTAACTCATACTAAAAACTTTTAAGCACATGCATATTTTCTTTCCATTTTTTTATGTTTTTGCTAAAAATCTGTACAAATTCAATAAGCAATCTTAAGCAAGACTTTGCCATAATTTTTACTTGTTGGGGGGATTCGTGTCAAAATGCTCGAAAATTGCGTTATGTAATTTATGCATGACCCCTTACCTTATGTCATATTCGTGTTTGAAAAATCGATTTATGTTTGAAATAGACTCGCTTTCGAGAAATCCATGTTTTTCCTCTTTTTTTTCAACAACTTTGACTTTATTTTATGAACAATTTCCATGTGGAAATTAGGGGCGGTAGGAAATAATAAAGCCCGAGGCTTTCGTTAGAAATTTGGGCGTTATTTTCATATAAATAAATTTTGGGCGTTATTTTGAAAAATATGATCGCCCAAATTTATATGAAAACTACCATTTCAACTATCTGCGTCCAGTAGTTTCTGAGATATGTTGAATTTATTTTTAGAGAGGTGTACAACCGCCCACTTTTTAAGCCTAAAGCTATGTCATAGGCTTTTTTAATGCTAAGATATTGTTAAAATTTCATTCAAATCGGTCAGTTAGTTTCCGATTCTATAAGTAACAAGCATAGAAACATATAAAATCTCATTTTTATATACAGTGAAACCTGGATAACTGGGATCTCGAAGGAACCCAAATTTTTGTCTCATTTAAAGAGGTTCCCATTTACACAATTTGAAAGAAACTCAAATAAGTTCGTAAATGATCATTCGCAGCCTACTTCAGTCAATAATTCCATGAAATTTTATTTAAAAACCATTTCCCAGCTTACCCAGACCGATAAAACGTGCATATTCAAATTCCAAAATAACAAATATTTCTAAACGATACCAGTTATAAAGGGAAAGTCCCTGTTATAGAGCCGCAAATGCGCAAAAACTTCAAAAATCATTTCCCAGATATAGAGGTTTAATAATCACAATAATAGAGTTATATTTGGCTTTTTGAGGAAAACGGTGAGTCGAACAGTAAAAAGTATTAGAATCTCTTTTGTGGAGAATTACAACTTTTGCAAGTAATATTGATTTGCATTAACGAAAACGTAACCATTTAAGAAATATTCTTAGAAAACCTCATAAAGTCGAAAATTTGGATTTTATCGAATATTTCCTAAACGGTTACTTCTTCGTAAATACAAATCAATATTATTTGTAGAACCTGTAATTCTCCAGAGATTATAAAACTATTTATCGTGTGACTCACCATTTTCATCAAAAAGCTTCCGAAATTAAAAGTTTTTGAAACCATACGGATTACAGAACAGGCCTGAATGATTATCGCCAAATCTATATTTTATATTTATTTCCTACCGTGGAAGTGAAAATTTTCTAAAAATTCACCTAATTGTGTTTGTTTTCTTCCCATTAAATTATTTTGCACATTCGTTTAATGTTTGAAATTCATAAAAACAAAAATATTAAATAAGGATTATTTGCATACATATCTCAAAAATCCATTAGGCATGCGCTTATTTTACGATTTTCTGATTTTCGTTGTTGCCGCCCCCTGAAATCCTTCTAATGGTCATAAAAACAAATACTTTGAAGTTTCACGGCGATCGGATAACGATAACCCGGCCCTCAAGAGAGGTCAAGGTCAAGTTGAGGTTTCAGGCAAAAAATAATGAAATTTTTCTTTTAACTTAATTAAATAAGTCAGAGCATAATTTTATCTTATAGCAAATTGAAATACCTTTCCAACAAGCTATAATTGTTTAAAATCGGTTAATAAATACGAATTCATATGTAGTAGTATGGCATTTTGCGGTAATTTTGCTAATGTCGATAAAAGAAAAATTCATAGAATTCGTATTAATTACCCGATATTAAACAATTATAGCTTGTTTGGAAGGTATTTCAATTTGCTATAAGTTGACTTATTTAATTAAGTTAAAAAAAAATTTTCATTATTTTTTGCCTGAAACCACAACTTGACCTTGGCCTCTCATGAGGGCCGGGTTATCGTTATCCGATCGCCGTGAAACTTTAAAGTATTTGTTTTTATGACCATTAGAAGGATTTCAGGGGGCGGCATCAACGAAAATCAGAAAATCGTAAAATAAGCGCATGCCTATTATACATACATACAAATTTATATCGTTAAGGCAGAATTACTTTATTTCTTTTTATTTAAAACATGTATATGACCGAAATATTTATTTTATTTTTTAAAGTCTTCCTTGACCAGGAATCCTTGTAGATATTTATTTTTTATATAAGCTAATGTAAGAAAACTATTATATCGTTATTTAAGCTTTTATCATAATTAAATAAAAATGAAAAAAAAAAAAACAGTTTATGGAAAACAATTTTATTGTCAAAAAGTTTCAATATATGTATTATACAAATTTGTATACAAGTGTAAATTTCATAGTTAAACAATTAACATGAGTAGGTATGCTTCTCTTTGATTTTTAAAAAACAAAAAATTTAACAAATAACAGAAAACCTTAAATAAAATACTTTTATTTTTCGTCTTTCTTTTACAAAATAAAAAAAAGTGCCTATTTTAAATAAAAAGTATCCAATTTGCTAATCAACAATTTCCAACTTTTTTTCAACTTATAAATTTATCGTATAAATTAATTTAACAAAAAATTATTCGTGTAACCAACAAATCAATGGGCATTTTTAAAAGTAGAAAATGGAATCACAAGTAATGTCATATACATGATGTGAGATAACAATCGGTTACTTAAGCGATATCATTTACTTATTGAACTTAATACCCACTTTTGAAAAAACTCATTCAAATATTGATAAAAAAAAAATCATATCAACAAAAAAATTTACTAAAAATATACTCATTCTTATTCTTTCTTTTGTTTGCCAAGCAAAATTCCACGCACCGATTCCATACGAAATAGCGGTACTGATAATATTGCCCCTATGCATGCGCCAATCCAATATACAATAATATGCTCCAAATTTGTATGTCCGCGGCAGCCCCATTTCAAAGCAGTAGCCAGCACTGGATTAAAATATCCGCCAGAGAAATTAAATGCTGAAAACATAGCATAATTAAAAGCGTAAACTGTTTTTGAGTTCGTTTTTTTGGGTTTAGTTTTGTGCCATTTGAGTTATCTTGTGAATTGAAATTTAAATCAAATCGCTTACCTGCTACAACTAAGCTAGTACCAATGAAAGAGTCAATAATGCTGGCAAATTTTGGATCCTTTTCGCTGAGTGTTTTCGAGGCTAAGCGACAGAGTAAAGTTGCAAAACCTTCAATAGCCGCTCCCAAATATGGGCTTACCTATGGATTAAAATATACGGGTATATGAGTAAATATAGAAAAAGATCGCAAGCAATCCAGATATTAATAATACCACGTTAAAACACATTTTAGCAGAAACATATCATAGACTTTGTGAGAGAATCACCGATCGCGCTTAAACTTTTTGGCATGGTATTTTAATCGATTTGACAAGACATGTATTTTTATACCCTACACCCAGGGTATATTCGCATTGTCCTTCCGTTTGTAACGCAGAGAAGGAGGCGTGGCAGATATAGAAAAGAATATATATATCATGATCAGCGTCACCTCCTGAGTCGATGTAGCCATGTCGAACTAAATTTGACTCGGACACTAAGACCTATAAATGCAAGCTCACAACAAAAACTGGGTGAAGTCAGACAAGGGGGCGTGGCACCTCCCATGTAAGCAAACTTTTCAAAATACTGCAGTGTAGGGTATTATTTTTTGACCTGGCCAAAGGTTACGCCCTTACTAGTTTTATTTTGCTCGAACCTGTGGGCCATGTACACGTAGCAAAAAAATTATGAGATTTCCTTGTTTTGTGTATAAAAAAATATGAGTTCAGCAAAATGCTCATGACTTTGGTTTTTGGGGGGCAATTATACAAATATTTTTGGTATGTAGAATTTAACCAGGTTTCAATTTTTTTTTTTTTTTTTTTTAAAAAAAGCCAGTTTTTCTGTTAATAATTTCACAGGCCCACAAAAAAAAAAGTACCCTGCGCGAAATATCAGACCACCTGAACTTTATGTTTTCGGGGTCGCTGAGTCCGAATATGGTGCCAGAATAGCGAAGTTGGTTCGCGTTTTTTCATAAAACCAGCAATAACGCTGAAAATTTGAGATTTTTTTCAGCATTATTTCTGATTTCTGAAAAAACGCGAACCAACTCAGCTATTCTGGCAGCATATTCAGATTCAGCGAACCCGAAAACATAAAGTTCAGATAAAGGTCTGATCGTTCGCGCAGGCAATTTTTTTTTGTGGTTCTGTGCAAAGACCAAAAAAAAAAAAAAAGTGCCCTGCGCGAAATATTAAACCACCGGAACTTTATGTATTCGGGGTCGCTGAACCCGAATATAGTGCCAGATTAGCGAAGTTGGTTCGCGTTTTTTCAGAAACCAGCAAAAATCTGTAATTTTCAGCATTATTGTTGATTTCTGAAAAAACGCGAACCAACTTCGCTATTCTGGCACCATATTCGGATTCAGCGACCCCGGTCTGATCTCTCGCGCAGGGTACTTTTTTTTTGTGGGCCTGTGTTTTTAATGATATTCGCTAGTTTTCCATTAACGTATGTACCTCTGCGGTAGTCCTTAGTGTCCTGTGGAACATTTTGGGCCTTATCATGAATTTGTCTAAAAACTCCCTCTCGAAACTCCCTTTCTTGAGAGGGAGTATTTGCAATCGTGAATATTTTGAGGATCGAAATTCCATTTCCGGTATGGACGCTTTTTTCTTGCATTATTCTTTCCAATTTTTTATTTTATTTTGACAAATTGTGGAGAGACCGCTTCCCACCGTTTGACTTTGACTGAAAATAGTACTATCGACCGACAGTTCACTTTGTCGTGTAAACCAGCTCTTAATAAAAAAAAAAGTGAAAAATTGGCCAAATAAATCCCCAAACCCTTAAACTTTGTGCGAAGCAATAAAAAAAAAAAAGAAAAAAAAAATGTGATGTGATGTGAAAAGTGAAAGAATATTTAATCTAAAAGTGCCGCTCGGATAGTTTCGGCGATACAACCACCGGAAGATACGAAACGGACTTAGCATTTAGAAAAAGCGGTATAAGTTGGAAACCTTTGGATGGGTACCAAAATGATTGGTGTCATATACAATATAATTGTGCAAAAATTTTTATTTTGAAACATTATACACGCTTCGAATTCCCTATTAAAAAGTTGGAGAATAAATTCTTATTCTTATTTCTAATTCATTCCAGTAAAGTTTCTTTCTCGACTGCATGCAAGGGAGAAGAAGAAAAAAATTCTCAAGAAGGTTTATTTATGATAAGGCATATTGAAATTTAAAAAAAAACTGCGTTTTAAACCTTGCATACCTATTCTAAAAAAACTTGCTATAATTAGCCGACAGGAACCTACGTTATGAGTTTGCTGAATCTCTTTTTTTTAAGCTTGAAATTCCATCATTTTTGTCATATGGCCTACAGGTCGAGAAAACCGGTTTTGGCCAAAATAAAAAATATGTGTCCAGTCAAATCGAGTATAGTACCAAAAAGTTTTAGCGCGATCGGTCATGCTTAACCTAAGCGGTGGTTCGTTCTCTCCCAGAATTTGTCTAAAGCAGGGTATACACTAGCGATCATGTTCGTCAGTCAAACATGTCCTCTGATTATCACTCAACCACAAACCATATTGTGGTTGGCTGATGACTGACGAAAAATAGCGGCCACACACGCAAACAAGAGAAATTTGAGCAAAACCGACGAACTTGATCGATAGTCTCTAGCGACTTTAATGTACTGCCTTTTCTTTACGTTACCTGCAAATCAGCGTTACAATCCTCGAAAGCACGTCCTTTATGCGTTTCTGCAAACTCGAACCACCAGAAAACTTGTACAATGCGATAAACACAGCAACCGCCCATTAGTTCAGCCCAAGTACGTAATGCGACTTCCTTCATACTAGTCTTGCCGTCTACTAAATCCTCCATATGTGTGTAAGGGCAAGCAGAGGCATCACCCCATACTTTACCCCACCAAACGGTGAGGATAAATAGAAAAACTGCATAAGCAGCAACGCCAAAATTGTCGGCCACTAAAAATAGAGAGAAATAAAATTAAATTATTACAGCGCAGCTGAGAGCGGAAGTCCAATTCCCGGAGAATATTTTTCTTAAAATAACGCTATCAACTGATATACAAATTTTAGAGTTTTATGACCATTGAGCTCCTCTACTTAGTAGTATGGTACTGTGTTGAAGCGGCTTTTAGGCTTCTATTTTCATTTGTCGTTCTCCATGGGTTTCGGAACCAGCCATAATTTTTCCTACTTTCCGCGATAGTCAAAACACACATGGAGCGGATACGGTATACTTTGGCTGCTTTAATAACATCCAGGTCGGAGTTTTTTTTTTTTTTTGTGGAGGACGCAATTTGACGAACTGACCAAAATATTCAACTGATGATATGCATACATTTAGGGTTTGTGATTGTCTTCGATTTATTTCTTGGTCCTGTGGCAGATTCTAATATTGAATCTTGATGAGGTACCGAACGTTGCTTATTAAATACATAGATATTAAATGCTTTTGCAGTCGAAGGTTATTTATTTTATACGAACTTTTCGGGTGAAAATCCGTCTGTTGTAGCTCCAGTATCTCGCTGACCCCGGTGACGAGGAATTTTAAAGGGTCTTTGTTAAGTTACAACAAAGTTATAATCATTAAAGCTGATAAAAATAATGAGGGTATTCCTTAAGACGTGCAAATGCCTTGGAAACCTCGTAAACTCGTAAAAGTTGTCAAAATCAATACGAGTTTTTCCGTTTTACGAAGTTTTCGAGGCATTTACACTATTTAAGGAATACACTGAGGGGATTCCTGAAACGTGTAAAAGCCTCGAAACCCTCGTAAACTCGTAAATGTTGTCGAAATGAATACGAAAGTTGACAGTCTTACGAGTTTACGAGGTTTTCGAGGCTTTTACACGTTTTCAGGAATCCCCTCACTTATTATAATTTTATACTTTCTTATAACATATTTTCACTCACCTATAATCAATTCAAAACAGCAGGCGCACAATTCCGCCGCTGCTATAGCTTCGTTCATAAGCACCGGTACCAGACCCTCCTCACTGAGACAACGTTTGGCAACTTTCCGTGCAATTTGCGCCAATATACAGCAACTGACCATAAAGCCAGTGCTAATACCAAGTGCAGACATAGACATTTCGATTTTTTGTTGCTTTCTGTTTTTGAAAGAATTTATTGTACTGATACTTAATAACTTTTTATAAAATAAAATACTCGTGTGTAAATTATACACGGGAACTACTATGATTAGGCATTTTTTTGTCACGGACTTAAGTTGCTATGCTATTCGAACATTTAGTTTTTAAAATAACTTCTTTGACCAAAGGACACATTTAGAATTAAGATTCGTGGGTGGGCGCAATTTGTTCTGTAAGTTCTAACGAGAGCATATTTGAGAGTAAGTAAAGAGAGAGCATTTGTGTATACGTAACATTGTTGTACCACTATATGGCAACTAGTTTTGCGTGCGTGTTGATGCCCACCATTGATCAAGAGCTTGCTTACCATATTGTGATGTTGTTATACCCATTTAATTAGTTAAAGAATGTACGGTGGAAACCTAGCGTGACACCTCATTCTTTCTTTTGTAACAAAGAGATCTTCTGAATAATTAAACTGAAACTGGTGGAAATCTTGACAAAGGATTCACTACCATAACAAGAAGCCTCACTGGTTGCTTGACCTTCCATCGAATAAATCAGCAAATTTACTCTAAGAGGATCGGATATGTAACCAGAGCACATGATGGTGTATAGAGCAACCAATCCATTTCAATCGGGGAAAGTAAGAACAAATTATTACCTTTTGAAATTTGATCGAAAATGGTCACAAAATATAAACATATTCAACAAGAAGCCATTGTCAATGCAAACGGAACAATTATTTACAAACCGGAACAATTGAATCGGTCATTTTTAAAAGGGTATATGTGTCGCTCGGCCGAGAATTATTCTTTCGCTTTTTTGCCATTGTGGCGATAGCATTGGTTGGTTTATCTATTTTCCAAGTACGCAGATCTTAGTATTATTGTTAGTTAACCTTCATCACTAAAATCACACTAAAATAAGATTTACCAAACTTATGAGGGTTTTTCTTAAATTTGCCATAAGTTTTAATTGCGTCACATATCCCCTTTTAAAAATGACAGATTCAATTAAATTATATCAAGTGTGGTGTTCCAGATTTTGACGACGAAAAATTTACCAAACATAACTTTGTATGTATGTATGTATTCTCCTTTAACTCCTAGGAGGAGCATAAGGCCAATATGAAATCTCTCCATTTGTCACGATCCCTTGCGATGACTTTGATCTCTTGCCACGATTTTCCCGATTCTTGGATTTCCTTTTCCAACGACCTTTTCCAGTTGGTTTTGGGTCTACTACGTCCTCTACTGCCTTGTGGATTCCACTCAAGGGCCTGGCGACAAACTTCGCTGTGTGGTTTCCGGAGAGTGTGACCAATCCATCCCCATTTGCGCAGCTTGATCTCGTTTGCTATAGCCTTCTGTTTGCATTTTTGATGTAGCTCGGCATTTGATATAGTGCGAGGCCACCAAACCTTTAGTATACGCCTTAAGCATTTGTTGACGAATACTTGCAGCTTGTTTGTTAGTTGTTCAGTAACAAGCCATGTTTCGCACCCATATAACAAAACCGATTTCACATTCGAATCAAAAATGCGCACTCTCGTTTTGGTGGATATAACGGATGAAGACCATATTTTGTTCAGTTGAGCAAACGCGCCTTTTGCTTTTGCTATTCTTGAGTTGATATCCTCTTTTGCTCCACCATCCATGGAGATAATGCTGCCTAGATACGTGAAGCTATCGACGTTTCCGATGTCATCACTGCCAGCTTTAAACGTGATGTCATTGCTTGCGTTTAGCTTCATGCTTTTAGTCTTGGATACGTTGATTTTTAGGCCAGCCTTTTGTGATTCCAAGACAAGGTCTTCAATTTTGCTTTCCATATCTGAATGTTTGGACGATAAGAGGCAGATGTCGTCAGCGTAGTCGAGATCTTCCAGATGTTCGGTAAAGTTCCATTGGATACCCTTTTTGGCCTTATTAAGAGCTTTATCTAGGATATCATCAAGAACGATAAGGAAGTGTGATGGTGATAGTAAACACCCCTGCCGTACGCCTGAATTAGTGGTGAATGTCGGTGACAACAACCCGTTGTGTAACACACTGCATTTAAAGCCTTCATATTGTGCACGTACTAAGTTTATGGCCTTTGCGGCAATACCTACCTCTTCGTTGCAGTGAGACCCAAATGTTTTCTCGGGAGACACTGTCGAGGGCAGTGCTATAGTCTACGAAGACAAGTTGAAGTGCAGCACGCCACTCGCATGATTGTTCGACAATTATTCTGAGCGTGTTGATTTGATCCACGCATGATCTGTTTCGCCGGAATCCTGCTTGCTGCTTTCGAATGGCCGAATCAAGTTTTTCGTGTACCCTGCTCAGAAGCACTTTCGTCAGTACTTTTGATGGAACTGAGAGCAAGGTGATGCCTCTATAGTTTCGGCACTCGCTTAGGTCACCTTTTTTCGGCAATTTGACTAACATGCCATGTAGCCAATCTTCTGGCAAACGCTCTTCACTCCAGATTTTGTTGAGCAGAGGATTGAGAATTTTAGCTGATGTTATGGGGCATGCCTTTAGCAGTTCAGCTGTTATTTGATCTATACCGGCGGCCTTGTTGTTTTTCATGCTTTGGATAGCTTTCACAATTTCGTCAATTGTAGGCGGCGGTGTTTGTATTCGACTACTACTGCGAGTCATTGCGGCAGTTGTAGTTGGTGATTCTGGTTGCAGGGATGTGGTAGACATGGGATTTAGTATATCGCAAAAATACTCTTTCCATCTGTTTAGTTGGTTGTCTGCAGATGTTAAGAGATTTCCGTTTTTGTTTTTGATAGGGCGGCTCTGTTGGAGTTTTCTGCCTGATAATCTGCGGGTGATATCGTAAAGCTGCCTGAGATTTTGAGCATTTGCAGCGCTTTCGGCTTCGCTCGCGAGGTCGTTATACATTCTTCCTTTGTCTTGTCTGCACGAGCGCCTGACTTCTTTATTGAGAGAGTTAAAGACCTTTTCGGCGACGTTCTTTTGCGCTCTAGTTTCAGCGTCGTCTCTCAGTTTTTTCGCGCTTCTTCTTTTTTCGACAAGACCCCACGTTTCCTCGCTCATCCAGTGCTTCTTGTTCGAGGGTCGAAACCCAAGTATTTTTTCACTGGAGTTTAAGAACGCAGCCTTAGCGGCCCTCCATGACATAACTTTAGTAAGATGAAAAAGTTCGATGTTAGGCTACAATGCTCAGATCGGCGGTATTTGCGTCTAACTTAGTAAACTAGATGCAGTATAGAAATAATCAAGTAAGAATACTTAACCTCGTTTTTTTGAACAGTTTTGGATGTACATATGTACCCACAAAAATAGCTAAAACTCATTTAAAGAAACTCCAGATAATTCAGAACAAAAACTTGAAAATTATTCACAAACTCTCCAGTAGATATCCAACTATTGAGCTGCATGAAAATTTTGAACATAAACCAATCAACTCAACAATGAGGGACTTGACGCTGAAATTCAGTGATAGATGCAGATTTTCTAACATTGATTATATAAGAAATTTACTTGAATAACCGGACTAATAACTTTGAAAAAAGTTATTCAATGCGTTTATTTCATTTCTTATAAATTTTTTTTTTTTTTTTTTTTTTTACGAAAATATAAGGTTTTTTCAATACTTAATTTTTCCTTAATTAATTAACTCTTAATAGATTTTTATACATTTTAATTAAAGATTTCATTTGATGTAATACCTCTAAGTTAAATCTCAAATAATGTAATTTCTCTTATCAAAAAATAATGATTTTAAAGTTTAATAAATTACAATTACAAACATGTTAGAGAATACTAAAGTCGTTTGGGAACTATCAACAATAATGAATTTAGCTGTTCTGAAATTTCATAATTTTCGCTGAAACTATGAATACTTCGCGGTCTTTTATAGCAAGAGACACATGTCCTGATATTAAGTAAATTTGGCATTTCCTGACAGTGCTGGAAATACCCAAAGTTCTATTGTATAACTGAGGATAACCTTATCAGGCATGTTCTCAATTCCGATTTCGATTGGAATCGGAATGCAATCAACCTTAAGGTGCTCTGAGTTTCGATATTGAACTTCTTTTGGAATTACGTTTTAATAAATCGGGTGGAAACCAGTAAATCATTTTGTTTATTACAATAAAACTCCGAATCCATTTTGTTTTTCGGAATGCAGAGCACCTTAAGATCGATTCCATTCCGAATCCGATCAAAATCGTAATTGAGAATATGCCAGTATATTTTAGTTGTTGTACAATAGACAATATGGTCGCATTATACTTAGGTACCATTAATATCAAAAAGAAATTCACTCCTCTTCCGTTGGCGTTTGGCTGTTTGGCTGTTATCGTCGCATCGTCTCGTTTTCAAATTCGAATAAGGAAAGTGCTTGGCGAGTGTATCGAGGAGAAAAACGGAGCAATCACACTTTTCTTCGTAGTTGTGTTTCAGCTAAAACGACTATCGTATTTCCATCCGTGTCACATTATTACAATTATACAAAGGAAAAAGTACGATATTCGAAATGTAATTCATTCATCATTGCTTCGTTTTTCTATCGCCTCTATAGGTACACTTTCCAGAATCCAAATTTAGAAACGAGACGACGGCAAAAACTAAAACGACTTAGAAACAATAATTAAAACGCCAACGGTATTAGGGGTGATTGCGAGTGTTTTGAGGAGTCATGAACTATTTTAATGGACGACAACCAATTTACGAGACAGTGCATTGAAAAACAGAACATCGAATTTAAATTGCGGCAGTTATACGTAGTGCAACCTTTTAATTTTAACCTTGATATTCTTGTAATTTTAAAAATATTGACAAATTATTTGTTGTATCTAATTAAAAAACTGTCAAAGGACGTGAATTGTTTATTTCTTTTGCCAAACTACATACTAAAAATAAACAATATTTTCAATTACACAAAAAAATCGCAAATTCAAATTAGAATATCACAAATGATGGTGCTCACACATTTTTCTCTCTCCATTGTTATCTCTTTGGGGCTTTACTCTCTTTTATTTTAATGTCTCTGCGCTCATTTTCTTTGCCCATGTCATTCATATTAGTTTGGGGAAAATTTTTATCTAAATTTTTTAAAATTTCTATAAATAATTTGGCTTAGAGGCTTAAAAAATCCAAGACCGACACAATCTTTAACTACTGTCAACTTGTACGTTCTTAGCATAAAAATTTATTTTCGATTTGAACCCTATAGCTATGTTAGGTTTTTTTATTAAATTAATATTTTCCACAAATTTATGCTAATAAAAGCAGAATAGTTAGTATACTTATGTATGTACCAATATATATTATATTTTCTTTTAGATTTTTCCGAACAGTTTGTCCATCGAGCTGTTGGCTCGCCGTACGCGTAACAACTGCGCTAAAATCTCTTGTTTAATATAAATTTAATTTAAAAATAATTAGCGTTATTTCCACGGATTGAGCACCAGCGAGAGATCTCACTGTACGTTATATTAGGATCCCGCACATGCTACTTGCCCATCAGCTGCTCTTCAACTAGATAATAGATTGATCGTCTGAAATTTTCTCTGCAGTTATGCTGTCGCTTGACCATATGCATTATTTCAAAAGTTTGAGACTAGAGAAGAGAAACCTTATTTATACCTGTGATTTAACAAAATAAATGTTTTAGATTTTAATTTTCTAACATTTCTTTTATTCTGCTTGGTCATGAGCATGTGCTTTCAATTCTCTCAAACATTTTCTCATCTGATAAATTACTTGTTCAAGCGATCATTTATTTAGGAGTGACTATTTTTGCTGCTACCCTTAGGCTTCCAATACAATGCTTGTCAGCAACTCGTGTCCAATTCGTACCCATTATTACTATTCAATTCAATTCAAATGGTAATCGTAGCTTTTCGGCATCATTTCGATATTATGTAGATAAGCGTCTGGATCACTTTAACATATTACACTTTCCTTAAATATGCAAAAATATTATATTTATACGAGTATGTATAAAAAAGTATAAAGGAAGGAAGGAGAAGTTTCAATTACACAGATCATTATTATGATTTTTAAGAGAATCCCTCCAGAGAAAAACCCCGGCTACGTCCTTGCAGTGATGCTGATGGAATCAGTAAAGTTGTCAATTCGTCCATAATGAAACTACTACTGATTTGTCGGATTGACGTGCTCTTTGCTTCATATTTGCTCTGAGATCTATCTTTTGTGAAATATAACTAACGTCACATGCTTGCATCCATTGGAGCCCTCGATTAGCAAAATAAGATTTGTGGTAGCAGGCAACATTGGCGCACACCTAATAGGAAAAGTTTCGAAAAAACTAAAAGTATTTTGTGAAGATAATCTTCGCAAAGTAGGGGAGAGGGCCGGTTTGTGAACCATTACTTAGTTTTCTTTCTCTAATTGACACATATCGTCCATTTTTCAACTGTCAAGTTCGTCTTTTGACTTGACTCAGTTTTTGTGGTTACACCGAAGTGTACAGACGTATTGCTTGTGCCAGCTACAGACATCGTGTTTGACAATCGATTGCGATGACTTTTTTTTGATTTTTTTCAAATTAAGTGAGTGAATTTATTCCAAAAGCGCGCCATCTACTTCTCGTGAGCCACCCACTTCTCACTCTGTATCAGCCACGTCAGGAAGCACCGGTGTTTCTTTGCTTTTTGATACCGACTTTTATTGGGTTCACAAGCCAGCCACTTTTTTGTAAGAGCCAAAAATCAAGTCCGTAGAAAATTATCCATTCATTTATGTTCACCTTTCGAAATTATCGATATCTTTATTCTGTGAAAAGTTAGAGCCCAAAATGAAAACCCGGTTCACAACCCAGCCCTCTCCCCTAATAGGATTTATTTTTGATAACGCCTACTTTTTTTATCTGTCTATGATATTTATGTTCGGCGTGTACATACTTACCAAATTTCATCAAAACACTTAGCTTTGTAGTTTGAAAGATAAAACGTTATTAAGTGTCTAATCGTGAAAAAGAAGCCGTGAATACTATTCAACTACGCCCACTTTTCGCTGTTTGACGCTTGCAGACCAAGTTTCATTAAAATAGCTCATATAACTTCGAGGATATGACGTGTTAAAATGTTTAATCATTTAAAGTGGGCGCAGAACGTATCTACTTAGGTCAACTTTTAGAGCATTGCATGGTATTTATGTTCTTCACATACCGAACAAATTTTCTGAAAATATCTTTTATACCTTGCGAGATATAATGTGTTGAAATGTTCAATCGTTGTGAAAAGTAGGCCGATTAATCCTTTCCGGACCGCTTCTGAACCGCTGGAAAATTTGTAATTTTTTTTACAGATTCGTGCTAAGCGATATAACATTTCAATTCAAAGGTGATTCCAAAACTTAGTTTTTATAATTCCAAGTGTGAAAAAAATTAAGGGACACATACGTCACATTGGTCTTTAAAGTAGAAAAAAAAATGGGTAGAATTTTTTTTGAGTGGCGTGGGGGGTATGCACAATTTTCCGGTGCCATTTTGAATTTTTCCGTTTTCCAACATCATATTCAGATTCAATTCCCCCGAAAATCACCTCGGTAGGATTATTTTCCATTTTTAAGTACATATTTTAAAACAGTTTTATGGATTTTATAAGTTTATGAGGGCTTCATGGGGGATTAGAAGAAAAAAAAGGGAAAACGGGTCATGTTCAACTGTTTACCTAGTTTGGCTGGACTATTTTTGTTTCACAAAACAAGAAAATTGGTTCAAAATTCACCATGCATGATTGCTGAATAGTTGTTTTCTCTAATTTATTCCAAATAAATTAGCCATGTTCACGATCCGGTGCAAAAGGTCTTGCATCATAGCATTTGTAAATAAGTGTTGAAAAATTTCGCTATACAACAACAAAATATATAGGATTGAATTTACATTTGCATTTACATTTTCTATACTAAAAACCTATAGCATAAAAATATCATGTCATTTTTCAAATAAAAATACGATTTCCTCAGAGAAATACATTTTTTCGTATCTTGCAATGCTTATACTTTTAATATTGCTCACAATCAAGTGGAAATTATTGCTATTTTGTTACTTTGCAAGTCTAAATGCTCCGGATTGTGAACACGACTATTATTTTTGTCAGTATTTTATGTAAAAAAAAGGAAAAAAATGTGGGAAAAAAAAATTACGTAATTTGTTATCTCTAAGGACTCTATTTTATGGGTTAAACGTCAGCTAAAGTATATGCATTTTTTGCCAGAGCTGAAGGGCTATTCATAAGCCTCGTGCCGCTAAAATTCTCTTAAATTGAAATCCCCTACCTTATGTAACGGTATCTTAAAGTAAAAAACAAAATAAGTAAAAGCGTGACGTTTGCTCGAGTCCTCGCTAGGATCGTTACGAATGCAGGAGCACCGAATACGAAAACGTTCACAAATATTTTATATTGCACATGACTACAAACAGATGACAGTCTAATTGCGAATTTTGCTGGGTATAATACCCAACTCAAACCGCATTCACTCTAACATAAATGCATGAAATTAGTACTGAAATGTGCTTTCGAATTGTAATAGACTGTAATAATTTGACAGAAAAAACATCCGCAAACGCTTTCAATATAACACTTTGAAACTTTTGCTGATATGGGAGGTGCCACGCCCTCTTGTCCGAGTTTATTTAGTTTTTTGTCAGAGTTTGCATTTACTGTTCTTAGTGTCTGAGTGAAATTTGGTTCGATTTTCTCAAAAAACGCTTTCAGTATAGCATTTTAAAACTTTTGCTTAACATATATGGGTGGTGCCACGCCCTTTTGTCCGAGTTAGCCCAGTTTTTGCTCAGAGCTTGAACATACCGTTCCTAGTATTTACATATGTGTATTTTGGTTGCATTGTCTTGAAAAATACTCAAATACGATTTCGCTCATTTTCAATCCCAAGAGCTAGCTTTTACGACAAAGCAACTGTGCCAAATTTCATCGAATTATCTTGGTTAGTTTTCCCGTGAAAAATATTTCCACGCACAGACAGACACCCAGCCAGCCAGACAGACGGACATGGCTATATTGACTCAAGAAGTGACGCTGATCAAGAAGATATATACTTTCCCATACAAACAGAAGGACAAAGTGAATATACCCTGGGTATAGGGTATAAAAAAAAGGGAAATGTAGTGAGCAAAAATTAGTTTTAAAATAAATAAAAAATATAACTAGATAAAAACGAATGAAATTTTTTCATTTTAAGACCAGAATAAAAAGAAAAATTCACTAACTGGTTCGAGGACTATCAGCATGGTGCAGTCAAAAATCAAGTAAACAAACAAATCAGCTGTTTACTAAATGCACAATCTGTCAGAAACTGTCGTCTGTCAGGATAAAACTTTCATTTGCATTTTTACGTTTATAATCTGAATTTAAGCGGTCTTCCATCTACCACATTATACTAATAAAATTCTTGCAAGTGTAATAATGTTATTAATGAAGCTGGCAGCACTACTTCCCTTCAAAAATGGAATGTTTACATTTAGCGGTTGTCAAAAAAACAGCTGATTTTGTTTACATGCACATTTTAAAATTGTTGTGCAAGAGCTAAGTTTAATTAAAAGAAAGGTAAATTATGAAATAAAACTTTAAACATTTCAGAAGTTAAGTTATTTTTTTACATTTTTAGATGTCTATTCTGCTGCAACTCTGCTTGCGAGCGCAAGTTATACGTAGAACAAATGCACTGCGACAGTCATCGGTGCTTCACACGAAAAGCAGCAGAACCGAGTCCATGCTGATACCACAAAACACTTGCTATTACATGAGGAAATCCGCCGCAACGTCTGCCGCTATTAATTGGACGCCAATATATCGTTTGCCAATGATTCGTTGGGCAGCAGCCTTTAATCGTTTAAAGTTTTATCAAACCATTTTAACTGTAGCTTCTGTACCTGCTGTATATGCGCTCGAAGGTGCCGGAATTTTGTCAGCTAATGCATGGGTTGTGTGTAGTGCTATCGGTGTATCCGGCATTTTAACTTTGAGCCTTGCCAGTTTTGGTGTAAAAAATTTAGTGGGTTTTATTTACATAAATGATGGTGTAGATAAAATGAAATTAGCATATGTCGACTTTTGGGGTAAAAGAAAAGAGCTTGAATTTGATGTTAATGATTTGATAGCTGAATTGGAGCAAAATAAACCATCATTTTTTGATTTTTATCAAGCCATAAGACTGCAAAGTGATGATAAGTTAAAGTTTAAGTTACTCCACCGATATGGAGTTGCAGTGGATCCAGAAAAGTTTGCCCATTTCTTTGGAGAATAGACAATAATAAAGCAAGTCAAATTTTTAAAAGAAGTTTTTTATTACTCAAATTATTGGACAGAATGTTATGAAAGTGAATGAATAGAATTTTTGAATTAAGCAACATAGCAGAATTTTCATTATATAAACAACGGCCTAACAGTTTCATTTAAAGGTGAGTTGGTTAATTTTTAAATAATTTTTAAACATTTTAGCTCAAATTCTTAAAGTAGACTTGAGATGCTGTAGTATATTTTATATGTAGCTTTTTCCAATTTTAATCAAGGCTTTAAGAGCTATCCATAAAATACGCTAAATTTTGCCTCCCTTCTTTATGTGGCGCGAGCTTGAAGCAAAAAACAAAATAAGAACAACGAGCATAACTTTTACTCCAAAACCCTCCATAGGTTTAAAGATAGCCCTTAACCGAAGGAGATACGTTTTGATTCAATCATGTCTACAGCATGATCTATGTTTCCTATAAGAGTTACACGATTCCTAACGCCAAATACTTATATGTAACGCCCAAAAAAATCAAAACGAAATAACGCCCAAATAATTCTTACATAAATTTGGGCGATAATCATTTTGAAAATAGCGCCCAAAATATGGTCTTTATTTCGTTCAAATTTTAGGCATTATTTCGTTTTTATTTTGGGTTATTTCATTAAAAAAAAAAAAACAAATAACATAACGCCCAAAAACAATAAACCAAATAACGGTCAATTATTTTCTTATAAATAAAGTTTGGGCGGTATTTCCAAGATGATTATCACCCGATTTTATATGAAAACAATTTGGGTGCAATTTCGTTTTGGTTTTTGGGCGTTATTTCATTTCAATAACGGCGTTAGGAAATAACGCCCAACAACGAAATAACGCCCGAAATATTTTCATTTTGCAAATACCGCCCAAACATTTAGGAAATAACGGACGTTAGAAAATAACGCCCAAAATAAAAACGAAATAACGCCCAAAAAATATGAAACAACGCCCAAAACAAAAACGCAATAACGCCCAAATTATTTTCATATAAATTTGGGCGGAAATGAATAAAATAAAGCCCAAAAAATTAAATTAAATTAAATGACGCCCTATGCTCCTCCTAGGAGTTAAAGGAGAATATATACATACATACATACAAACTTATTTCATAAATTGTGTATAAATTTCCAAATTTATATGAAAATATTTTTTTTTTGTTTTGAGCATTATTTCATTGGGGGTTATTTTCTACCGACAAATTAATTGATAAAATTATGTCTGTTGATAACACATCGGGTATAGAATTCTAGTTCAATTTAGGTTGATTGGGAGAAGTCTAATTTGTCATATATTCCTGAGAAAAATCTATGTATTTACAATGTCTTATTTCTAATTTCCCAAAAAAACTTATCGAAGTCTTATCCAACATTTTTACCTCCCACTTTATTATGGCCAAGTGCCCTATTATTGATTTGGATAACTGGCAGTTCAATTTCGTTGCCCAATTGCCAACAGAGCAGTTGTGTAAACTGCCAATTGTAAAGAAAGCTATTGAATCATTTGACAGGCTCGGTTGCCATCAGCAATATAAATTTTCCGTTGGCAACTAAACTGCGTGATAAGAAGCCAAACCAAATAGAGACCTTATATTCATATTCAAAGCCGATTACGTTTTTTGATAAATGTTCTTTAAAGATGACAGTGTCACTTAACAATGAACATCAGCGAACAGCTGCAAAATAGTTGCATAAAAATCTATAAAATTAAAAAAAGTGATAATTCCATCACTCATGGCATTTCGTTTCGGCTTCTTTATTTTGTACTATGTTTTCTTAATAACCAAGTTATACAAAGAACCATTATGACTTGTTTGAAACTTTTTCAAAGCATCTTATCTCAAATGAAAGTTTAAATATGTAAATTCTGTTTATATACAAAATCGCTGTAAAAATAGCTATCGCTTTATTTACAAAAAATTTTTTCAGCAATAAAAAACTATAAATAAGGTGTACTCTTTGTATACACTTAGGTACAATACATTTGTTGCGCTTAAATTAAAATTTCTTAACTTTAACTCTATTGGCATTGATTTCACATATTTATCTCATTCGCAAAATGTTTTGTCTTTTCATTCATAAAGGCGGCTATAATTAGCAGTTTTTCGCGTTATCAACATGCTCTTCAGCATCATTATTCGCTGGAACAGTTGTTTCATTTTGTTTATCAGTTTTTCCCAGATGTTTTGCATCTTGTACCTGTTTTTACAAAATTATACAGACAAATTGTTTTAATTTATAATTTTAATTGTTTTTGATCATTTGATTACTTACAGTGTCAGGTAATTTTTTGTGAAATGTTTCTGGCAAGAATAATCCTAACAGACCCGCTGCAAGTGATAATGCTCCAAATAGTAATAAGGGTAATGCTTCATAGTATGAACCCTGTATGCAAATAAGTGTTTAAGCGTAAGTTAAAATAGTTTACTTTTGAGATTTTTTTCACTTACCAATAGTGGTACAAATGGTGCTAACATTGCACCAAAACGTGCAAATGTTGACATAACACCAACGCCACCGCTACGTATCACCTAAAAGTAAAAAAGTAAAAAAAAAACAATAAATTAATTGCCTGTAATTATCAGTTTAGAAATCATTAAGGTGGCACTTATTGTCAGTTAAAACTTTTTAGACGTAAATTGATCAATCAACAAGTGGATATTATTGCTCTCTAAATTAAGTCGCTAGTGTCAGTATCTCGGAAATTTCCATGATATATTGTACAAGGGTAACCCTTGTGATACTTTTCATAGCCAATTGATGCGTTTCGACTTTTATTGACTTTTTAGATGTTTTACGACATTATTCGATATTTTTCAATACTTCTTGACTTTTATAGGATTAAACGATATTATTATGCGATACTTTTAAGACGTCATTGATTTTCCAAATATTTTTGCTACTTTATATTGAGCAAGGTGCCAAAATGAGACTTTTTTAAAAAACGTGAATTTTATTGCGGGTAAAAATAGATATGACCTTTGGCAACACCTTTAGCTCTACCAAAAACAAATTTTTTTGAATGTGTTTTCAAAATTGGTAATGATTCTAAAAACAGTATGGAAAATTTAAAATTTTAAGTTTTTGCAGTTTTTTTTAAGTTATGTCTTATTTTGATACGGCCAGATTTTTCTTATTCAATCAAATGTCTCAAACGCAGTATCGTATTTCGACGATATGAAATGAATCATTCCACGCTTGAACAATGTTTCGAAACATTGAAAACTTATTTCCGTAATAGATGCTGGGCGCATTTTTCTGAAGAAAGTTCCTGAGATTGGCATTAAATTTTTAAAGAAGATCATTCATTCATTAAAATTGTTTGTTTTTTAATAGTATACTTACAGTTGGCATCATTTCTGCAGTATAAGTATAACAGACAGCAAATGATGATGTAACTCCCAATTTTCCAATGAGAAATAGACAAATAATAGCCCAGTTAGTACCTAATTTAAAAAGATATCTTTTAGCTTAGGTACTTAAAACAAAATTGTAGGAAAAATTATGAAAAAACATTACGTGTTTCCAATACTGTTTGCACTACAAGTACATTATACAAAAGCAATAAAGTAAATAGAATATAATATATAGATTATAGCGATAGAATAGATAAATTTAATATGTAATATTATGTCATTACCCTTAGTTATGTATCCGCCCAGGACACATGTGATGGCACATAAAAACAGTGAACCCGATAATGCTATACGACGACCAAATTTTCTCAAAGAAACCTATGCATTAGAACAGAAAGTTTAAAATTTAAAATTCCAAAAAATAATAGATATAAAAGAATGCCACACAAATAGCTTAACTCAAAGATCTGAATAATTATGTACGAAAGATCTTAGTACAATAAACAATATTCCAAAATAAAATGTTTAAGATGATTAAAAATATGCTTGACACACACACTTTTGGCATGTCAAAAAACCAACTTGTTAAAACTACTTACATACACAAATCAATCGTATACTTATATTCAATCTGATCTCAGTGTTTGGCTAAGCGTAGACCTTACATGTCTTTGTATATAGAGGCTTTTACTTACCCAAGCCAGTGTATAACCTGGTATTTCAATAAGACAGACTAATGAAAAATTTATGTATTTATTGCCTCCCAAAGATGTTGAATTTAAGGATAGTCCATAAAATACTATTGCATTTATGGCCCTGCAAAATATATATTTAATATACAAAGTTAAATGAATATAGAAAAGGATATGAACAATTTCTGTGAATGTTGGAGCATTGCACTTACTATAACTATTATACAATAGATTGTTTGATGCTTTCTATAATTTTCATTTAGTAAGTACTCCTTCCCTCAGAAAAATTTCTAAATGTGAATACCCACAATACTTTTTCAGATAAATATATCCTCGACTTAACTTCGATGTTCCCAAAAATTTCACACGTATTTCTTGGACGATTTTAAGCAATTTAACCTTAGTACACTTTTTTCGTAAGATGCCTTCGTCTTGAGTTAACAAAGAGTTTTGCTTGCCGCGGGCGTTCAAAAGCCAAAACTCTCATCTAGCGACCGAATCCCATCTTGAGTCATACATCATTTTAAAGCTTATAAATTATGCTTTAATTTAAAGTACTTTTAAAAAAATTTAAGTGTGGTTTTTTAAAAAAAAATTCAAAAGTATTTTTAAGTTTGAAAAATATTGGTAAAAAAAATTTTTTTCACCAAGTAATATTTTTTTATAAAAAGAACATTTAAAAATGAATGGGACCAGTTACTTAGATATATCAATTTACAAACTTTGGTGTAAGCTATTGGGTGTACAACTTAAAAACCGGAATTTTTTAGCGAAATTTGATGCTTTATTGTCGAAAAATGTTACAATATATTTTATTCAAAGTATTGTCCATTGGAAGCTACAACATTTCCCCATCTTTCAGGCAATATATGAATTCCATCCCAAAAAAATTGCGCCGGCTTGGCGGCCAAAAATGAATCGAGCCAATTTTCGATATCTTGAACTTAAGTGAAGCGTATTCCTGATAGGGCATTCTGCATCGATCGGAACAAATGGTAGTCTGATGGTGCAAGGTCTGGGCTATAAAGCGGGTGAGGCAAAATTTCCCATCCGTTGTTTTCCATTGTTTTCCAGGTAATTTTTGTCTGGGGCAGCAATGTGTGGCCGAGCGTTATCGTGGTGGAAAATGATTGACTCATGTCTGGTCGCATACGTTGGCCGCTCTGCCTTGATTTTCTGCTTCAATTGGATCAATTGTTGACGATAGAATTGAGCATTAATGGTTTGGCCACCTGGCAACTGCTCATAATAGATCACACCTAGCTGGTCCTGACCAAGACGTTATTTGTCTTCGACATCAAAATAACCACTTTTGAACCACTCACGACATCTTGATTCAGCTGGAGCATAGTCCTCATAAACTTCTACAAGAATGCGATGACTTTCGGCAGCTGTTTTCTTTGCAAAAAAATGACCCACTAGAACCCCCCGCAAATGCTGTCTTTTTCTCCAATTTTCGAAGTTATTCATCGTGAAAAATAATAATGATGCACACAAGATAAAATTGTTTTGCTGACTGATTTTGACAGCTGTCAAATGTACCTTCAAAATGACATATAAATAAAGTTCGAGCTTTCACGATATTTGTTACATAGTACGGACATCCACCGTCAAATTCCGGTTTTTAAGTTGTACACCCAATATATGTTTTTGAAAAAACATCCTTTTCATGACAAAAAATTCCAACTTCAACACCCTGTATTTAACAACAAATGGTACTAGGACCACATCCTCCCGGATTATTGTTCTTGCACATTGGAACTACCATTTTGCCAAACTTGAGCGAAATCGGAGACACTTGGCGTGTTTTGCTTCATATGCCATCGTTAATTAATTTCAAAGATATGTACGCGTCACCTCCCAGGAAAAATTTCTAGCGCTTCAGATCCAAGCACTTCAAAAGCGCTTGTCCCCATAGAAATTTAGAAGCACTTTCACAATGATTTTTTATAACGCTGCAGTAAGAACAACATGGGTTGGAAACCAGCCCGGGTGATTCTTTTTTTACATTTTTTTTTTTATTTTTTTTTTAGCTTTATTTTTTTTTTTTTATTAAAATATTTTTTATTCAACATTTTTTTATTTCACTTTTCTTTTTCCTTTCTCTATGTAATTTATTTACTTTTGTTTAATTGAATGATTCTATGCAAGGCTGTAGGAGCATTCGAATGTCAAATTCTGTTTGGACAACATTTCCTTAATATACAAATTTAATGCCTCTTCATATCATCGGGCATTGGTGTAGAGGTCTTACGAGTTGGTAAATGTAAGCAAAAATAATCTGTTTCTATCTATCACACGGACGGTCGTGGATTCAAATCCTGATGCAGCCTGTTTTTGCAATGTTAAAACGAAAGAATAGTTCTTCCGGAGCAGAAGCGCTTATTGGTGAAAAAGATGCACTTCAGAAGGGTTTTTGAAGCACTTCTTTTCCCCTTGGGCTAGAATTATCCAATACACTGTGAAAATTTCATTAAAATCTGTTGGTTAGTTTCCGAGTCCATAAAGAACAAATATATAAACAAACAAAATCTAATTTTTATATAGGATCCTATATCCTATATATCTCGAGATACGAGTACTGCAACTATGTACTACAGTTGGAGAAATTCCCATTCTAGAGACACAGATGACTATCGTTTCTGTGTTATTACAATGACGTGGTTACAATTTTTTTCATTTCTTCTTAAATCATTTTAGTCATAGCTGTTTCTTGGTTAAGAGAGATTTGCGAACACGTTATAATCTTAAATACAGCTGCTAATTACTTTCGACATCTAATTACGTCATTGATTGTTACTCTGAGTTTTAGGGAAATCACCGATGAAAGTGCAATGCTACCACGAGAGATTATCATCTACCATTACTCACCATATAAGCAACATAATTGAGTAACGCAGCACTAAAGTTTTCGACTTGAAAACTTCTTTAACAGCGCTCCAAATTTCATTTTTCTCTTTCGTTGTTGCTGACGAGAGTTCATCAGGCTTATATGAACCACCACCATTTGTTTGATGATTTTTTTGTGCTGCCACCTCTGTGTCAATGTCGATGTTATTGGTTTCTTGCAGGCTTGACAACAATGCGGTGGATAGATCACGCTTATTCACTTGTGCTGCTTTCTTAATGATGGCACCCGCTTTTTCACGTTTATCCTTGGCAATAAGCCAACGTACCGACTCGGGTACTAACCAATAGTAAGCTATAAAGAAAAGTGGCGGTACTGATAGGGCTAATTGTAGTAATTGCCAATCGTGCATTAGCCAAGCACAAAGTCCAACTACTGCTTCACCAATTGCATAAAAATAATTCAAAACATTCGAGGACATTTCACGCCTGCGTGGTCCAACCATTTCGACGCCAATAATAAATGCTAACGGATATACGCCCGATGTGCCAACAGCATTGAGAAATGCAAATATAATAAAACTATTGTAATCCCAGGCAAAACCCTGTGCTATACCAGTAACAGCCATGAAAATTATGCAAATGACAAAGATGTTTTTGCGGCCAAAGCTATGGGAAAGATAGTTAAGGTCAAGGCTAAGCGGAGATAAGTAAAGTAGACAATTGAATTTACCGATCAGCTAAGTAACCAGACGATGCTGTGCCCGCAACAAGTCCAGCAAAATGCATTGTACCGACCATGGCTAAACGCCAGGCATTCTCTTTGCACGTAAGATGCCACTGGGAATGGAATATAAATAAATGTCATTGTCAAAAAACAATACCATATTTATTATTCACTACACAATACCTACCTCTTGTACAATTGTGCGTTCATCCGGGTCAAAGATCCAGTCATAACAACGTTCCTGCCGTTGTGTATTGAAGAGCTCTGCTGGGCATGTACCATCTTCATCACCACTTCGATTACCATTTTCGGCAACACTTATATATGTTGTTATATTGACGCTATACCTGTAACATGGTTCCGGCGTAAATTCGCCATGTTTATTTGTACTACCTGGCATTGCATTTATAAGCCATGGCGTATTGAGTGGTGTTTCGAATGGATCTTCACATTCTGGTATCACACATCTGCGTATAATTAAAAAACCCATATATTATATCTACATAAAAAGTTTTGAAGGAATGATGCGCTAACAAACCTGTAACTGGGCGTACCAGCGGTGAAAACATATGATAAACTATTGGCTGCAGCAAACATTACCGGTAGACATATTAAAAAGTAATTTTTTTTCTGATAGCGCCCGAATTCGCCAATTTCCTCGAGTATTTGATCGAAATCCATGTGTGTCTGTAAGATAAAGAATTTTTTTTTTAAAAAAGTTGTTCATATAATTATTACATTGTACAGAATACTTATACGAGTAGATGCTTTCTTTCTTTTAAAATATTCCATTATTTAATACCCGAATTTTCAGTTTCAAAGTCAGCGAATCAATAGAAAAGTTTAATATTTTTTCGGTGTTACACTTTGAGCTTCTAAAAAACTTCGATACAAATTCGAGTTTACTAGTAATTCGTAAAAATAGATCTTTAGACATATTGCATAGTGGGACAACTCAAAATCCAGATGTTTTCATAACACATTTGGTTTCTTTAATTAAGTAATGCACCAAGTTGTCTAATAAATATTTTCTATTTCAACTGGATTATTTGCCTCAGTAATTTCTATTGTTTAATTTTAAATTTTTCAATTGATAATTGGGTCTTTCGTTTTGTCCGCGGTCGAGTGCAGACGTATTTTCGGGTGTAATCGTTCGCGCGTGTCTTAGCGTCAGAACCGTTTCACATGCCTTTTTCAAGGTTGTAAAATGTAAATGTTGTAAAATGTAAATCTTCAAGTCCTGGTTTTCCCAAGTGACGACAAAGTAACGTTAAACCCCCTCCAATTGTAAATTGTTAATTTTTATTTAAAAAATAAAAATCTCGAGGATGTTAACAAGGCAGTATACGAAACATATCGAATATTAAGGAGGCTGGCATATCCCGGTGTGCGTTGCTTAGCCTTTGAGTATTTTCTAAATCTCATTTATGTATCTGTCTCAAATAGTTTCAGAAACACGACGTATTTTGTTTTTGACGGGCGTGGCGCCCCCCACTTTTCCATAGTTATACGTTAGTAATGGTATATAATTGGAAAACCCTTTACTATTACAAAATTAGCATAATGCACTGAGACCTTTTAGATCTATTGTGTGCCAGCATAAACTTATGGTACTTCTACAATTCTTAAGTATTGGCCCCATGTTTCAGGAGTTTGATTCATCGTCTAGTGTTAAATGTTCTTTAGTCTGAATGCTCTAGCTTAGAGTACTATTTTAAGCAATTTTATATAAATACCATAGATATAAAGAAGAACAATTTTTTATTAACATGAGGTAACACATAAAAAGCTTTCAGTGGTCTATGTTTCACGAGCCGTCAATTTAACAAATTATGCATCCATTCATCTGACTTAAAATAACCTCCAAAACATATTATGTCAAAACCATGAAATTTCAAATTGTGTCTTATTTAAAATATTTTTTTTATTTCTTGTATGAGCATTTCCATAGAAACGGGTGCGACATGCTCAGGCCAATTTTTCAAATTAAAATTAAAATGTGAATGGATATGCGAGTCAAATTTCTTATTTTTAGAAGATCGGAATAATTGCGATTTTATAGTAATTGTTTTCCACTTTTTATAAAAATTTTAAATAAAACACTAATTAAACAGTCATTTTTGTAATTTGTTTAATTAACTGTTTAATTAGTTCAATATAAATTTATCATACTACAATTAAGAAAAAGCGCGTTGGTACTTTCATTAGTACTATACAAGCAAATAAAAAAAAAACAATCAATAAACTAACTTCAAATAAAACACTTTATGAAAAATTATTTTTTTATATTTTTAATATATAGTACATTTATAAACCAGTCAAATTACATAGATACTGGCTATACTCGTACATGTGAGTCTCTTACTAATTCCAAATTTCATAAAACCTAAACCAATTGCCCTAAGCAATAAATCAAAATGAGTGCTCCCAATTTGTAGTACGATGTAAAAATTGTTCATGTTTCCGATTTAAGTAATACTAGAGTTCGCCTTGTGGCCGAAATTCGACCATTTCGATCTGACTATAAAGCCTTGGTCGATAAAACACAAAAAGCTTTTAATATTCTTCCTTAGGGTTCTGGTTATCTGCATTCATAAAAATCAATGCAGCAGCTTAGTTGCAATAGCGTGCTTGTCATTTAGAGCCGTGTTATTCCTACTAAAGAGCAAAAACTTTTTGGTATCTTTCCGTCCTGCTCATTCTGTCGCCATACCAAAATTCACCAAAATCAATGCCGTGAGCGTGTGGCACCAGCCACTTAAAAACATAAAGGTCATATTCTCATTCCTTGGTATACCCAATTTTAAAAAAGTCAATGTAGTGGTTTAGCCGTGAGAGCGTTTTTTCCATTTAGGGGCGTGGCACCGCCCACTGAAAAACATTATGGTCATATTATCGTTCCTTAGTGTAAACCCTATCTCCATATCAAATTTCGTCAAAATCGATGCATCGGTTTATCTGTGAGAGCGTTTTTTCCATTAAGGGGCGTGGCACCGCCCACTGAAAAAAAAAAAATATAGGCCTATGCACTGCTCCTCCCGACGACCTTTCAACAAAAAAAAATCAAGCAAATCGGTTGAGATTTAGGTATAGAAACAGGGACCGAATTGATTTTGTTTGCCTATTTATATATACAGGGTGGCTGATTTGAAGTGTTACCAATTCAAAAGACTATATTTTTAGTTTCCATGCACAGATTTTATTGATCAAACGCTATAATTGTTGGGAAAGGTTCAAATTTTAAGAATCTACTTGAGATTTTCGATATGGCCACCTTTGGCCTTAACTATGGCCCGTAGACGGTCGAAGAACGAGTCGCATGCTGCACGAATTTGATTTTGTGGAAGTTTGCGCCATTCTCGTTGAAAGGCCACTTTTAGCGCATCAACGCTCTGGTATTTTTTAGTCAAGACCTTCCTGTCTAACATACCCCAGATTGAGAAATCCAGCGGATTCGCATCAGGCGAATTTGAGAGCCATTGTTGAGCAGAAATAAAGCTAGGAACGTTTTTTTCTAACCATTCTTGATTCACACGAGCTTTGTGTGACGGTGCCGAGTATTGTTGGAATGTCCATGGCTTGCGACCGAAATGTTTGCGTGCCCACGGTAGTAAAGCACCCTCCAACACTGATTCACGATACACCTGGGCGTTTACTTTGACGCCAGCGGCCAAAAAAACGAGTGGTGAGCGCCCATCAGCAGTCACTACAGCCCAAACCATCACATGCGGTGGTGCCTGCGTCCTGGTGGCCAAACGAACATTCAAATTTTCGTAAGACCTCTCTGTCAAGTAAACCCGATCATTTTGTTTGTTTACATATTGCTGGATACAGTAATTTTTCTCATCAGAGAAGACAATTTGTGACAGATTTCCGGCGGCGTGCAAGCGCAACAACTCCTTGGCTCTATCGAGCCTAACTTTTTTTTGAGCAGGAGTGAGATCATGCGCCTTTTGCAACTTAAGGGCCTTTAGTCTGAGCTTGTTTGACAATATGTGTTGCATTCGTTCACGCGATATTTTCAGCTCGGCAGCCATTTGTCTGCCACTGCGTCTCGGATTTCGCTCAATTCTGGCCTTCACCTTTCGAACCATTTCTGGTGATGTTGCAGTTATTTTCCGACCACCACCATGTCGTTTGGCAACGCTGCCGGTACCATTGTAACGTGTTATGGTCCGATACACAAACATTTTATTAACTTTTAAATGTTTCAGCTCACGAACAATTGCTGGTTGCGATTTTCCAGCCAAATAAAGAGCAATCACACTATTACGTTTGAATTCCATTTCGAAAATTTTTTATTTTCAATAAATTGACGCGCAAATGCTTTTGGTTACTTGTTGACAATAGAATGAACTAACATCATGCCAATTTTTAGACAGCTGTCATGTTCCATCTGTCAGATAAGTCTATCTGAAGTTGGTAACAGTTCGAATCAGCCACCCTGTAGATTTGCTTACGTTGTACCTATATATGTCCTCGATCCAGATACAAAATACTTTTACAATATAAAGTCTGGTTTACGAGCTTACAAAGTTACTAAGTAATGCATACCTGCCGTTTAGTCATAATTTTAAAGTCATCTAGCTCATTAACCAGACTTTATAATGCAAAAATATTTTGTATCTGGATCGAGGACATACACGTATACACGTATGAAGCAAAACACCACTTCTGCATTAGCAAAAAATGGAGAGGGAGTCTTCTGGACGTACGAGTAAAAAAGGCCGCTGACATAGGCTCCGACCACCATCTTCTCGTCGCGGTCATTCGACTAAAACTTGCCGTTAATAAACGTCCCAGCGAACAATCTGTAGCAATAAAATTCGACGTGCTTAAGCTTAAGAACGACGAGATACGCAGATCTTTCGTAGAAGAACTTAAGACAGTTCCGTTCGATTGTGGTGGAAGTATTGAAACATCATGGAGGGCCGCTAAAGAGGCGTTCTTAAACTCCAGTGAAAAAATACTTGGGTTTCGACCCTCAAACAAGAAGCACTGGATGAGCGAGGAAACGTGGGGTCTTGTCGAAAAAAGAAGAAGCGCGAAAAAACTGAGAGACGACGCTAAAACTAGAGCGCAAAAGAACGTCGCCGAAAAGGTCTTTAACTCTCTCAATAAAGAAGTCAGGCGATCGTGCAGGCAAGATAAAAGAAGAATGTATAACGACCTCGCGAGCGAAGCCGAAAGCGCTGCAAATGCTCAAAATCTCAGGCAGCTTTACGATATCACCCGCAGATTATCAGGCAGAAAACACCAGCAGAGCCGCCCTATCAAAGACAAAAATGGAAATCTCTTAACATCCGCGGACGACCAACTAAAGAGATGGAAAGAGTATTTTTGTGATATACTGAATCCCATGTCTACCACATCCCCGCAACCAGAATCACCAACTACAACTGCTGCAGTGACTCGCAGTAGTAGCCGAATACAAACACCGCCGCCTACAATCGATGAAATAGTGAAAGCTATCCAAAGCATGAAAAACAACAAGGCCGCCGGTTTAGATCAAATAACAGCTGAACTGCTAAAAGCATGCCCCATAACATCAGCTAAAATTCTGCATCCTCTGCTCACCAAAATCTGGAGCGAAGAGCGTTTGCCAGAAGATTGGCTACATGGCATGTTAGGCAAATTGCCGAAAAAATGTGACCTAAGCGAGTGCCGAAAATATAGAAGCATTACCTTGCTCTCAGTACCATCAAAAGTATTGACGAAATTGCTTCTGAACAGGGTACACGAAAAACTTGATTCGGCCATTCGAAAGCAGCTAGCAGGATTCCGGCGAAACCGATCATGCGTGGATCAAATCAACACCCTCAGAATAATTGTCGAACAATCATGCGAGTGGCGTGCTGCACTTCAACTTGTCTTCGTAGACTATAGCACTGCCCTCCACAGTGTCTCCCGAGAAAACATTTGGGTCTCACTGCAACGAAGAGGTAGGTATTGCCGCAAAGGCCATAAACTTAGTACGTGCACAATATGAAGGCTTTAAATACAGTGTGTTACACAACGGGTTGTTGTCACCGACATTCACCACTAATTCAGGCGTACGGCAGGGGTGTTTACTATCACCATCACACTTCCTTATCGTTCTTGATGATATCCTAGATAAAGCTCTTAATAAGGCCAAAAAGGGTATCCAATGGAACTTTACCGAACATCTGGAAGATCTCGACTACTCTGACGACATCTGCCTCTTATCGTCCAAACATTCAGATATGCAAAGCAAAATTGAAGACCTTGTCTTGGAATCACAAAAGGCTGGCCTAAAAATAAACGTGTCCAAGACTAAAAGCATGAAGCTAAACGCAAGCAATGACATCACGTTTAGAGCTGGCAGTGATGACATCGGAAAAGTCGATAGCTTAACGTATTTAGGCAGCATTATCTCCATGGATGGTGGAGCAAAAGAGGATATCAACTCAAGGATAGCAAAAGCAAAAGGCGCGTTTGCTGAACTGAACAATATATGGTCTTCATCCGTTATATCCACCAAAACGAGAGTGCGCATTTTTGATTCGAATGTGAAATCGGTTTTGTTATATAGGTGCAAAACGTGGCTTGTTACTGAACAACTAACGAACAAGCTGCAAGTATTCGTCAACAAATGCTTAAGGCGAATACTAAAGGTTTGGTGGCCTCGCACTATATCAAATGCCGAGCTACATCAAAAATGCAATCAGAAGGCTATAGCAAACGAGATCAAGCTGCGCAAATGGGGATGGATTGGTCACACTCTCCGGAAACCACACAGCGAAGTTTGTCGCCAGGCTCTTGAGTGGAATCCACAAGGTAGTGGAGGACGTGGTGGACCCAAAACCAACTGGAAGAGGTCGCTGGAAAAGGAAATCCAAGAATCGGAAAAGTCGTGGCAAGAGATTAAAGTCATCGCAAGGGATCGTGACAAATGGAGAGATTTCATATTGGCCCTATGCTCCTCCTAGGAGTTAAAGGAGAATACATACATGAAGCAAAACACGCCAAGCGTACCAGCTGAAAATTCTTTTGTCTCCGATTTCGCTCAAATTTGGCAATATGTGTGTGCAAGAACAATAATCCTGGAGGATTTGGTTCTGGTACCATTTGTTGGTAAAATACTGGGTGTTGAAGCTGGCGTCTTTAGTCATTTTCATGAAAGGGTGTTTCTTTTTATAAAAAAATATTACTTGGTGAAAAAAATTTTTTTTCACTAAAATTTTTTAAACTAAAAAATACTTTTGAATTTTTTTTAAAAAAAAACCCCTTAAATTATTTCTAAAAGAACTTTAAATTAAAGCATGATTTATAAGCTTTAAAATTATGTATGACTCAAAAATTTCTAATTCAAAAAAAATTGGACTGAAAAATTGCGGTATATGCTACATTTTATTGTTTTGCTGGAGAACCACTGGCGGGCCCACTCCCAAAATTGGAGGACATATAAGTTACACTTGTAGCTTTTTTTACACACAAAATAAAAAAATCGATTATGGCATATTTTGCGAAACTCAATATAAATTTTTTTTTTTTTAAGTGTAAACTGTATAACAAAATTTAAAATTTATTTTTGCTACTTTTTATTTTAAAATCTGTTTTAAGACAAATTATTTGGCACCTGATCTCCTTCTATTAAAAAAATTATAAGCCACAATTCTTGTTACGGTTGTTGCAAGCCCTATTCTTTTCCTTTAAAACCCTATTTAAATTATATCGATGTCTCTCCTTTCCACCGAAATATCGTAAAGTGATAAAGCGAAAAACTGTATTTTTTGCACTTTTTCAACTTTTTAGACTAGAATATTTTGGTGAAAAAGAAAAATATCGATATAATTTTAAAAGGTTTTTCAAGAAAAAGAATAGGACTTTCAACAACCGTAACAAGAATTGTAGCTTATTGTTTAATTTCTGGCTAAGGTTTTCCCAATTCGTATACTAAAAAACCCTAAGTTGCTAATTTTTTTTTTGGGATGATGTTTTTTAGATACCTTTGTTATAGGCCATGTCCATCTCAATTTATTCGAAATTTGCAGTTTGGTTCTCAGATTTTTATAAAAACTCACAGAGCTATTCTAAGTGCTCAGGATGGAGACCTCTCATTATATGTTTTGTGAAAAAAATTTTTTTTGCAAGTTATGGGAAATGGAACTTCAGAGTGTCCAAGTAGTTTTTTTTGCGAAAAATCGATGCAATTTTTTTTCTAAGTCCCGCCATTTTGTCAAAAATACATTTTTTGAATTTTTGTTTTTGGATTCTTGTAGCATTTTAAACGTTATTTTAATTTCCATTTTTAAAATTGGAAAATTTTGAAAATTTACAAAATTGCGGCAATTTTTTGAAAAATCTTAAAAGTTGATTATTTCAAAACAATATACTTTTTTTTAAACTTTTTTTTTTCAAAAAGGTGGATGAAAAACAAACATTTTGTACAAGATTTGTTTTGCGCTAAATGGCTGTGTGAGCCACGGGAATTTTTTCTAAAGAGTCACGTGGCAATTTTTTTAACTTTATTTTGTGCTTTGATTTATACAAATTTTAAAGTAGAAGAATATAACTTCTATTGCTTAGAAAATACAAGGTATACAAAAAAAATATTATGGTCACATGTGACGTCAATTGTTATTGAAAATATAACTTTTTTTTTAAAAAATTAAAATCAAACAATGTGGAGCTTTGAAAATTTTTGCGGATATGGGATTATTGCTCGTACTTTCATAAACAAATAACAAAAAAAAAAAAAGTGTTACTTTTTATTACTTTAAAAGTTATAGGCATTACGTATACACATTTTTTTTATATTTTATTTTTTTTGTATGGATCTAATGCCGCAATATAAAGGATAACTAGATTTCGAATCAGCACACATGGAAAGAAAAGTTTTATATTTTTTGTAGCGAAAATCGTTCAAAAATAACTGACCGTTTGCACATAATCGCGAAAATATATGAAAAATTTTTGACCGTCAACATTAAAAAAAAATTCCAAGTGATGAAGAAAATAGCAGTGATTTCAAATCTGAACGAATTTTTTAAATCGGTCTATGCCAATTTTTTTAAATTCCATTTATAAAAAAAATTAGCAATTTGTACCTACTGAAACGCATGTCTTCCTTTAATTAGCTGTATTTTACTTAAGATACTTAACACTCAAATCCACATCATGGGTAAAATTTACCCATGCGAAGTTTGTTTTCGTAATAATTCGCTAAAAAACGAACAAAAAAACGAAGTAAGCGCATGTAAATTACCTCACTGTATTCTCCTTTTGTTGTGGGCTTTGTCGCAAGCGGTCGTCGTCTGTTGTCGGAGGTATAGCGTTTTAATTTTTTTTTCGGGTAAATTTTACCCATGTTGTGGACTTATGTAAGTTTTTTTTTTTTTTCGTTTTGATTGAAAATAGTGAAAAATGGCACGTAAAAGAGTAAAACATGACGACGAAATAATTAGAATTTTGAAAAACATTGAATTCTCATTGTTTTAGCCAAAGTTAAAAAGCAGATACCAAATCACACAACTTCGAAAAAGTTTGAAGGAGCTTATAATGAAAATTTTTCGTACTTTTAGTCCACTCTGAAAACAACCAATGTTGTACTAGAAATACCTGTCAGATGTTTCTAATGTCCGGCAAAAAAAGACCGAAAAACTGAAAACCTTTGAATTTGATGTAAAAACCTTTTTGCTCTGAGCATAGGGCTATGATTTGCAGTACATGCACATCCTTATTTGTTTTATTTTTTTGGTACATTTTTATGAGCTTGTATAAAAAATTTTGAAATGTTATTTAATTGAATTGATAATAATATAAAAATAGTTTATTTTATTTATATAAAAAATGTAATTTGTTACAAAAAACATTAGTTTTTTTTTTTTTTTTTTTGTGTTTCAAAAAATTGCCAATGAATTAATGTTAAAATTATTTATTTTCAAAATTTTCTTAAAATATATGTAAAAAACAACAGATATGACTTATTTTCCTTTCAATTCACCTTGGTATTATATTGTTAAAGTAGAAATAACTAAGTTTCGTTAAAAATTTGGGATATTGACCAAAACAGAATGTTTTTAAGTAATGGGTTAAATTTACCCATGATGTGGACTTGTGTTGCTAAAAATATGTTGGGGAGATGAGGGTTAAGATTTTTATGTGACGCATACCTTTTATGTAATTTGTAAAAATCTGACTTTTTAAATCTTCAAACCCCCAAATAGAGGGGTTAAAAAATGCGTCTAGTAAAAAATTTAAATAATATACAACTTAATATAATTCTGCACATTTTCGTTCTTTAACTAAGTAACTTTAAATAAGTGTCCAATTTTTTCCTTTTTATAAAACGCATGAATTTCTTGTAAAGAGTGTGTCGAAAAAAACTTATACACGCTTAAAGTCAAATAAAACTGAAACCGTTCAATTTAAAAATTCTTAAAAATATGTGAATTTATTAATATATTATAGAAACTCATTAAACATTAAAATATTGGAATATTAATCTGAAATTATAAATCTATCCACCTTTTCCGGGAATCCTGCCATTAACGATTTTATAGTTGTTTCCGTTACCTTTTTGGAGGAACCGGTCCATGTACGCTTGAAATCAGACATGTCCTGGGAAAACTTTCCTGTGTTCTTCAATACTCTTTTCACGAGCGCCCATATCTCTCCACAGGCCGGAGTTCTGGACAGTTGTGTGGGTTTGCCTCCCGTGGTACAAAATTTACATTATTATTTGCATACCACTCAAGGGCCTTTTTTCCATAGTGGCATGATGCTAAATCAAGCCAGAAATATGTAGGCAATCTGTGCTGTTTAAGGAAAGGCAAACGCCGTTTTTGAAGACACTCCTTAATATACATTTATGTATTAATCGTTCCTGATGTCACAAATGCTTGGCTTCTTTTGCCACAACTGCAAATGGCTTCCCACACAAGAAACTTCTTAGGGAATTTTGTTTGCTTTTTTGTCCGGTATTGTTCCTGAATATTACCTCGTCCATCAGCCATATAAAAATCTTGACCCGGAAATTGTGAAAAGCCTTCCAGAACACAGGTTTCATTATCCATCACACAGCACGTACATGTTTTTTTATAAAATTTGACCTTAATTTTTTAGATCGTTTTTTTTTTTTGCTTCTAAATTCTTAACCGCATTGCGATCTGGAACTTTCTGAACTTTATACGACTTCAGCCCAGCATTAGCATTGGTTCTGCACAAAGAATCAGAGCATTTAACTACACGAGCTGCTTTTCTGGCAGAAGTGTTCGGAGGTCTTCGAAAGAGTTGTTCGACATATATGCCTTACCAATATTTGTTGGACCTTTTTTCTTCCTGATCCAGGTTTTCGTGCAATGTTTAAGTCTTCTTTGTATTGTTTAATGGCTTTTGGAACAGTATGACGATGAACATTGAAATCTTTTGCTATTTTTTTGATAGTCCACAATGGATTTTTCTGAAAGTTTTAATTATTTTTTCACGTAGTTTTATTTCGCTGTCCATTTTGAAAGAAATAACAATTGCAAAATATAATATCTTATATATTTTTAAAAGCTAACGTGATTAAAAAAAAAAAAAGTATTCGTTGGACACAGGATAAGTTATGGCTGAAATAGTGCGCATAAGTTTTTTTCGACACACTTTTTGTTTGAATTTTTTCAAAAGCTATCTTGTTTTTTCTGTCTGGTCCAATCTTTAAGTTTTTGATGTCAAAATGTAGGCGTGATCATTGTGCTCAAAAGTATGAAGATTTTTTCTCTATTTTCTTTGTTTTAAGCGAGATACAGGTAATTGAAGGAAGACACATGCGTTTTTTTAATTTTTTTTTTTTTTTCATTACAAATTGCTCATTTTTGCAATAAATCGGGATTTAAAGAAATTGGGATAGACCGATTTAAAAATTTTTTTCAGATTTGAAATCACCGCTATTTTTTCATCATTTGCTTTTTTTTTTTTTTAATTTTGACGGTGAAAAATTTTTTCATACATTTTCGCGCGGATGTGTTTTGTTAATCTTCGTTAATTTTAAATTTTTATTAAAAACTTTGAAAAAATTTTATAAAAATTTCATTATTGTTTACTTGAAAATATTTCAACTTTAGCGGAATACAAATTACACTATGCAACAGCCAAATCTCCCAGTGAATGCCACTATCCATTTCATATGTAAAATGGGGTGCTGATTCCGAAAATCGCATTATTTTTTTTTCGTGTCGTTTTCGAGATATCGGTCATTTTCGGTTTTCGGACCAAAAAAAAAGATAGTTCCATTTAAATACAAATATCTCAAGAACCAATGTTTGTATTCAAACGTATTCTATGTCATATTAAAGGTAATTAAATTACCTACAAATAATATTCACATCACTTTTTGGTTGGCTTGTTAGTTTCGGCGAAATAAATTGATTTCTAAAAAAACACTTTTTTTTTTCGAAAAAATTAACAAAAAATCAAAATCAACTGCAGATTTATACAAGAAGAAATAACTTTTTTATATTTTTTTTTTGTATCATAGACTATATAGTTGTGAAGAAAATAACATACCACTTAAAAAAATCGATGGAAAAATGCAAAAGTTGTGCATTGAAAAGTTACCAAAATGCGTTTTTCCCTAATTTTTTCGTTTTTTTGTAATAAACTGTTCAATAATTAAAACTTTTTGTAAAACACATGAGAAAATCCAAAAAATTCTTAAAGTAGGCGTTAAAACAAAATACCCGTGTCTCGTCGTTTTTCTCCAGCACGTCAGATTTTTTTTTAATCGATTTTTGAAGTTTTTTAATCCACTGTACATGACAAATACAAAAATAGCGCATTCTTGTGTTAAATCGATGAATTTAACTAAATATATGATCCTTACATTTGAGGTGTATTATGTGTTCAGTAAACTTATGCAGGATATTACGAGGAATATTTTTGTAGAAAATTTTAACCCTCTAAAACCCCCACATATGGGTCATTTTGACCTAAATGTGGGATGTCAAAATGACCCACTTGTAACCGAAAATGACCGATATCTCGAAAACGACACGAAATAAAAAAAAAATAATGCGATTTTCGGAATCAGCAGCCCATTTCACATATAAAATGAATAATGGCATTCCCTGGGGAAAAAATTTTTACTCATTTGTTGCATAGTGTTATTAAACACGATAGTAAAAATTATTAAACTGGAATACAATTTTTTTCAACAATTTATATTCAAAAAAAAAGTAGAACAATTAAAATTATAAAGAAAGACCAATTAAAATTAAAATTATTTATTTTAATGCGCTAATTAGCCATAAGTTCCGTATTCAGAATTTCCCGACATTTAAGTGTATCCTATTATTGCTTAATGACCACCATGGGCACAGGCCATTCAGCACGGCCTGAGTCATTTTTCTAGCATTCAAATCGGCCACTTCACTACGCACTGAACATTTTAAGAGGCCTTGGACAACAACTCATCCTCGTTTAATGAGATATTTGTAAAATTAAATTTTTTTTCTCATAAACAGCTATTTTTTTCATATTTTTTATCATAATGATAAATTTTTTGTAAACAAATCACATACTACTTATCACAAAGATAGCACCTTTTCCGTTTTGTAATTAACATGTCTATTGAGTGTAAACGAATAATTAAATTTAAATACAACTAATTTGTATCTTTACCATTGTGATTTGTTTTTTGTTATTTCTGCTTCAGCGTTTAAAAAAAAAAAAACAAAATTCAAATAGAACTTATCACAGTGATAATTTATGCTGATTCACAAATCTTTATTTTTAAACAAAAATCAAATCGTGTGATTTTTTTTCTTCATTGGTTTTTCCAAAATTATAAATTCAACAGAAGCTTGTAATTTCATCATTTGTTATTATTTTTCTTTTATTACACTTGCACGTTTTTCATAAAGTGTTTTTTTTTTAATTTCACTTTTTTATTTTTCTTTTAAATTTTACGTATTTCCGCGGATTTTGCAACACAACGTTAGCACGCGTTCAGTTTACGTTATCGACTGAAAACTTTCTCAACCAGAACTGTAAGTTTTTATAAATAAATACGAAAATTGTATTATAAATAAAGACTCTTGCACCATGAGATGTGTATCTATAAGCAAACATTTGTATTGTATATATGTCGATTTGTATATCAACCTATAGCTGCTTTTCACAGCAATATACGAACGTGTATCAGCTGTAGTTAGGTAGCATCCGACCATTAAGCTTAAGAGTATATGACGTATACCGTAGTACGAGTAGTGTATTGTATATTGCTTGTAGGTTTCGTACAACGCGCATTGGCGCATGGCATTTTCTCTCTTTTGGCTGTCCACGTAAAGAGTGTTTTTTTTAAGTGTCGGCTTTTTTCGTTTGTTTATTTTCAATGAGGGGCTTTACTCAACGAGTATATGACTCTGTACAACCCAACTGTGATCTTAAGTTCTCAGAGTGCAATTTCTACTTTTTTGCTGATTTTGCATGTGCCGGCTTTTTTTATTATTGATTTTTATAGCAAAGCACAGCGTTTCCTTTTGCTGACATTTAAAAATTTTGGGTTTTTTTGTGGCGTTTTTTGCCATTTGCCAAATTTCAAATTTTAATAATTTTTATGTTTTAAATTGTGTATATGTGTAATAAGATGCACGAATTTTATAGTCGTTTGAAAGAAAAATGAGTTTATTATCTATGCTGAGTACCATATCAAATAATCTTATTAAGCGCTGTTTGTTAAAACACAATTATTTTTACTACTAAAAAACAAAAATTAGATCTTTCAGTTTCCAGGAAACTGTGGCCATTAGGCTGAGGTTTTTGTCACTTTTCAGTCAAAAAATCGTCTATCAACAATACACAAAATTCATGTCTTGGATTTGTAACCTATAAATGTAATAAAAACTACCTAAAAAATATATTTTTAAAGAAAATACTTGAAAAAATACCTGAGAATTTGCCTGGCACAAAACTCGGCGTATTCACTAGAATATTTACGATCCGAGGCAAATGAAAGCGATTTTGATATAACTTTACTTCGTTCATTTGAATCAATAAAGCAGTAGCGCAAACTCATCAAAACTTTTGAATGTTTTGATGTGCCAGGAGGCTGAGTAAAAGTCGAGTGAAAAAGTTCTGTAGCATAATTTTTAATAAAATTCAATATAAATGACTAAATTTAATAGTTAAATTGAAAGGCCATTGATTACATATCTCATTTCTAGTGCAAAAAGTACCCATGCACATTTTAAATTGAGTTTAATTTGCCAAGACTCCGAGAAATTGGCACTTTAAAGTTAAATTTTTGTGTGAAATACATTTGGGATTGAGCTAATTCCACTATTTAACGAATTTCAGACTTTTGATTTTATCTGAGTTCGGACTGTGTAATTATTATTCCTTGCTATTGATATAGTAGAAATGCATTTACACAATTTTTCCATCACGCCTCAGTTTTCAGATAAAATGATAAATCCAAAGCCACGATTTACATCCGCGCAAAAAATAAGTAAAAAATTTTTAGCCGTCAGAATTTCAAAAAGAAAATGTCAAACGATGCAAAAAATAACAAGAATATCAAATTCAAAAAAAAAAAAAAAAATTTTAGATCGGTCCGACAGACCTTTTTTATGCCCGTTTTATTGAAGAAATGTACTGAATACGTATATCATGTTTAAAACAATGTAAAATTAAAAAAAAAAACCTCTTCATGGTTTTGTACGCAATTCTCAAAGTTTTATTTTCACACAAAAAACTTAAAGATTGGATCATACATAGCAAACTTGAGTCCTCTTAAATTAAAAATTGAAATGCAGGCATTGAATTGAATTATCTCTGTACGCGTATGTTTTTTTCGTTCAAAAGGACTCAAGTTTGTTATTTATGGTCCAATCCTTAAGTTTTTGGTGCCAAAATAAAGCTGTGATAATTTTACACAAAATCATGAAGGTTTTTTTTTTTTTAATTTTAAATTGTTTTAAGCAACACTCATGTAATTACATACACATAGGTGGTTTTCGGTTTTTTCAGTACATTTTCTCAATAAAACGGGCATAAGACAAAGTCTGCAGGACCGATCTAAAAATTTTTTTCGGATTTGAAATTCTTGTTGTGTTTTGCATCGTTTGATATTTTCTTTTTGAAATTCTGACGGCTAAAAATTTTTTAAATATTTTTTACGCGAATGTAAATCGTGATTTCGGATTTGTAATTTTATCTGAAAACTGAGGCGTGATGGACAAACTTTGTAAATGCGGTCCTACTATATCAATAGCAAACAATAATAATTACATAGTTCGAACTCAGATATTTTTTTGCCGTTGAACAGTGTTATTAGTGTCATACTTGAAACTATTTCGATGTTCAGTTTTGATTATAAATCTATGAAATATTTTTACAAAAAATATGTAAAATTAGGTGAGCCGCAGAATATCCTCTCGTGAGTAGAATCACCCATCACGGTGTCGAAAACTCATTTTAAATAAATTTTTTATAACCCCATTTTTTATTGCATAAATGTTTTCTTTTAAGTAAGAAACTGCTAAACAAAACTATTTTTAAAGTCTTTTGGTTACCATTTTTTTAAAAAGAGGTCGAAAAACGGTACACTTAAAAAAAAAACACAACAAACCAAAACAAAAATAACACAGGACCACAAAATAAAAAATAAGTCTTATAGCAGAAAGTTGAGGTACCATACGGCATGGTTTTTAATGTGCTAAAAACGAATGCGAGGTCAGAATTTAGCCATCACCCTCAGATTTTGAGATATCCTTGCTTAAAGTTGCAGAAAGCGCTGTTTTCAGCCTTATGGTGCAGTTTCAGGAAATGTGGTAGTTCCATTTTTTCAATGACATCGAATGGCCACAATCTTCCTTATAAAACTATGCCTTCAAACTTTTCCGATTGGACTCTTACTTTCAGAGTTATCTACCTTTGAAGTAAAGGGTTATCATTTTATATGTTAAATTGATTTTACGCTACAAATATAATGTAGTGCTTCGTATGGGGGTTGAGATACGTTTACTTCAAACGGTGATGTCTCGGGAAGTAAAAGTCTTATGGAAAAAAATAAGAGGGTATAGTTTTATAAGGAAGATTATAGCTATTTGATGCCATTGAAAAAATGGAACTACATCGTTTCCTGGAACTGCACCACAAGCCTGAAAACAGCGCATTCTCCAACTTCAAGCAAGGATAATTCAAAATCTGAGGGTGATAGCTAAATTCTGACCTCGGATTCGTTTTTAGCACATCAGAAACCATACCATATGGTACCTCAACTTTCTACTACAAGACTTTTTTTTTATTTTGTGGTCCTGTGTAATCATTTCGATGTAGTTATTAGTGCTGAATCCGAGTCCGGTCTCGGAATCACTCTATTACGTATGGTTTTTCAGATGTTCTAACCTAAAAGTTCAAAACATGATTTTTGAGAATACATAGAGGACATATAGAGGGCGCATTAGAACAACAGGGTTCTAACTGACATTTTTTGTGAAATTTAGTTATATATTGCTTCGTACTAAATAGACCACGCTCTTTCGATTACCGCTACTCAAATATTTCTATCTCGTATGGTTTCTGAGATAATTAATGAAAGTGAGATGCACAAGGTTCTATCTACACATTTTCAAATTAAAATTAATTTCTGTAAGAGAGCAGGCAAATTAGATAAAATCGTGTAATTTTGTTAAACAAGCCCCGATTTTGAACCGACATGGATCATTTTGTTAGTAATTGAATTAAGAAAAAACTAGCACTTAAGATTTATGCAGTTTTTGAAAAAAGGTCGAAAAACGGTTTTGGAAAATTGAAGAATTCGAATCAAAAATAATCATTTTCGATAAAAGTTCAAAAATGATCAAAAACACGATTTTTGAGGTTGTTTCGAAGAATGCAACATTTTAGTACTGTTCTTTGTCTTCAAAATGAGCTATAAATTGGTCTTGTGTGATTTTTCTTTAAAAAACTACATAAATCTTAAGTGTTGGTTTTTCTTAAGTCCATTTACTAACAAAATAAGCCATGTCGGCTCAAAATCGGGGCTTGTTTAACAAAATTACATGATTTTAACTGATTACCCTGCTCTCTTAGAGAAACACAAAGTTCTATCTGCAAAAAAAAAAAAAAAAACCTTACAGAAACACAAATTTCTATTTGGCAGTTAGAACCTTGCTTCTCAATTTCAAGTACCTTATCGTTTAGCAACAAAGTTCTATCGATTTTTTTAAACTTAAATTCCTTCTTAATTAGACAAAGTAATTTAATTATTTTAGTATCAATGAAATCCTCGCTACAATCAAATGCTTGTAATATAAATAATATTGTGATTAAAATCAATTCCTAAAAGTTATACGACACGAAATATTCAAGCATAGATTTCTCGAAAGTTATGTGAGTTAGATAGAACCCTGTTGTTCCAAGATCGCGAAATGCATCGCTTAGTACTATTTTTTGTCTTCGAAACAAGCTATGAATTTGTGTGATTTTGTCTTAAAAAGTTATGACCCCTTTAAAATGATATATAAAAACTAAAAATCGTATGTGAATTCTGGTATGATTTTTCGTTCCATGGTCTCATTTTCAAATGAGAGTTTTAAATCCTGAGCTGCGGCTGTTGTCAATAACAAAATAATGCGTTAGAAAATATCGTTATGGGAACTATGCCCGAAAAACTAGCTCGAAATTCGTGTGTCAAATGATATGATCACCAAATATTCTCATGGGTTCGTCTGGCTGAAAAAATAAAGTAAGCCCTTAAAAATTTTTTTGGGATTTTCCGGGGAAATCTAAGGTTTTCCGGAAATCACTTCATTCAAGGTCAGCTCGAAACTAGCTCGAAATTTCTGCGTTAAAAGATTATATCGCTTACTCTTCCCGCGGATTCGTCTGACTGAAAAAAATAAAGTTAGCCATAAAAAAAGTTTTTTGGGATTTTCCGGGAAAATTGGGAGTTTTTTTTTTAGCTCGAAACTAGCTCGAAATTCCTGTTTTAAAAGCTTTCATCGCTAACTCTTCTCGCGGATTCGTCTGGCCCAAAAATTTAACCAAGCTATGTAAAACAATTTTTCCGCTCTTCCAAAGAAGCGTTAATTAACAAAAAATAAAGGCAAATACACCACTAATAACGGCAGCAAAAATAACATTGCAAGAGAGACAAGGCGTAATCCTATTTTGGCAAGGGTGTGTAAGGCAATTAGTAAAGGCATGTTAGCAGAACTAAAAGGTGGTGAATTTGAGCCGTTAATTAGTAAAGGTTTTGAATTGACTGTCGAATATGATTGTATTTTGTGGGGGTATTGGATAGTTATTCCACCCAAACTACGTGAAACAATTCTGAATGAGTTGCATAGATCGCATCAAGGTATTGTGAAGACTAAGGGGTTGGCTCGGTCATATATTTGGTGGCCTAAAATAGATCATGACATTGAAAAAATGATCAGGACATTGTCAACAGTTACTAAATGCCCCGCAAAAAAGTGGCAAACATCGAAATCAGTCTGGAGTCGAATCCATATAGACTATGCGGGACCTATAAAAGATTTTTACTTTCTTGTTGTAGTCGATTCTTTCTCAAAGTGGATCGAAGTGTTCAAGACGAAGTGTTCGAGAAATAACATCTGCATTCATAATTAACAGATTAAGAGAATCATTTTGCAAATATGGTTTAGTTGAGTCCTTAGTCAGTGATAATGGACGTCAATTCACGTACGGCGAGTTTCGAAAGGTTTTGTTAGGCTGATCCTATAGCCCAGGCAAATTAGCATAAAAGTAGACGTTAAATAACAATAACACTAGTCTACAAATGATTAAAAATTTTTTCCCCAGTGAATGCCATTATTCATTTTATATGTAAAATGGGCTGCTGATTCCGAAAATCGCTTTTTTTTTTTTTATTTCGTGTCGTTTTTGAGATATCGGTCATTTTCGGTTTTCGGACCAAAAAAAAGAGAGTTCCATTTAAATACAAATATCTCAAGAACTAATGTTTGTATTCAAACGTATTATACGTCATATTAATAACACTAGTTTACAAATGATTAAAATTTTTTTTCCCAGCGAATGCCGTTACTCATTTTATATGGAAAATGGGCTGCTGATTCCGGAAATCGCATTTTTTTTTTTTTATTTCGTGTCGTTTTCGAGATATCGGTCATTTTCGGTTTTTGGACCGAAAAAAAAAGATAGTTCCACTTAAATACAAATATCTCAAGAACCAATGTTTATATTCAAACAAATAATATGCCATATTAAAGGTAATTAAATTACCTACAAATGACATCCACATCACTTTTTGGTTGGTTCGTTAGTTTCGATGAAATAAATTGATTTCTGAAAAAAAGAGTATATTTTTCCGAAAAAATTACAAAAATGTCTAAATCAACTGCATATTTTTACAAGAAAAAAAAATTTTAAAAATCATTTTGTATTTTTATATCATAGTCTATAAATTTGTTAGGCAAATAAAATACTATTTAAGAAAATCGATGGAAAAATGCAAAAGTTGTATACAATTCATTGATAAGTTACCAAAATGCGTTTTTCCCTATTTTTCCGTTTTTTTGTAATAAACCGTTCGAAAATTTGAAACTTTTTGTAAAAGAAATTAGAAAATCCAAAAAATTCTTAAAGAAGGCATTAAAAGGAAATACCCGTGCCTCGCCGTTTTTCTCTAGCACGTCAGATTTTTTTTTAATCGATTTTTGAAGTTTTTTAATCCACTGTACATGAAAAAACAGAAATAACGCATTCTTGTGTTAAATCGATGAATTTAACTATATGATCCTTACATCTGAGGTGTATCATGTCTTCAGCAAACTTATGCAGGATACTACGCGGAATATTTTTGTAGACAATTTTAACCCTCTCAAACCCCCACATGTAGGTCAAAATGACCTTCATGTGGGGGTCAAAATGACCCACATGTGAGGGTCTTAGAGGGTTAAAATTTTCTACAAAAATATTCCTCGCAGTATCCTGCATAAGTTTACTGAAGACATGATACACCTCAGATGTAAGGATCATATAGTTAAATTCATCGATTTAACACAAGAATGCGTTATTTCTGTTTTTTCATGTACAGTGGATTAAAAAACTTCAAAAATCGATTAAAAAAAAATCTGACGTGCTAGAGAAAAACGGCGAGGCACGGGTATTTCCTTTTAATGCCTTCTTTAAGAATTTTTTGGATTTTCTAATTTCTTTTACAAAAAAATTCAAATTTTCGAACGGTTTATTACAAAAAAACGGAAAAATAGGGAAAAACGCATTTTGGTAACTTATCAATGAATTGTATACAACTTTTGCATTTTTCCATCGATTTTCTTAAATGATATCTTATTTTCTTCACAAATATATAGTCTATGATACAAAAAAAAAATATTATAAAAAAGTTATGTCTTCTTGTAAATTTGAAGTTGAATTTGATTTTTTCTTAATTTTTTTGAAGAAAAAAAATTTTTTTTTTTAGAAATCAATTTATTTCACCGAAACTAACGAACCAACCAAAAAGTGATGTGGATATCATTTGTAGGTAATTTAATTGCCTTTAATATGACATATTATTTGTTTAAATACAAACATTGGTTCTTGAGATATTTGTATTTTAATGGAACTATCTTTTTTTTTTGGTCCAAAAACCTAAAATGACCGATATCTCGAAAACGACACGAAATAAAAAAAAAAAAATGCGATTTTCGGAATCAGCAGCCCATTTTCCATATAAAATGAGTAACGGCATTCGCTGGGAATTTTGGCTGTAAACTAGTGTAATTTTTGCCTCAATTTAAATTAGGATATCTCCCAAACTATAAATCGCATGAAAACAAAATGCGAAACGTTTTTATAGGAAATTTTATAAGCTACAAAATTGCCGACAAAAATTTTTCTCTAGAAGTTACCGCTGGCGAGATATTTCCAAAAAACTATTTTTTGTGGCCTTTGACCTTGAATAACTTTTTTAGCTCACATGGAATCAATGGGGACTTTTGACAGATTATTTATAATGGTGTTTTTAAGGTCTGTACCGATTTTCAGCTTTCCCCTAATTATTGTTATTTCAAATGCTAATTTGCCTGGACTACTAGCCAAAAGCACGATTTTAATCATTTAATGCCATATACCTATACCCATTTGTAAGATGCCTTACTTTTCTCTACTATTGAAAAAAGACTTGCACGGCGTCACTTTTGAACCAATATCAATTACCCAACTTTTTTTTATAAAAAACTGGAATCACACCATTTGCTGGAACTGCGCCATAAGCCTGAAAACAAAATTTCTGCCGGTCTTTAAATTTTATTTTTGTCATTAAATAATTGTATGTACTTTTTTCTCATATTTTTATTTGTTACTTTTAAATTGGCTCATAAATATTGTGATTACTTTTTAACTATTGTATTATATTTTTTTAAATTTTTAATTATTATTCCACTGGCATTGCATTGCCCATTAGCAAAACTTGTACAACAAAAGAATACTGTTTCTTAATGTACTAAGTAATTTTTAAGGGATATCAATAAATAAATAGGCTTGATATCAAGCTCTAACGTGAATTAGTTTGCAACATATCATCCATTAAAGTAAGAGTGTCAATTAGGGATGCCAATTTTCGGGCATTTTGACGATCCCGGGATTTCGGGATTATAAAATTGCAATCCCGGGACCCCGGGATTTTTCGGGATTCGTATTTATTAAAATGTTCAATTCATATTAAACAGTCAATCGTTTTAATTTAAATGTTCATTTTATTAATAAAAATTAAACTAAAAACTTAAACTATATTTATATATTATATATGGGGCATTCCACTGAGACTCATTGGACATTTTGCTATAGATTATGGCAACACTTTCGTCATTTCTAAGTTATTTTTAGCTCTAAGACTGTGTAAACAGTCTCGCAATGTTAATGTTTTCTGTCTTAAATTGTTGTTTAAATACGTGTGACTCTTTGGACATGAAACGGAACGTTCTTTTTCATTTACAAACTTAACCCAGTGTGCCAGACGGTTCAAATCTCCGCTTTTTTATCCGTAACGGGTAAAAAAGCGAAGATATGAACCGACTGGCACACTGGGAAGGAAGAGTTTTAGCCAAACTACTGCTGTTTTATGATTTTTTTTTATGTTGCAATTGAAGTAATATTTGACTTTAAGAATTTTTTTTAAGTGTGTTACTTAATGACATTTATATATTGAAAAGTAATATTTTTTAATTGAACTTTTAGTCATTTGCAATGATCGATTTACATATAAATCTACCAATGCATTTTCTAACACACAATTATGACAAATTAAGGAACGGATTAAAAACACGGCTATAAGAAAGGATATCATAATGAAAAGTTTTGAAGCAAAAAACCATGACTCATAAGAAATAAAAATATAAACTGAGCCCAATTGAGATAAGAAAAAGGTCTCTTTTGTAATATTTAAAAAATTCTTTTAAAGATTAGTAAACAAGACATTTTTCATTATGATATTGTTAAAATGGATTAAACTTAATTTTTTTCTTATTTTCTGTTTTGATATGGAATAACCCATATATATATCACTTACTGAGATCAAAAAATTTTTTCAATTTCAAAATGAAAGCGCCACCTGATTTGTGCAAAACCTATATTAAAGCGACCGGCTAAATCTTAGCATTGCAACCGTTTTTGATACGATATCTTCATTCCTTATATAGTGCAGTAAAAAATTATGTAAAAAATGGCTTTAATATCTAATTTTGTTGAACAAGCACCGATTTTGATCCGAATTGGCTCATTTTTGTTGGTAATTGAATTAGAATTTAGAAAAAAACCAACACTTTAGTTTTGCAGTTTTTGAAAAAAAATAATTGAAACAATTCTAAACAAAAATAGTCGTTTCCGATGTATTTGTCGATTCTGAATCCGAATCGGTCTATCATGTACGGTTTTTGAGATATCCTTAACTAAAATTTCAAAAAACATGATTTTTGAGGTTATACGGGAGTATGCACGAAATTATTTTAATATTTTTTTATTAAAAGCAGCACCTAGTTCTATTCGTTGTCTTCAAAATGAGCTATGATATGGTGTTAAATGATTTTCTTATAAAAAGTTACGATCATTTCAAAATGGCATCATGAATTTATATTTCATTTTGAAGACACAAAATAGTACCATATAAAGCATTCAATAGAAAATAGCAAAATATTTCATATTAATTTTATATTTTTGATAAAAAATTGCTTCTTATTAATCCCGGGATTTGCATGGACTAATCCCGGGATTTTCGGGACTTGAAAAAGGCCGGGATCCCGGGATTGGCGTCGCTAGTGTCAATTCCATACAAATTTAATTTAGTTATTTACATAGGGTGACGATACATTTATTTCAATGGACGGCTCTCGGAAAGTTATGAACTAATAAGAAAAGTTACAAAGAGAGAGAATTAAAAAGAGAAAGAGCTACGCGGGGTTTGGCGAGCGAAGTGATTTCTGGTCATTACGAGGATGTACATCTTCGGAAGCACATGAAGTTGAAGTTGATTGGGAGCACACAAAAGTTTTTGAAAAATGTACTGAGAAAAACTCAAGGAATACTGAGATATTTTTTGTCTCACTTTTGGCAGATTTTTTGATTTATAGAAAGGGTTACAAAAAATGTCATATAGGGTAAGGGTGGAAATATGGACTACGTGGGTAATATGGACCACACGATTATTTTCTATGCATGCATATGATTTACCGTTTTTCATGTTCAGACTTTACGTTAATACCTACAGCTTATAATAGTGCGATTTTAGCGTTCGGTGAAGTCGCTAGTTGCTGTGAAGTTGTTTTTCCTAAAAAAATATTTAGTGATTCATTTTTTCCAGTGAGTAAATTTGATTATATCACTTAAAAGACATCGTGTTTTTAAATAAATTATTAATTCTATAAAATCAGTGAATACCACTTATAATTTATGAGCACAAATTAGTTCATTAACCACAAGAGTTTTTGATAAAACAACCATTTAATATGGACCACCAAAGAAAAAAGCCTCAAAAACAAATGTATTTATCATCTTTTTCATATGGTGAATCTAGCTGAAATTTTCATGACGTAATTCGTAAACTACAAAGCAAAAGAAGATGAAAAATGCTTATAATGTAATACCCTTTACTCAGAAGATCGCTGTGGCGAATTTTGGATTGAATGTGTAATCTGACGTTCTTGGAGTCATGAAAAATGTGAAGAATGTGGAAGTGACATATTTATATGCAACTTCTGTACCAAATAAACATGTGGGGCAATATGAACTACCATATACGTGTATAGCCCATATAACACTAAACTTTTTTTTATCTTCATTTTGAGTATTTTCTTTTTTTTAAGTTTTTTCCTTATCCTGATGAGATATTTAACCAAAACTGAATCAAAATTAAAATTAATTGTTTCCTTTAATGAATGACGTAAAATTAATTGTTTTGTTTTATGTTTTTTGGAGTTTTATTTAAAAAAGAATGATTGGTGGTCCATATTTCCCTCTCTTACCCTACCCCCAAAGATGTGCTTCTTATGAGTTCTTCTGGGAAGCAGCTACATTTCTTCCCCTTGGGGTTCTGTTGAAATAGCTAACAAAAAAGTGTTTTTTGGGTGTTTTCATGTATAGTTTTCAAACCCGAATACTTATCTCAAAAATCAAAGTTAAGCCATCAATTTCAAAACTCAGTGCACTGCGTTTACCTGTCAATTTCAGAAAAATAACAATGTTTCCAATTTGAGAACTGTGTATCCTTTAAAATGTCAAACTGAGTTAAGGAGAGTGAAATAAAATCTAATGATGAAACTAGAAACTTCCGGCCAATTAGAAGGAAATTAAATATGGTTAGACTTGAAAAACTTGTCTTAGAGAAACTTAAGAAATTACAAATGTCATTTTAAATGCTTATCATACGTCATGTTGTATGTGTTTAAATAGAAAATAAATTTGAAACGGCTACAACTTTTGCAAATATGACGATAAATTGTTTGTTTTTTGAACTATAAAATCCTATAGAACATATTTTACAAATAGAATGCTCTTTGTGAAATGGGTCAAATAACTTATGCTTAAGCTTCAAAGTTGCATATTTCGAGTACCAGAGCTAAATCATTAAAATTAATAATATCACTCAATTAAGTTTACTTGAATAACATTGCCAATAAAAAGGAATAACTATTATTGTTATAAAACCCGCCTTCATTTAGTTCGAACTGCCACAACGCTGTAACATATTAAAAGTACTTGATTTCTTGACATGACGACTGATCAATCATAAAATAATTATTGAATGAAAATCAAGAAAAACAATATCTATAACTTGACTTGAATTCGTGCATCAGTGATACTTTTCCATAACATCACAAGCAAAACAGAACAGATAACGAATGATTGCAACATTGTAAGATTGTCTTATGATTGCCTTCAATTGACTGCGAAGAGAACAATGAAAGCGACGAGTTCATTTCACATTTTTATTAATCTTTGTAATATTGAAGCGCCTTCTACAAAGGTCTAAAAATAAATCAAACCAATTGATGCAAATCTATTTTATTTTTTATTATATTTCTTCCTTAACTCTTGCTTGTTTTTTTGTATATAAGTACGTACGTATTTACTACTATTGTAAGATCTGCCATATGAGTGTTAATTTATTGCGTGTTACAAATTGATCAAAAGTGCATTTTTTAACATGAAATTCATCAATTACTTGAATAATTTTTTCTAGAATAACTTTGAAGAAATCATATTGAGATGAGTTCTTTTAAGTATCATGTTGCATGCTACATTTTAATTGATTTAATTGTTTTCTTTTTGTTGAAATCATCAACTTAACATGATAGATCTACTAAGACTGTATGTGATATGCGTATAATGTAAATTCCAAAATGCGGAAAAATTTTACAATGGAATTTTTGATTATAGGAATTAAGAACCTTTTATTTACGAAACTGTACTTGGTTGTTTTCTATCACTTCATAACACTGTTCGACAATTTCGAACTTTTTTTTAAACACATTAGAAAATCGAAAAAATTCTTAAAGTAGACGTTAAAAAAAAATTCCCGTTTCTCGTGGTTTTTCTCCAGCACGTCAAATTTTTTTAATCGATTTTTGAAGTTTTTTTATCCACTGTACATGAAAAAACCAAAAATACCGCATTCTTGTGTTAAATCGATGAATTTAACTATATGATCCTTACATCTGAGGTTTATCGCTTACCTTAAGTTTTAAGAATTTTTCGTCTTTGGTAACTCTAAATGAAATATTTTGTAGGATATTTTTGCAATTTTTTTTAACCCATTGTGGCTCAGTTTTAGCAAAAGGGGTCAAAAAGACCCATAAAAACAGGATATAATAGGAAAATGATCCTAGTGTGATTTCGTTCTGATCTTGTGAGAACGAGTTTTGTCCAAAATGTAGTTTAAGAGTTTTACAGTGGGGTGAAATTTGGAAAATATTTATTGTTAGAAGTGCTTACTGATTTAGATGATTTTTTTGCTTTCAGGATAAAATTTTACTTTTTTAGTGTTCAGCAACTAGTAGTGAAATTGTATAGTAAATATTTCTGTAGTACATACTGACTCCTGACTCATACTTCCCCTGTTTTAGGTGTCATTTTTGTACCTTATTAAGAAAAAGGCAAAAATTAGCCACATGTGGGGGTTGTACAGGGTTAAAATTTTCTACAAAAATATTCTCCGCAATATCCTGCATAAGTTTGTTGAACACATGATACACCTCAAATTTAAGAATCATATAGTTAAATTCATCGATTTGACACAAGAATGCAATATTTTTGTTTTTTCATGTACAGTGGATAAAAAACTTCAAAAATCGATTAAAAAAAATGTGACACGCTGGAGAAAAACCACGAGAAACGGGTATTTTTTTTTTAACGTCTGCTTTCAGATTTTTTTGGATTTTCTCATGTGTTTTTTTTTTTGTGTCGAACAGTGTAATCATAAGATATGTTTATTTTAAGGCTCAGAAAACAATTTTTTTAATTAATTTTACTTTTGGAAAAATTTAATCACCAAAAAACATAATTCATATTTTTTTTTGATAACAAGTACTTAAACTTAAGATTCATATGGTAGTTAAATAACTTTATCTGACTCAGATTTCCCTATCAGAAACTTATGTAATATAAATTTATGCCTATCCGCCACAAGTTTGCTAAATGCATATATGTAGTACGTCTATCAGTAATTATATCTGGAATCGGTAAAATAGACCAATAGCATAGTGGTTACTATGCTGCCTAATAGTTTAATTCGTAGGCTGCTATATACAGTGTCGGCCAAAACCTTAGCACCCCCTAAAGAAATTTTTTCTTATATAAAATTTTTTTGAGAAAACGACATTATTGAGTTAGTTTGTGTGTTTATTTTATTTATTTATACGTTTATTATTGACAAACAAGGACTTAAAAAATTCAGGGATTTATAAATTAAGAGTAACATTTAATAATCATTAAAATTTAGAAACTTCTTCGGACAAAACTGAAGCACCCCCTTCTTAACATTTAATAAAATCTTTTAAAATTAATATATAGTTGAAAACTCTTTATACTGGGTTACATTAGCACATCTACAAAGCATAGAGGACATTATATTATTAATGATATCCTTCGATATCCCTTCCTAAGGCTACTTTCAAAGCTTCAAATAGATTTTTTTTGGTTTTGCAATTTTCCTTATAGATTTACGTGTTAACGATCTCCCAGAGGTTCTCAATGGGATTCAAATCTGGGGGCCTGGCCTGGCCAACCAAGGACTTACATCCCATTACTCTGAAACCAGGCTTTATAAACTTAAGCGGTATGTGCTTGGATCGTTGTCCTGTTGGAACCTCCATTTATGTGGCATCTCTTGATCCGCATTAAGCAGCATCACATCATTTGGTATGTCAAAGCGCATAAAACAATCCATTATTCCTTTAGTCTAGTGAATTAACCCACTCCCTTGACCAGAGAAAAAGCCACAGACCATTAAACTCCATCCTCCGTGCTTAACAGAGGCTTTGCAAAATTTTAGTTTCAATCTTTTTCCTTTTGGTCTGTGTTCTCGCCTTAAATCATCCGAACCTTTGATATCATGCTACGAACCCAAGTCCTACGAATCCCAGTACTACGAATTCAAGTATATTATGAAAGATTCGGATGATTTAAGGCGAGTAAGCAGACCAAAAGGAAAAAGATTGAAACCAAAGTTTTGCAAAGCCTCTGTTAAGCACGGAGGATGGAGTTCAATGGTCTGTGGCTTTTTCTCTGGTCAAGGGAGTGGGTTAATTCACTAGACTAAAGGAATAATGGATTGTTTTATGCACTTTGACATACCAAATGATGTGATGCTGCTTAATGCGGATCAAGAGATGCCACTTAAATGGAGGTTCCAACAGGACAACGATCCAAACACATACCGCTTAAGTTTGTAAAACCTGGTTTCAGAGTAATCGGATGCAAGTCCTTGGTTGGCCAGGCCAGTCCCCAGATTTGAGTCCCATTGAGAACCTCTGGGAGATCGTTAACACGTAAATCTATAAGGAAAATTGCAAAACCAAGAAAAATCTCTTTGAAGCTTTGAAAGTAGCCTTAGGAAGTGATATCGAAGGATATCATTAATAATATAATGTCCTCTATGCTTTAAAGATGTGCTAATGTAACCCAGTATAAAGAGTTTTTAACTATATATTAATTTTAAAAGTTTTTATTAAATGTTAAGAAGGGGGTGCTTTAGTTTTGTCCGATGAAGTTTCTAAATTTTAATGTTTATTAAATGTTAACTCTTAATTTATAAAAACCTGAATTTTTTAATTCCTTGTTTGTCAATAATAAACGTATAAATAAATAAAATAAACACACAAACTAACTCAATAACGTCGTTTTCTCAAAAAAATTTGATATAAGAAAAAATTTCTTTAGGGGGTGCTTAGGTTTTGGCCGACACTGTATATTTCTGGCCTAGGGAACACTTATGTCAATAGCTAAAATCTGGCAACACCATAATAAAGTTTGACATTTTTTAGCATAAACGTACTCAGAACGTTTTGACGTACGACCATCATTTGTGTTGTTTACAGTGACTTGAAAAAATCAACTGTAAACAAAACAAATAGCACTTGTACATCAAAACGTTGTGAGTACGTTTATGCTAAAAAATGTCAAACTTTATTATGGTGTTGCTTGATTTTAGCTATTGACATTAGTGTTGCCTAGGCTAGAAATATATATAGCAGCCCACGCACTTCTAGAAAATAATGTAATTAATTTTTACTTTTGCATGACGTTTTACTTTTATGAAAAAATTTTATCACCAAAAAACATAATTCATATTGTTTTTGATACCAAGTTCTTAAACTTAAGATTCATATGGTAGTTAATTAACTTTATCTGACACAGATTTCACTATCAGAAACTTATGTAACATAAATTTATGCCTATCTGCCACACGTTTGCTAGATACATATAGTAGGTCCATCAGTAATTTTATCTGGAATCGGTAAAATAGACCAGAAGCATAGTGGTAACTATGCTGCCTGATAGTTTAATATAACATCGTATGTTTTCGGAATAATTTCGGCAAACAAACACATCAAAAGCGAAGAGTGTAATAACATTGAACACTACAATGACACAGACACATGGTAACATTTGTCGCTAGCTATAACTATCATTATGCCGCAAAGTGGTCTAAAAATACATTTTAGCTTATATTTAATATTTTCACCTACTAGCTAGCTTACTATTATATGGTTTTGTTCCATTCTTTGCTTTTTCTGAGTCCAAATCTTACATGTTTTTTAATCTGCCACGCCTACTTTTTGAGCTATGGATAGTGAAGGGAAGGACGATGAGGCCAACGCTCCAGGAGTCGTTAAATTTGCTTAGAAATTTAAATAATGAAAGACAATGTCAGTGGTGAAAATTTTTTTAAGTTTCTCGTTTCTTTCTATATTTTGTTGAAAATCGAAATATTGGTCAGAGGGCTCAGGAGAACCTTTCCTAAAATTTTCTAATTACCATGCAAAATGACGTTTGAGTAACACTTATTTCGTGATTTTGACATTTACACTAAAATTTTTTGAGCTGTTCAGTCCACCTGAAAAAAATCTTATCTACGCCTGTTATAATAACAAATTGAAGTTAAAATATTTCAATTAAAATTTTGTGCACAAAATGTAATTGTGAAACAAAATGGAAGTCACTTTGAGACTAACTTCAAACTAAGATCTTACTGCGAATTTAACAGCAGTGACAAGCAAAATCAGTCTTGGTCAAGATGAGGGCCAGACCAAGACTGCTATTCGATCGTGGTTATATAAAGCTAATATAGGGGTGTCAAGCATCTGCGAAATTTGGCATATTAAAAATCTATTTATCACTATTTAACAGTCTTACAAACAAAATCATAAAATAGTCTGAGAAAAGTCATACCATCATCTAAAATCTTAAAGTATTATAGTGCCAATGTACAGTGTCGCACAAAACAATATTGTCACCTTTTGCTTCAATATGTTTAAAGCTTTTTTTCTAAGTTACGCATAAAAATTCGGGAGACTACTTGCAGAAAATATGCAAAACTCAAGTCTCCCGTTTTTTGCTAAATAGCTTTAGTAAGTATCACTCAATGTCCGTTTTGGATAATAAATGACATTGTTAATGAAAATTATATCAAAAATAGAACAAAATGGGTCGAGGAAAGCCTTGCTCAAACGAAGAGCGTTCCATTATCAAAAAGATACGAAGTGAGTTCCGAAGTAAACGGGAAATAGCCAAAGTAATTGGAAGATCTCAAAAGTTTGTAATGATATACTGGCACAAAAACAACAACAAAGTATGACATACCTTTGTGGACTAAATGCCAAAAAGATGTCGTGCAGTGATTAATAATAAGGGTAATGCTACTAAATATGTATTAGCTGCTGCATTATTATTTTTTTATTTTCCCTACTTTTTCATGATTTCTTAACAATGAACCTATTTTTTTGTCAACCATGGATTTGATCCTGAATGATTGTTTTTGTTCTTTTTATTACTTTAAGGAAGTAATATTTATGTTAAAGTAAATAGAAATATAAGTACTATGTTAACGTAATAAAAAATGTTCTAATAAAAGAAATGTTTCCATCAGCTGCTATGGTATATGACGAAAAAGAAAATTTTTTTAACTGACCTTTTCCTTCTGTCTGTCACTGTATATCTGATTATTTTTTGATTATTTAAGGGAACCAGCACAAAGTAACTTTAGTAATTAGTCGCTTTATTTCTTCAGCAGCAGCATAAATTTTAATGATTTTACACAAAAATTTTAATTTATTGATTTTAAGCAAATAACTAATATGCCACTTCAGTTAATTTTTAATGATCAATATACCACTTTTGCTGTACTACTATACCACTTCACCTAAACTGCTGTACGAAAGACCATGTACTGATGTAAGATGTTCCAAGTTCGTTTTCAACATATCATCAGTAAATGTTTATGATTCTTCAAGATTAATTTAAGATTCTTTAATTGTTATCTGGATATGTCAAGCTTATAGGGAAGTGACATGTTACTGGTCCAGTTAGACACAAACGGTTTTTGAAGCAATGTTTTTTTAAACATTTTTTAAACTTTTTTCGAATTTTTCGAAAGTTTAACATTTTCCAAATTTTTAGATTGTTTTAGAATTTTTAGAAAATTGTAGATTTTTCAACTTTATTCAACTTTTTTCATATAATTTTTCGACTATTTCAACATTTTTCAATATTCGGCTTTTGGTACTTAATGCTTTAACATTTATGTTACAGAAAGTTAAAGGACTATTGAGCAATAGCAAATCGTTTTGCCAGATATACGAGCTACAATTCAAAATGTCTTGAAACGAGTACAAGTGCGCACCTACTCAGGAGGTGGTTATTTCATCTATATAATTTTTTCAATTTATTGTCATCAATTTTACATCTTTTAAATAAACATCTCTACCCCCATTTTGTATTTCACACTTTATATTAAATTTAATTAAATTTTAAATTTCCAAACTTTTCCATGTTAATCTCCAGACACCCTATAAGAAAAAAATATCGCAAATATAAATTTTGGCTAATATGTCCATAAACTTTTTATGAGGTGTGGCATTATAGTTATCCAAGGCATATTACACTAGATATATTCATCGCTCTTAGCAACGTCAACATTAACTCAATGTAAATAAATAGATGTTTGTTTAAGATTTTAAAAAATTATTTTATAAACTAATTATTTGTGCGTATCTTAAATGTAGGAAGCGTGGTAATTAGTAATTGAAAGTTAGTATTAATAAGGAGCGCTGAGCATTTCATGAGTTTGCAATGAAAGGGAAACAAATTTATTAAGGTGTTTAAGAAATTTTTTAACTTCCCGAAACTTGAAAAAATTGCAAATGCCATCTCCTCCTTAATGTCAAGTTTTAAAAAGTTTTCTTTTGGTAAATGAAAAACTTTTCATGGCTGAATCATTAAGCATTCATACTAAAATAGTACCGTAGGTCAGAAATATGTAAATGAAAATGTGTACTTTTTCTCAGCATTTACTTAAGTATAAGGTCAAATCCATTATTGCTACAATCAATTAAATCAAACTACATATTGATTATTAAGTGCATATACCTGCATATATATTGTTGCTACAGTTCTGCATGTGAGTCTTTCTTTGCTCCTCGGCTTTTTATCCGATTTTTATGAAAAAAATAATTACACTGAAAAAAAAAAAAATTCTTTTTGGTGGCAAAAAACCTTTTTTCCTTTTTCAAACCCGTTTTGGGGTTTGGTGTACCCTTTTTATTTTTTTGAAATATTTTAATGAGATCAAGCTGCGCAAATGGAGATGGATTGGTCACACTCTCCGGAAACCACACAGCGAAGTGGAGTGGAATCCATAAGGCAGTAGAGGACGTGGTAGACCCCAAACCAACTGGAAAAGAAAATCCAAGAATCGGGAAAGTCGTGGCAAGAGATCAAAGTCATCGCAAGGGATCGCGACGAATGGAGATGTTTCATATTCGCCCTATGCTCCTCCTAGGTGTTAAAGGAGAATACATACATACAAATTTTATTATAACTATTTTCCGGCCCTAAAAATTGTGGTATGTTTCACGGTTATCAAGCTATGCATTTTTGAAGTTACATAATGTTGTGCTTATCATGAGTCGTTGGTGCGCGTGCGCTACCATGCAGGGCTGCCACCGTCCGGACGGTATTTTTTTTTTTTTTCAGTGAACCTTAGTGAAATTTTTCATAGAATTTTTTGTGGAATATTTTAACCCATTAAACCCAAGTTTTTGGATGAAGGGGTCAAAAGGACCCATAAAAACTGGATGTAATGGGTTAATGTGTTCTAGAAACTTGTTCCATGCTTGATTTCATGTTAACCTTCTAGAACATATTAACCCATTATAACCAGTTTTTATAGGTTTTTTCGACCCCTTGATAACGGTAAAGCATACCACAAATTTTAGAGCCGGAAAATAATTATAATAAAATTTACTTTTAAATAAAACTATTTCAAAAAAAAATAAAAAAGGGGCACAAATCCCAAAAATAGCTTTAAAAAAGGAAAAAGGTGTTTTTTCCATCAAAAATAAACTTTTTTTTTTCACTGTAATTTTTTTTTTCAAAAGCTTATATTTTTTTAAAGAACACTGAAAATTTCATCCGAGGAGCTATGGATTTTCAAATATGTGAGTATTCTAAAGGTTGGATCAAACTTCCTATGGCCGCCATCTTGTAAATTTTCGGAATTTCGGAATATCATTTTACCACAGTTATATGTGTGTCAAATACTTACTTTTCACAAATTTTCATAAAAATCGGAGATGTCAAGTCAAATCTTGGTCGGTAACGCAAAGAAAGACTCATGTACAGTGTATTTTTGATAACCTTCCTAATCGCATATGACTCGTTTTGTTAAGATTTAAGTAAAAACAAATTAAAGCTAAAATTAAAATACAATCAGGCCTATCACGGAATCTATCGTAGATACGAAATGCTATCATTGAATTCGAATTGCTACGACGCACGTCCGCGCGAAATGCGTTTTCTGTAGAATTTTGATGGCAGGTATCTCATTTCCTTCAGAAATTTACGCTGATTTTAAATTCGACCTTTTTTCAAAACTTTTTTTTTTTATTTAGTAAGTGCTGCGAAGTAATTGGACACCTTTTTTTCAGGTCACAACAGATCAATTTAAATTTGTTCTTGCGAGGCATGTGTACATTTTAGTGTGCAAACTACCAAAAAAAGACTCTCATTTTCAAAAAGTTATAACTTTTTCTACGATCATTACATTTTTATGTTCTTAATATCAAATAATAGGGAAAAGTCTGTAAAATAAAGTTTGCGGCTTACATTTTTTTCTTAGGCCTCTGTTTTCAAAATTTTGATCTTAAGAAAAAAAAAATTTTTCCTGAAAAATCACTAAACTCGATTTAAAGAAAAAACTATGGTTGGAATTTTAAAAATCGAATTTGAAATCAGCGTAAATTTCTGAAGAAAATTAAATATCTCCCATCAAAATCCTATAGAAAAAACTTTTTTGCCTTAAATCGCGCGGATGTGCGACGTGAATTCAAAATTCGTAGATTGTAATCACTTTCTCCATCCGAAACTCAATTTTTTTTTAATTTCCGACAAATATATAGGACTACCGAATAAATATCATAATTTTATAAAAGAAGTACTTCAAACTCCATAAATTACGAAGTTACGTTTGTAATTTCTTGAAATCAATAATAGCATTTTCGTAGATCTCACGAAATTCGTATCTACGATGGATTCAATGATAGGCCTGAATATAAATTAAAACTAGTAAGGGTGCTACCTTTGGCCTGGCCAAACATTAAATACCCTACACTGCAGTATTTGGAAAATTTTGCTTGTATGGGAAGTGCCACGCCCTTTTGTGCGAAGTCACCCATTTTTTTCTCAGAGTTTGAGTTTATAGTTCTTAGTATTTGAGTGAAATTTGGTTGGATTATCTCAAAAAATGTTTTCAGCATAGCGTTTTGAAGCTTTTGCGTGTATGGGAGGTGCCACGCTCTCTTGTCCGATTTTATCCAGTTTTTGTTTAAAGCTTTCAGTTATCATTCTTAGTGTCAGTAACATTTAGTTCGATTATCTCAATAAACGCTTTCAGTATAGCATTTTGAAGCTTTTGCTTATATGATAGGTGCCACGCCCTGTTGTCCAAATTTGCCAAGTTTTTGCTTAGAGCTTGCGCTTTCAATTCGTAGTATTTATGTGTATTTTGATTGCATTATCGTGAAAAATACTAAAAAAGATACATTTTGAATATATTTTTTGTATGGGCGGCAGGCGTGTCCGTTGACCGATTTCGCTCATTTTCAATCCCCCGAGCTAAATTTGACGACAGAGGCTGTGCACCAAATTTCATTGAATTATTTTGCTTAGTTTTCTCAAAAAATGTATTTCCACACACAGCCGGCCAGCCAGCCACCCAGCCAGCCAGCCAGACAGACAGACAGACGGACATGGCTATATCGACTCAGGAGGTGACGCTGATCAAGAATATATATACTTTTCTATATCTGCCACGCCTCCTTCTCTGCGTTACAAACGGAAGGACAAAGTGAATATACCCTGGGTGTAGGGTATAAAAAAAGGAAAGGTAGGACAAACTCTTGTTTTGCGTATTAATATATAGATTATTTATTTTATAATATTTTTTTTTTATGCAATTTTTTTTTTAATTTTTCAATTTTCCTTTCTGTAATATTTACTTTTGTTTAACTAAATTGAAACTGATTACACAATGAATATCAAATTCTGTTTGGACAACATTTCCTTATTATACAAATTTTATACCTCTCGATCATATCGCTCAATGGTGTAGAGGTCTAACGAGTTTGTAAATGTAAGTAAATATAATATCACAAGAGGAAAAATTTCTAGCGCTTCTGATCCAAGCACTTCAAAAGTGCTTGTCCCCATAGAAATTTGGAAGCACTTTCACAATGATTTTTCATAAGGCTGCAGTAAAAACAACGTGAGTTCGAACCCAGCCAGGGTGATTTTTTTAAATTTTTTTTGATTTGTTTTGCTTTATTTATTTTTTTTATTAAAATATTTTTTATTCAACCTTTTTTATTTTACTTTTCTATTTTCCTTTCAGTTTTTTATTAACATTTGCTTACTTGAATTGAAAATGATTGCACAATGATTCTATGTAAGGCTGCAGGAGCATTCGTATGTCAAATTCTGTTTGGACAACATTTGCTTAATATACAAATTTAATACCTCTTCATATCATCGGGCGGTCTAAAGAGTTGGTAAATGTAAGTAAAAATATCTAGCACGCGGATGGTCGTGGATTCAAATCCTGACGCGGCCAGTTTTTTTTTTTTTTTTCTTTTTTTTAATTTTATTGAAAAAACGCGTTCCGCAGCATTACAAATAAGCGCTTCAAAGGCCTTTTGAAGTAAGACTGCGGTAAGCTTTTGCTCGCTTACATCCTATGACATGCAATGTTAAAAAGAAACTATAGTTCTTACGGAGCGGAAGCGCTTATAGATGAAAAGGATGCACTTCAGAAGGGTTTTTGAAGCACTTCTTTTCCCCTTGGAATGTTTCTATCACACGGACGGTCGTAAGTTCGAAGCGGAAGCGCTTGTTGACTAAAAAGAAGCAATTCAGAAGGTTTTTTGAAGCGCTTCTTTTACCCTTGAAAATCTACATACATATATAACATTTAAAGAACGTTTGACATTATTGAATTATATAATTTAAAAAACAAATTTTACTTTTTTTACATTTAAAATAAGTGGGACGCAAAACTGCGGCTTTTTTGTGGAATCGCTCAAATAATATTCTTAAAATCATAAAAAGTTAGAAATTGACAACCAGCAGCGAAGAAGTCAATGTACGTTCTTAAGTCGACAAGTTATTCGTAGCCAAAAAGCACAATATTTATGCATTAACAATGCCATAAAAAGGTTTTTAATTAGGGTTTTAGATTAAATCCAGAATGGTAGTTAATTATTGCTACAGATAAAATTGTTGACATGTGCGCTAACTTATGGGACTGTTTCTGTAACGAACTAATGTAGGTTTTCGTAAGAATGCTTATAAACTTAACCTATTTTTTTTTTTTAATTTTGTTTTTTCTTTTTTTTTTTTAGTCGAACTTATCAAATTGATCCTTATCTATCTTTATCTTCACGAAAAAAAAACCTTATACATGTTTACAAGCTCATGTGATTTTTGATTTTTACGAAACAGGGTGTACTGCATAAGGCTACGAAGCTTCTGGGAGGTAATAGAGCTGGCAGAGAAAAACCAAAAAATTTCACCTGGTTTGTCTAAAATTCACCCCTGAGGAGTTACAAGGTTAAAACTGATTTTCTGACATATTTTACAGTACAAAAATTTTCTTGGCTCACCCTTGCGTTTTGGAGAAAATTTTTTTGAATGAAGCTTTTAAATAATTATATGAGCTTTCTAACAATGCATTTGGCTTATAGGGCTTAAAAGGTTTTTGCAAAGATGATATTTCAATATTTTTTTCCTATTTTTTGACTTTGGCGGCCATTTTAGTATGAAAAAGGTTCTATTAACATTCCTTTTTATAATTTTTTTTGGGTTCTCATTAAATTTCCTTTAATTTGATCCAACATTTGTCATACCAATTTTTTAATTTGACGTCAGAAAAAAATATTTTTCAAGAACAATCCGTTTGAAGTCCTCAGTCGATAAAGGGCATCATATGCAGCGCAACGTGTGTGTTATATAGAAAAGTATTTTTTCCGAGATCAAATTAAAAAAATGGTGTAAAATTTGCTCTACCAAATTAAAGGATATTTAATGGGGACTCCAAAAAAAATTATAAAGGGGTATGTTAAAAGGACCTTTTTCATACTTACATGGCCGACAAAGTCAAAAACAAGGAAAAAAAGTTTAATATCAACTTCAAATGTACAAAACTTTGTAAAAAACCTTTTAAATCCTATACACCGAATAAACTCTCAGAAAGCTCATACAATCAGCTAAAAGTTTCATACAAATAAAGTTTTCTCTAAAACGTTAGGGTGACCCAAGAATATTTTTTTTTTTGTAAAACAAGTCAGAAAATCAAGGTTACATTTTAGACCAACACCACGCACAATTTGTTTTAGTCTATGCTTCCTCTATAATCTCCCAGAAGCTTCGTAACCTTATGCAATACACCCTATATGGAGACGCTTGATCATTTTCCTTGCGAAAAAATACGATTTTATTAACCCTTTCATGCCCATTGTTGCCTATAGGCAACATTGTATATTTGCAAAAAATTATGCAAAAAGTGGATGTTTATTTCATATAATTAAAAATCAATATATATATTAATTTGGATCAAAAAGGACATTAAATAACTAAAAACATGTAAGAGAATCAGAAAAACAAAATAATTGCACAAAAAAAGTATTAGGTGTTCCTCAGTAATTTTCTAAAGTCAATGTTGCCTCTGGGCAACTTTGGACACTAATGGATATATTTCGAATAATTTGATCTTTTGCATTAGGTATGGTTTCCATGGCTAAAAATCATAAAAAAATATGTTAGTTTGATTGGGAAAACTTCTCTGGTTGAGGGTGGACCAGATGGAAGCAAAATATATTGGGTGTACAACTTAAAAACCGGAATTTGACGGTGGATGTCCGTACTAACAAATATCGAGAAAACTCGAACTTTATATATATGTCATTTTGAAGCTACATTTGACAGCTGTCAAAATCAGTCAACAAAACAATTTTATCTTGTGTGCATCATTATTATTTTTCACGATGGTTAACTTCGAAAATTGGAGAAAAAGACAGCATTTGCGGGGGGGTTCTAGTGGGTAATTTTTTTGCAAAGAAAACAGCAGTCGAAAGTCATCGCATTCTTGTAGAAGTTTATGGGGACTATGCTCCGGCTGAATCAAGCTGTCGTGAGTGGTTTAAAAGTGGTTATTTTGATGTCGAAGACAAAGAACGTCCTGGTCAGGACCAGCTAGGTGTGATCCATTATGAGCTGTTGCCAGGTGGCCAAACCATTAATGCTCAATTCTATCGTCAACAATTGATCCAATTGAAGCAGAAAATCCAGGCAGAGCGGCCAACGTATGCGACCAGACATGAGTCAATCATTTTCCACCACGATAACGCTCGACCACATATTGCTGCCCCAGTCAAAAATTACCTGGAAAACAACGGAAAACAACGGATGGGAAATTTTGCCTCACCCGCTTTATAGCCCAGACCTTGCACCATCAGACTACCATTTGTTCCGATCGATGCAGAATGCCCTATCAGGAATACGCTTCACTTAAGTTCAAGATATCGAAAATTGGCTCGATTCATTTTTCGCCGCCAAGCCGGCGCAATTTTTTTGGGATGGAATTCATAAATTGCCTGAAAGATGGGGAAATGTTGTAGCTTCCAATGGACAATACTTTGAATAAAATATAATGTAACATTTTTCCACAATAAAGTATCAAATTTCGCTAAAAAATTCCGGTTTTTAAGTTGTACACCCAATAGTATATTTTCAGAATAAATTTGAATAAAACCCACAACAATCCCATGACAGGGTGAAAATATTGCAGTGAATTTTCTGAAGAGCACATTCACAAAGATATGGAAAATGAAATTGAACAAAAAATAGAAAACTAGATTTTTGGCAAAATAAACTTTGGAAATTTTAAAATGAGTTGATGCTTCAGGAATTTTATATGACTTCTGTTTGTAAGTTGGAGAGGAAACATATGAATACTTTTGACTAGGAATATATTCAGGCATTGTATTACATTCGACTTCCAACATTTCCAAAAATTTATATTTTAAAGTATTTTTCGATAATGGTTTTACTTCTAATGATCGTTTCTGAGGAGCACTGCCGTGTACAGACTTTGTTCTTCGGGGGAGGAGTTTTCATACAAAAAAATCGAAGGAGAACTATAACGAACACTGAATTTGTGCCGTTATATATGGGTAAAAATTATTTCTGGGGGATGAACCTCCAAAACCTCCGTGTACACAGGCCCGCTTAAGAGCAGGAACAACTCGTAATAATCGTCTAGGAAACTGTTTTCTATGTCAAGAAAAGGAGTTATGTAGCTTAAATGGACGAGGATCACACTATAAAACTTTTGGGTAATCCTCGTCCAGCTATCGATAGCTTCAATGAGCACATGGGAGGTGTTGATCTTTCCGATATGTTGATGGAACTACTCGTATATGCGATTCCAAGAAATGGTATCTGCGCATAGTATCCTGGTGCATAAATGTATTGTATGTATCCAAAGACCTTTTCCAGGTGACTTTTGATTTACCACTGCCTAAGCTGCCTTGTGGATACCACTCAAGTGCTGTAAATTTCGCTGTTTTGTCTTCGGATCTATTTAAGGTGTAATTCAGAGTTTGGGATGGTACATAAGTAGATAGCTATTCTACCACAGAGATATAGAATATGATAAAATAGGAACTTTCAGTTAGATAAAGCTGATGAACTACTGCAACACTGCAAATAGAACAGCACCTACACATAAGAACGCAAATTTGTCACCTGCTCCAGCTTAAACCCCTCCAACTTCTATTACAATTTTACACTATGGACCCTGCAAGCCCATTGAGACTTCGGCAGACTATATATTGGAGAAAATGGGTATCAAATTTTAATAAAATTTCCATTCAAATTCAATATAAAAACTGTATTGTTCATTAATTTTATTTTACAAAGTTTACCAGCAATGCCCAATGTTGCCTATATGCAACATCTTCCAGAGCACAAACTAGGATATACAGGACCTAGAAATTAATACTATATGTTCGTTTGGTCTATATTTTCAACTGTATGGCCTCAAAAAAATTTTAAGTCCCCCCCAAATTAATTCGGACATGAAACGGTTAAATATCTGCCAAACAGTTACAGTACAGTTGAATTTTTTAAAATTATCTTATCTCCTAAACTACAAGTGGTACGAAAACGATTCTTACATATTTTTGTAGACTATTTCCTGAGCTACAAAACTAACGACTAACATATTTCTGTATTTACAATCGATGCATCCAAAATCAAATGAACCCATCCGGATCTTACTTCACTTATAACACTGTCAATGATGGCATGAAAACTTTGACAATTCCACTTTTCTAAGGAGCACAAGATAATATCATGTCAAGAATCAAACAAAATATGAATATATCTGATCAAAACTTAATACATACTTACATAGGAATTTTATAAAATTTACGCACAATTTTTCTTTTCCTCAATGGCACAAGTTCATTGCTCTCGATCTCCATTTCAAAACTTTTTGCTTATAAATTTCAATATTAATAACTTTCTGAACTTTATAGTAATATATATGGAGTTTTATAAAATTTTGAAAAGATCATTTGGTTGAGGTTGTAGATCAAGTAAAAACGCCAATTCCTTAAGTTCTTGGAGACTTTTAACAGTTACAGTTAGATATTTAATAGAAAACTAATATGCGAACTTTTGCAGACACCGAATTTATTCGTAAAAATATGATAAAAAGTCAGCACACTGAAAATCGATATCTACTTATTATGCGTTCCCAATTAAGACTACGTATTCCTATCAATGGTTTGTGTTATGTTCTCCTAATTTTTATCAATCATTAATTGATATTATGTCGTTTTATCAATTTTGCACTCATTTTGCGTAGAAAAATGTAATCTTGACATAATTAAACAGTTGAATTGTTTTTTTTTTACATAGGTTTGCTTAAAAATTGGTTTTGAATTGATGTGTATAATGCTAAGAGTACACTAGGCGCGAAATAAAACAAAATGCCCATCAACAACCTTCCTACTTATGTATGTACATTAGAACGGTTTGATTTTGTATGAAGCAAAAAAAAAAATCAACCCGAAACTAAACTCAAAAGTTAGAAGAACTCTTAAAAACGATATAATTTTTTTTTTTCATTCCGAGAAAAACCAATGAGCACTTTTGATTCTACTGAAGGCCCATTTATGCTAAAAAAAACATGTTTTTTGGTAATAACTTTTTTTTAAATTACAAAATGGATGCCGAAGGGTGCTTTTGAAAAATTTTGGCGTTCAAAAATTATCATTTTTTTTTTTTGTGGTGTACTACGAGGGCTGCTAGATATATTTCTGGCCTTATAATGAAAATGCGAATATTTATCGTCAAAAATGGTTTTATTGTGTTTCAAAGTATTCTCCAGCATGATTTATACACTTTTGCATGCGCTCAAACCAATTTTCGAAGCACTTTTCCCACTCCGATTGAGACACCTCCAAAACATGGTTTTTGAACGCTTCAGCAGCATCTTCTGGCGACGGAAATCGTTGACCACGCATTTTTTTCTTGATGTTCGGGAATAGAAAGAAGTCATTGGGGGCCAAGTCAGGGCTGTACGGCGGATGACCCATCAATTCGACGTTTTGGCCGGTCAAAAAGGCGCTGGTTTGAGTCGATGTGTGAGAAATCACATTGTCATGGTGAACAATGATTCGTCTTCTCTTGCTCGTTTTTCGAATTTCTCCGAAGACTTCAGGCAAACAAATTATGGTGTACTACTCAGAATCGACCGTCCTACGTTGCTCAAGCGGAACAGTCGCCACATGACCAGTTTTGCCGAAGAAACAGGCGACCATTTGCTTCGAAGTGCTTTTCCCATGAACAACTTTCTTTGGATTTGGCTCGTCTTCGAAGACCCACACGGTCGACTGCTGTTTTGTTTCGGGCTCATACGCATAGATCCATGATTCGTCACCTGTGACGATCTTATAAACGTCTTTTGAAGCACCGCGATCGTATTTTTTCAACATTTCTTTGCACCAATCGACACGAGCCTTTTTTTGAGCGATTGTCAAATTGTGCGGGATCCAACGAGAAAAAACCATTTTTACGGCCAGGTGTTCATGCAATATCGAATGTATTGGAGTGAAACTAATGCCCAAAGATGCTTCTATCTCACGGTGTGTCACATGATGATCTTGCATTATCAGTTCACGCAAGGCATCAATGTTCTCAGGCACAACGGCCGTTTTTGGACGACCTTCACGGAATTCGTCTTTGAGCGAGCGTCAGCCACGATTGAATTCATGAAACCAGTTTTTCACAGTGCTATAGGATAGTGCTTCATCGTCATACAAAGATTTAAGTTCATTGATGCATTCTTGTCGTGATAATCCACGTCGAAAGTTGTGAAAAATGATCGCACGAAAATGTTTACGAGTTAATTCCATTTTTTTGCCAAATTGATTTTTTCAAGTCACTGTAAACAACACAAATGATGGTCGTACGTTAAAACGTTCTGAGTACGTTTATGCTAAAAAATGTCAAACTTTCCAACGGCAATGTCAGATTGCACCTAGCAACACTTAGTGTTGCCTAGGCCAGAAATATATCTAGCAGCCTACGTATAGATAGAATTCACGTCTGAAAATCGACTTTTTTACGTTTTTCAATTACGCGGTTGAAAAACAATTTTTAACTCAAAAACAAGGCATCTTACGAAAAAAGTGTATAAGTCCAAAAATGCTTGGCATTTTTTCAGGATTTTTTGAGATATATTATAGTTTTTCAAAAATTTATCAAATTACAAGTTTTCAGCTGTTAAGCTTACTTTCGTGAGCAAACTGCTAGGTTTACTCAAAACCAAGGCATCTAGGAAAAAATATCATGAGACTTAAAATGCTTAGAATCCATCAAAGGATAGGTGTCGGCATTTGATATAGTGCGAGGCCACCAAACCTTTGGTATACGCCTTAAACATTTGTTGACGAATACTTGCAGCTTGATTGTTAGTTTTTCAGTAACAAGCCATGTTTCGCACCCATATAACAAAACCGATTTCACATTCGAATCAAAAATGCGCACTTTCGTTTTGGTGGATATAACAGAAGAAGACCATATTTTCTTCAGTTGAGCAAACGCGCCTTTTGCTTTTGCTATTCTTGAGTTGATATCCTCTTTGGCTCCACCATCCATGGAGATAATGCTGCCTAAATACGTGAAGCTGTCGACGATTTCGATGTCATCACTGCGAGCTTTAAACGTGATGTCATTTCTGTTTGATTTTTAGGACGGCTTTCTGCGATTCCAAGGCAAGGTCTTCAATCTTGCTTTGCATATCTGAATGTTTGGACGATAAGAGGCAGATGTCGTCAGCGTAGTCGAGATCTTCCAGATGTTTGGTAAAGTTCCATTGGATACCCCTTTTGGCCTTATTAAGAGCTTTACCTAGGATACCGTCAAAAACGATGAGGAAGGGAGATGGTGATAGTAAACAGCTCTGCCATACGCCTGAACTAGTGGTGAATATCGGTGACAACAACCCGTTGTGTAACACACTGCATTTAAAGCCTTCATATTGTGCACGTACTAAGTTTATGGCCTTTGGGGCAATATCTCTTCGCTGGAGTGAAACCCAAATATTTTCTCGGGAGATACTTGATTTTTCGACAATTATTCTAAGGGTGTTGATTTGAACCTCGCATGACTGGTTTGGCCGGAATCCTGCTTGTTGCCTTCGGATGGCCGAATCAAGCTTTTCGCTTGCCCTGTTTAGAAGCACTTTTGTCAGTACTTTTGATGGTACTGAGAGTAAAGATATTCCTCTCTAATTTCGGCACTCGCTTAGGTTACCTTCTTTCGGCAATTTGACTAGCATGCCATGTAGCCAATCATCTGGCAAACGCTTTTAGCTTTTAGCAGTTCAGCTGTTATTTGATCTTTACCGGCGGCCTTGTTGATTTTCATGCTTTGGATAGCTTTCACAATTTCATCGATTGTAGGCGGTTGTGTTTGTATTCTACTACTACTGCGAGTCACTGCGGCAGTTGTAGTTGGTGATTCTGGTTGCGGGAATGTGGTAGATGAGGAGTTCAGTACCTCTAAAAATATGCAACACATTATTCCCATATACAATTACTTACATGGCAAAGTCGCATTGAAAACCACATGAGAAAATTGATGAATTTTTCAACTGGCTCAAATATGGCAAAAAATTGTTGACATAAATTGAAAGAGTAGACTCTCACCTTACATGTTTTTATAGTTAGAAGATGTAGTTAGACGTAACTAACTAAGTAATTTTCCTTGAAATGCTGCAACCAATAACCATAAATTGTTTTTTAGCTAAAATATCCCCAAAAACAGTATTTTCGAAATTTCAACCCACTGTAATATTCTAAAAAAACATTTTGGATAAAATTTGTTATCGCAAGTCCATCATAAAATCAAGCAAGGAGCAATTTTCATGAACATCCTTACCCACTTTATTCTATTTCAACTCATTTTTCTCAAAAATTTGGTTAAAATGGGTTTAGATATTCTACAAAAAAATTCTACGGAGAATTTCACTTGGGGTCACAAAAGACAATAAATGCTTAAATAGAAACCAAAAATAATTTTTCATCACTTTATGTACTTACGTACTGCAGTGAACTTTGTTCTAATATATAATATTGAATCAGCCTGCAATATTGTTTTTTTTTTTTTTAATTGAAATTTTGACCCAGTATTTAACTAATTCATGAGGTGATATAAACATACTGCGAGCGCATTCAGATTTAACGTACAAAGATCCCTTAGACGTTCTTACTACTTTTGTGCATAGTCTGATCACTTAATCTGATTAAATGTTGTTTTTGTGCAACAGTGTTATATTTCACAATTTCATACGATATCATAAAATGTACGTAGTTTACATACATAAAAATAAACGAGTTTTAAATTATATATTTCTTACTAGATCTGTTCACTTTTATTTCCACAAGTTATGACGAAAAGAACATTAAATGTAACAAATGAGTTGTTTCGCTTAGAATCTGTTTGTTTCATATGAATTTTACAAAACGCAATCAATCAACTGTTTTAAAATTTATGATTTTTGATAATCTGCATTTTAAGTTGACAGCTGTTTCTTTTCATTGTTTGCACTTTTCTCTTTAATTTTTTAATTTTATTTTAATATTTTTATGTTTATTGACTTGTTAGAGTTGCGACATGTGTTTTTTTATACTTTTTGTTTTCATACCCTACACCCAGAGTATATTCGCTTTGGCCTACCGTTTGTAACGCAAAGAAGGGGGCGTGGCAGGTAGAGAAAAGTTAACATATTCCTGATCAGCTTCACTTCCTGAGTCGATGTAACCATTTCTAAGTAAATAAATAACATAATTACCAGAAATCGCTATAGCAAGCTAGCTGTGAACAAAATGTTGGGAGCTCTATATATTAATACGCAAGACAAAAAATTGTCCATCTTTTTTTACTATGTTAGAAATGGAGTACAACTTTAAATTATACACCATTAGAAAGGTATTTGTGTGTAGATGTGCACAAAGTTAAAATTATGTTACAACAAAATACAAGTCCACACAGAGCTGAAAAAAGGATAAAGCACAAAGAGAAAGACAAAAACCATAGCAATGACTTCATGTTTTTTGTTTTGTTTATATTTCGCTTGAATTACACCAGAGATGACAAATTGGGTTTTTCTATTTCGTACTAAATAGCAAAATAAAAAATACTAAGTGTCCAAAAAGTACCAAAATTATTTAATACATTTGTGGTCGAGTTTTGACCACTGAGCGATTTTAGTAAGGATAAAAAGGCGTGGCACCTTCCATACAAGAAAAATTTTCAAAATGCTAAACTAAAAGCGCTATTTAAGATAATGCAATTAAATTTTAGATAGAACCTAAGGATTATCGATGCAATCTTTGTCGATGCAAGCCTTGGGGTAAATATTATAAAGTAAACTCGGCCTCTGAAGGCATTGCATATCCCATACAGGCAAAATTTTTAAAAATTATGCAATGTAGGGTATTTAATTTTTGGCTAAACCTAAGATACCACCATTACCAGTTTATTTTTGTTTTTATTAATAACTTATTGTTATCGTTATCGTTAACAACAACTTCTGTCCGAAAAAGACAACTGAGAGCAAGTCACTCTGATTGTTCAAGTCCAAAAGCGTCCCTACAACTTGATTAAAAGTTTCACACAAATGTGATCACAGATTGTATCGCATGTGACACTTCAAAAGAAAAGAAGTGTGCAATTGTGATAAGCAAGAGAAAGAGAGCGTGGAAGAGTGGGAGAGCGAAGCCATTTCTGCTGTTACATTTGTACTTGGTTAACCCAGTTCGAAAATGTTTGCATTGGAATGAAACTATCACACAGAAAAAAAAAATATCGCTCTATCCAACCGATTTCAAAAATGGACTGTGCAGTAGATCTATCATTAGTTGTATGAGAAAAAATAGAAATGAAAAAAAACCTTGCTCCCAGGGGCTAAAAAGTTTCCTATTGGTGTAAGTATCAAGCAAAAAAATTTTGGTTCCGATCGGAAAATATTTGACCGTGCGCAAGGCCGTTGAAAGTCGGAAAAACGCTATTTATATGGAAAAATGAGGCCTTAATCGCAAGGATCAGTCCTATCTTTGAAACTATTTGAGATATTTGAGATAAGTGAATGAGATTTGGTATGTGTATGAACAATGCTTAAGTTATTTGCATCCAATAAAAGAATGAGCGATGCCACGCCCCCTCGACCCGAAATTCTTGTATCTCTGGAAATATTGGACTCAGGGAAATGAGACTCGGTACATTTGTAATTGGCACTGGGAAAAAAATTTTTAATAAAAAATGGGCGGGGTCACGCCCCCTCCTTCTAAAAAAATCAAATTTGTCATATCTCTGAAACTATTTGACACATATGAATAAGATTTGATTTCAGGTAATGTGAAGTAAACAGGATATGGCACTGTTAAAATGTTAAAGCAATTTAAGGTACTTAGTTGATATAGAAGCAGTAATTTTTTCTGTTCTTATTTTGGTCGCCTAAGTATAGACACCACGCAAAAAAAAACTTGTTCCCGATCGGAACATATTTGACCGTGCCACCAGGCCGTTAAAGGTCGAAAAAACGCTATTTATATGAAAATAAGGAAACAATCAACCCCATCTTTGGAAATATTTAACATAGGAGGATAAGATTTAGTACATACTTGAGTAAATGTATGTATGTATTCTCCTTTAACTCCTAAGAGGAGCATAGGGCCAAATTTGTGGAGTTCTCTAACGGCTTGGTGTATTTTGCCTGGTTCATTTAGAGTTCGGACATTCCAAGAGCCGATGCGTGTTCGAGTTTTCATCGAAAGGATTTTAAAATTTTGAGAAACCATATTGGTTCCAGTTATAGGAGAATCATTCCTAACTATGCATGTTTCTTGCACCTCCAAATCCGATGTGCATGCTGCCGAGGCAGGTGGATTAACCACACTCTGGTGGGTACCACTTGGAGAGTTATTTCCCATCGTTTTTCGATCCATGCTTCATTAGTATAATCTTCCCGGCAACGCCCCACGCAGTAAGTTATAAGCTTAAAGCTGGATCCGGCAAGCGCTGCAAATATAGTGGCCAAATTCACTTTTAATTTCAGCCGCCCAATCTGGAACAGACGCTGACCTGGGAGCCGCCCACTCTGGGTCAGACGCTTCAGGATTTTGACTTTGACAAGATGCTTATTTTAAGGCGGCATCGACTCGCCTTGTCAGTGCCAGTTACGGGCACTGTGGGTTTTCTTTCAAGGCGCAACGCTGTCCAACGCTACGCCCTTCCACACCCTGGCTGGTCACCCGCTTGAGTAAATAGTATCCAATAAAAAAATGGGCAGTGCCGCGCCCCCTCCAACCGAAATTTATCGTATCTCTGAAAATATTTGACTCGGGTAAATGAGGTTTTGTACATACCTATTTGGCACTGGGAAAAAAAATTTTATAAAAATGGTCGGAATCACGCCCCCTCATTCTAAAAAAAGCAAATCTTATCCACCTGTGCCAAATAGTTTCAGAGATATAACAAATTTGTTTTTTTTAAATGAGGGGGCGTGGCCCCGCCCTTTTTTGTTGAAAAATTATTTCCCAATTCCAATTAGATATGTACCAAACCTCATTTACCTGAGTCAAATATTTTCAGAGATACGACAAATTTCGGTTGAAGGGGGCGTGGCACCGCCCACTTTTTTAGTATATAACTTAGCCTTTTTTGTACTAACACAATATAAAAACTTCTTTAACAACGGTTACTTAGTTTCCGAGTTAATAAGGGACAAATACACGAATAAACAAAATCTAGTTTTTATAAAGTACATTTTCGTTTATTCTTCATAACTTGAAAACTATAAAAGATAGCTCAAAATTTTTAACAATTTTTAAATCAGCGGGGTCAAGTTATTGGAAATTGATACCTATTTTGAAAAAAAATTCGGTGCACGCCCCATCTTTGTATGGGAGGTAGGCGTGTCCGTCGGCGGATTTTGTTCATATTCACAGATATTTATTATTTTAATATAAAAAACATCAGTACCAAATTTCAATAGCCTTGCTCTATTGTTACTATATGTATATGACAGCCGTTCCATAAAAACCCTCCCATTGTGCGGCGGCACCATTTCAAATGGCAAAGTAACAACACAACTCTAGAAAACTGTTGTAAATAAATATAATAAAACTGAGCTCGGAATACGGATACAGTACTACTTAGCGGCTTATAGTCACGTTCCCTTCTTGTTGGATAGAACTTTTTTAAAGAGTTAACGACGGGACGGTGCCTATAATGAATAATATTTCTGAAATAACACTAACTTAATGTAGTAAAATATTTACCTGCCACTCAATTGAATTGAAATTGCGAAAATATGCCTTTATAACTAAGCTCACATGAAATATTCTAAAATGCGGAAAAACTTTCGATATATTTTAATATTTGAAGTTCTTCTTCTAATAATATGAGCATATAGGTACATTCAAATTCGACCACTAGCAAGCAAAATAATTTTTTTTTGTAATATACAAATACAGCATTGTTATACTGTATTCCTTATACAAATTTGATCGGTTGAATTATTTTTTATATATCGTATTTATTTAATAATATTTTAATTTTTACAATTAAACATTAAATAAATTTTTGGTATTATTATTAAATATCAGTTTATAATTTAAATTTAATTTTATTGAAAATGTATCTACATTAACCCTTTCGACCCGGCTGGGACAATATATCCCAATTTCCATATATATATTGTCCCAGCCGGGTCGAAAGGGTTAAGATTTTTATTTTAAAACATTACTTAAATAATATTATGGCATATTATAAAGTAATACAAAAGTTAAACTTGTAGATTTTAAGTAATTATGTAAGTTCCATCTATAAAAGCTCTTTAGGCTAACTAAAAGCTTCTTTTGAAGCATTTATTGTCTTTTAAAAGTTAACACTTAGAGGATAACCCTTTGACACTTGGTGTGTTAGCTTCGAAAGAGGAGACAGTAGAGTGGGAATGAGGCTGAACTATTGAGCGGCGTATATTTTGAAAGTTTGTTGTTTTGGCGTTGCAATAACATCGATAGTGGTCTAAAGAAAAATCAGAAAAATGTGACTTATGCTTAGATTCAAAGACGATGTATTCCATTTTTTACCGTTGGAAGATATTGAAGAAAAACAAAAGACGAAACTTGTGTTTCCAATAGAAATTAAAAGATATTTGAAAACTTTGATAAGAGCCAAAGGGAGGATCTTAAAAGTGCTATTCAAAATCGGTTGCTAACTCAACTTTTTCAAAAAGTGAAATACATCTCATTTGAATCTATAATATTTTCGAATGTAACTAAACGTCAAGTCAGTATATACATATGTAGATTTGACATTAAGTTGATTTCTCAGTATCTTTTTATACAATAGATAAATATCTTTTAAAAATTAACATTTATATAAAAATAACAACATATTTAAAATTTAATGATATCTGTAGAAGGTCTTTTAGAGTTTATCATTTTTTAGTTTAAACATTTATAAAACAATTTTTGTTTTATTAAAATTTTGTGAAGAGAGCCCGCACAAATATTTTAATTATAAATAAAAAATTATGCAAAAAACTTAAAAATAAAAATACTTATTTGTAGCAAATTTTTAATAGAAATTGTTAAGAATTTTGAAAAATTTTTGCCACTATTTTTTTTTGTTTTTAAAATAAAGTTATCTTAAATTTTTTTAAAGTCGCTATACGTAATCTCCAAAAACATAGGGTTGCGTCAATGTGCTCGTTACAGTTGGTATTTGCTTGTTACTAAAAAAAAAAGAAGAAAATTAAGAGTAAGAATTATTTTTTTTTTTAAATTTAATTAACCCTTTTGACTCGGCTGGGACAATGTATCCCAAAAAAATTTTATTAGCAAAATTGTTTAAAATGAGTTTACATACATGTAAACTCATTGTCCCAGCCGAGTCGAAAGGGTTAAAAAACTCACTTTGATATTTTTTTAACACCCATTGTTACAAGATCCATTATTTCTCTGATATTTTTAATTTCACCAAATAAAGTTATATAATCACAAAGCACTTGCATAAAAATGGAACCCTTTTCAGATCTATATGAAGCATAGCCTGTAAATGCATAAAAAAATAATGAATGTTAGTTGTTATATTGTTCCTCAGTTAACTAGGGGTAATCACGATATCTTGGCATTTTGTCTGGCATTCAAAGACTCTACTATACAGTGAAATCTGCTTAAGATGACAATGATGCTGGAAAGTAATGGTCAAATTGGGGGAAATTAACCCCCTAACCGGTAAGGCTGCCCTGAGGCAGCTATGCGTTTTTGTAATTAGTTCAAAAGTTAATTTTTTTAAAGCTCAAATACTTTAACTAGCCTTTAGAGCGTTTTCTCGTCTACATTTTAATGCCAGTTTGGGCGTTGTAAGTTTATTCGTTGAGCTGCTATGTTTCATTGAATGTCAAAAGTCGGTGAAAAACTCGTAAAACTTATTTGTGATATTTACAATTTTTAAAAAAGTAAAAAAAGTTATTAGTAGTTGTTTCGCCTTCAAAATTTTTGCAATTTGTTGGTGTTAGTTATATTTTTATATTAAATAATAAAAGGAGGAGTGAAAAACATAATCAAATTCTGATTTTTTGTGATATCAATAAAGGCTGCCTGCAGGCAGCTTTGTCGGTTTAGTCCAACTTTTTTGTTCTATGCTTTTATATGTACCATACGTTTTTTCATATTTAGGTGTTATTTACGGTTGTGTTACCTTTGCATGTGTTCTCCTGTAACTCCTAAAAGGAGCACAGAACATAAATGAAACGTCTCCGTTTGTCACGATCCTTTGCGATGACTTTTATCTCTTGCTACAACTTTCCCGATTCTTGGATTTCCTTATACTGTGAAATTTTCCAGATGGTTCTCGGTTACCACGTCCTCTATTGTCTTGTGAATTCCACTTAAGGGCCTGGCGCAGAATATGACCAATCCATCTACACTTGCGCAGCCTGATCTCGTTTGCTATAGCCCTCTGATTGCATTTTTGGTGTAGTTCGGCGTTTGAGATAGTCATCGGTTTCGCCGCAATCCTGCTTGTGGCTTTCGGATGGCCGAATCAAGTTTTACGCTTATTTTTCGATAGTACTAAGAACGTTTTTTAAATTTTGACGAACCATATTGGTTCCGATTATAGGAGAATCATTCCTAACCATGCATGTTTCTGGCACCTCTAAATGCGACGTGCATGCTGCCGATGCAGATAGATTAACAAACTCCGGTGGGTACCACTTGAAGGATTAGTTTCCATCGGTTTTTGATCCATGGCTCATTAGTGTTATCTTCTCAGCAACTCCCCACGCAGTAAGTTATAAGCTTCAGGCTGAATGCGGCCAACGCTGCAAACGCTGCAAATAATAGTGGCCAAATTCACTTTCAATTTCAACCGACTAATCAGAAACAGACGCTGACCTGGAAGTCATCCACTCTTGGTCAGACGCGTTTCAGGATTTCGAGGGACATTGGGACAAAATGCTTATTTAAGGCAGGATCAACTAACCTTGTCAGCGCCAGCTACGGCCATTGTGGGTTTTTCATTCATTACGCAACGCTGGTCACCTGCTACATGTCCAGACCCTTATTCGTGTATTTGCGGCTAACTTCTATATCTATATTCTATATCAATATCCGCAATCTGGGACCCATCTGGTGGCTTGTATCTATCCTCCGCAGAAATTCCCATATATTCCGCGAAACCGGAATGCGGTTACACCATAATAATAGCCTAATACCAGTGGTAACGCTGATCGCCATGGCCACAAAGCTTATCATCCAGTAGCTGATGTGCAGTATGACGGTGTAAATCATTTTCCTGATTATTTTTTTACATTTTCTTACCAGACCTACAATGTTGGTCTTCTGTGTTCAATAAAAACTGAATTTTATCACATGTGTAAAATGTACACCTGTCTTATTTTCTTACGCTTTATCCGATATAGCAGCCCACAGGCAGCCTTTCTTTTTTAAAATTTTTAGGTACAAAAAGAAAAGATATCAACAAACGGACTTTAGATTCGTGTTTTCCAGTCCAATATTAACTTAAAACCAAAATTCTTACTTTCTTTGCTCTAGTTTATCTACATTGGCGGTTAGAGGGTTAAGCTTTCTGTCTAAATTGCCCAAGGGATTTTTTACTATATATGAAAACAGACGAATACCAGACGCATTACCAACAGGCAGTAAATGCCCTCCTACTCACCTTCAAATGTGCTATAACATTTCAAAATTTCATCGGGGCTACCATGTGGTTGTACAGCATCCTTGTGAAAAGCACCAATTTCCATTGCTCCCTTGCATGCTTGGACAAAGAAAAGTTTTGGCTTATCGATTAACGTACGATTACGTAGTATGGGAAAGAGCATCTTATCATCAATGTTGTAGGTGCCATCTTTGGCGCAAACTTCTTCATGACGTGAACCGTGACTTAAAATTATAATGACTAGACATGAGCTTTTGCTGTAATCCTTAGTTTCAACTGAAATGAGAAAAGATTTTTTTATTATCATTAATAATTCAATATTATAAATGCGAAAGTAACTCTGTCTCTCTGTTACCTTTTCACGCTTAAACGGATTTAGATGAAGTTTGATATGAAGATAGTTTCAGAGCCTATGAAGGACATAGGGTAGTCTTTATTTCTTAAATCTTACCTTAAGGAAGCGAAAAGGGAAGTGAAAATTTGTATTGAAAATGATTGTGTGTGTGCGTTTGAAGCATTATCACTCAGAAACTATTCATTATTCACTATTTGGAACTGATTGTATCTCCGGTATGGGAAGATTTTTTGTTTCCGAAGGCCACGCGTAGTTACTAGAGGAAAAACATCCATGGTGGACTATCATCTAGCCTTAATTTATAGTTTTATGGTAAGCCCGAAGGTTCCCGAAGGTCAGCACAAGGTTTCATAGTCAAAACGAAGAATATCTAGGTACACTAGAGGCAAAGCGTCTATGACAAACTATCAACTAGACTTTGCTGATAGTTTTCTAAGAAACCCGAATGTTCTCGAAGGCTTCGTAGTCAAAACCGAGAATATTTCTGTACACTAGAGGAAAGAAATCTATGGTGAACTATCAACTTGCCTTTACTGATAGTTTTCTGGCAAACCCGAAGGTTCGTCAGCCGTCAACCGAATATTCTCGAACGTCAGCCGAAGGCTTCATAGTCAAAACCAAGTATATCAAGGCATAATAGAGGAAAAACATCTGTGGCGGACTATCAACAAGTTTTAACTGATAGTTTTCTAGGAAACCCATAGCTTCCGGAAAATCACCTGATGACTTCATAGTTCAAACGAAGAATATCTAGGTATACTTAAGGAAAAACATCCATGGCGGAATACCAACAAACCTTAATTGATAGTTTTCTGGGACACCCGAAGGTCACTCGAAGTCTTCATACTTAGTTAAAAAAAAGAATACCTGTGTATATTAGACGAAAAACATCTTTAATTGACAGTTTCCTGGGACACCCAAAAAGTATTCCAATGTTTTTCGACACTTGGAATTTCACCGTTGTTTTGGATTTACTTGGTTATTTTTAGAATTTTAGAATACTTTTGAACTTTTACCAATATTTAAGTTGTTTTTCGATACTTCAGATTTTTTAACGATATTTCTGATGTTTTTCGATACTTTTAGACTGCTGACGATATTTAAGAAGTTTTTCGATATATTTGAACTGTAACCGACTTCTTCAATGTATTTTTCAATATTTTTCGATGCTTTTGAAACTTTACCAATTCATTGGATATTTTTTGATACTTTTGGACTTTTGCCGACTGCTTCAATTTGTTTCAAAATTTTTTGATACACTTGGACTTTTAGTTTTTTAGATAGTTTTCGTTACTTTTGGATAAGAATCGACATTTCAGATGATATCTGATATTTTTGGACTTTCAACGATATTAAAGAGGTAACAATTTTATAGAATTAAATGAAATAAATATTCGTATATATATGAAGCAATCCACGCCAAGTGTACCAGCTCAAATTTGGCAATATGGTAGATTCGTTATGCAAGAACAACAATCCGGGAGGATTTGGTCCTAGTACCATTTGTTGTTAAAATACAGGGTGTTGAAGTTGGCGTTTATACTCATTTTCATAGAAAGGGTGTTTTTTAAAAAAATTATCGTTTACACTAAAGTTTGTAAATTGTTAAATCTAAGTTAATGGTCCCATTCATTTTGAAGTGTTCTTTTTATAAAAAAATATTTCTTGGTGAAAAAAAATTTTTTTCACCAAAATTTTTTACACTTAAAAATACTTTTGAATTTTTATTAAAAAAACCCCCCTTAGATTTTTTTCAAAAGTACTTTAAATAAAAGCATAATTTATAAGCTTTAAAATTATGTATGATTCAAGATGGGATTCGGACGCTACATGGGAGTTTTTGGCTTTTGAATGCCCGCGGCAGGCAAAAATATTTTTTTCATACAATATATAGGATCATCTGTTTTTGGAACATTATCTTATAAAAATAGTTTTCCGTATTAGTTTCTTTAGTTGACTTGCAGTCAAATAATTCTATATCCATCTACATAATAAATGACAAAAATCAATGACATTGGACGTCATTTGCAAAAATCATTGCATACTTCTATTAGGAAATTACTTTTTTATTACAATTTCTATAATGATTCTGCACAATGTTACGTATCAGTAACATTAAGTTAGGTTGGCGGAAACCCGGTCAGATCGCATAAATATTACAAAATTATTTTTTGGAACATTTCACTAAACAGTAAATAACAAAAAATCGCAAATGTATACCTCATCAAATTTTTGTTTCAACCTTAGAGATTAACTGTTGAAAGAAAATTGATAAAAAAACGTACAATTTTGTGTACACAAACACATATGTACTTGGTATGAAGAAATCTAAAGTGGTTTAATTTTTTCAGTTTTTAATAGTTTTATTGTCTTTAAGATTAAATGCTTTTTGTTATTGTTTCTAATTTTAATTTTTCTAATAGCTATCACCAATCATTTATTGTAGTTATCTATCGTACGATTCTGAATCATATACTTTTAATGTTTTTTAAATAAATATGTGGTAAATTAAAATTTTCTATCTATGATATTATCAACATATAATTTAGTTATCTGTTTTATATCGAGGAATTTCCTAAAACAAAATGACACAACCTGGCATACTTACCTATGCTATACCTTTATCTACTTTTAAAAATTTGATTTGATTAATTATAATATCAGATGAGCTACCTATAAATAAGTATTTTTCTTAGAAAATTATAAAATTCTAGCGATATTACTAATCTCTCTAATTATAAATACAACTCATTGAGTTCCAAGTCAGTTACAAAATGTTAGTATTGAATGACAATGTCCATGTTTGGTACTTTTGACAACATAAAATAAAATAACTTAGGGTCGTTTCCACAATATCCAGTTAAAATTTAACTTCAGGATAAACTAAAATTTTGTATGAAATTTAATGTCAAAGTAACAGTTAAAGTTAATACTTTACTGAACATTGTGAAATTGGCCCTTAATGTGATAAACTCTGAGGCTGTGAGCGAATAATTATATCATTTGAAAGAATTTGAAAATCCTTAGTTTTGGAAAGTTTAAAGAAGCATATTGTGCTGGGCACATTTTGTACCAGTATAATATATATTATGATGTTCATGTACCGTACTCATCTACTAAATTTCATCAAAATAGCTTGTGCACTTTGAAAAACTTGCTTGTATAGTAGGTGCCATGCCGTTTTGTCCGAATTCACTTAGGTTTTGCTGAGGGCTAATACAAGTATCCGTTTGAAATTTGATTGAATTACCTCAAATAACGGTTACCATTTTGAAAACTTTGAGAGTATGGGATGCGCCGCGCCCTCTTGTCCGAATCAACCAAGTTTCCGATCAGAGCTTGCATCAAAAAACGGGAGGTGCCATTCATTCTTGTCCGAATTTACCTAGTTTCTACTCAGAACTTGTGTCTACTATTTTTAGTACGTATACGTACGTAACCTATAGGGTACTACTTATTTATATTTCGGGAATTGGCAACACTAATGTCAATAGCTAAAATCTGGTAACACCATAATAAAGATTGACATTTTTTAGCATAAACGTTCTCATAACGTTTTGATGTACAAGTGCTATTTGTTTTATTTACAGTGAGTTAAGAAAATCAATTTGGCGAGCATTTTTTTTTGAGCGATTGATAAATTATGGGGTATCCAACGAGAACAAATTTGCAAAACATGCAAAATCGAATGTATTGAAGTGGAACTAATGTGCAAGAATGCTTTCATCTCACAATATGTCTCATAACGATCTTGCATTATCAGTTCATGCACTGCATCGATGTTTTGTGGCACAACAACCGATTTTGGACAACCTTCACGAAATTCGTAGGCGACCGAACTACGACCACGTTTGAATTCACTACACCAGCGATATACTGAGGTTTTTGATGATGCTTTATCGCCATACAAAGAACTGAGTTCAACCACACATTCTTGTTGAAATAATCCAACGAAAACCGCATTATACTATGTATACACTAGCGATGCCAATCCCGGGATCCCGGCCTTTTTCAAGTCCCGAAAATCCCGGGATTAGTTCATGCAAATCCCGGGATCAATTAGAAGCAATTTTTTATCAAAAATATAAAATTTATATGAAATATTTTGCTATTTTCTATTGAATTCTTCATATGGTACTATTTGTGTCTTCAAAATGTGACATAAATTCATGATGCCATTTTGAAATTATCGTTACTTTTTGTAGGAAAATCATTTCAGACGATATCATAGATGAGGAACGCAATAAATCCATTTTAACAATTTTTGGATAAACGCACAAAAGTAATTAAAGTCAGTAGGATATATATTTTTTTTAAAAACAGTTGTTGTGGCTTAGAAGGGTTCTAGGGACAGTACAAATAATAAAAAAGTTAATTTATCTGGCAATTAATTTTCAAGCTGTTTAGATAACAAATTTGGAAATGTTGCGTTTTGATCCATCACATAGTAATTCTTAATTTTGGTATTGAATAATGGTAAAATTATTGACCCTTGTTATGTTTTTTGACAATATTTACATAGATTTTAATATGAAGGATTGAATTCAGTCAAAAAATTTAAAAACTTAAAAAGTGGAATTATTGCGTTTTGTTCTGAACCCCCTTAGTTCATATAAAGCTATCGTAACAAAAAAATTAGTTTTTATTGTAGAGTTATCATTACAATGAAATAAATTTTTATAATTGACTTTTCACTTATATATCGAAGTTGTTTATTGCATAAATTTGGAAATGTTTCATTTTGGTCTGAACCATTATTTTTGGTATTGAATAACAGTAAAATTATTGACGCCTGGTGTGTTTTAGAACAATGGTTACATGCATAGATTTAAATATCTTGAATTGAATTCAGACGTAAAATCCAAAAAATCCAAAAATATAATTATTGCGTTTTGTTATGGATCTCCTCAGATCATTTTGAAGACAACGAATAGAACTTGGTGCTGCATTTGATAGAAAATAGTAAAATAATTTGTTGCATCCTTCATATAACCTCAAGAATCGGGTTTTCTGAAATTTTAGTTAAGGATATCTCAAAAACCGTACTTGATAGACCGATTCGGATTCAGAATCGACAAATACATCGGAAATGACTATTTTTGCTTAGAATTGTTTCAATCATTTTTTTTTTTTCCGAAACGGTATAAACTAAAGTGTTGGTTTTTTTCTAAATTCAGTTACCAACAAAAATGAACCATGTCGGATAAAAGTCGGTGCTTGTTCAACAAAATTAGATATTATAGCCTTTTTTACATAATTTTCCTGCACTATATAAGAAATGAAGATATGGTTTGAAAAAGGTTACAATGCTAAGACTTTGCCGGTTACTTTAATATATGTTTTACACAAATCGGGTGTCGCTTTCATTTTCAAATTTAAAAAATTTTTTGAACTCGAAGTTTTTTTGATCTCAGTAAGTGATATATATATGGGTTATTCCATATCAAAACAAAAAATGAGAAAAAAATTAAATTTAATCCATTTTAACTGTATCATAATGTAAAATGTCTATTGTTTTCTTATCTCTAAAAGAAGTTTTAAAAATTTATAAAAGAATACTTTTTCTAACATATTTTTCTCAATTTTTTCTCAGTTTATATTTTTATTTCTAATGAGACATGGTTTTTACTTCAAAACTTTTTATTATGATATTCTCTCTTATTGCTTGTGACTATTAGCAGTAGCAAGCTTGGGACAATTTTTGGTCAAAAAGCAAATTGGTCAAAATATGCGGCTTTGATTTGTGACCAAAGATTGTCATAAGCAGTTCTTGCTTATTACAATACACATCATGAAAACATCAAAAATTCGATTATACACTACAAAAATTTCACTGATATCATTCTCGTGCCGCAAGTCAGAACAGAATGTCCCGTCGAGTCACAAATTCAAAATATTTTCGTCATCAAAATAGCTTGCTTTTAATTTAAAGTCTTCAATTGTGGTCACATATTTCTTCAATTGCTACTTAAAAAAATAAAAATCATAAAACAGCAGTAGTTTAGCTAAAGTTCTTCCTTTAGGTAGTAATTTAAAAAGAGCGTTTGGTTTCATCTCCAATGAGTCACACTTGCTTAAACAAAAATTTAAGACAGAAAATATTAACATTGAAGAAGGGTTATTTAGTTGTTTCTCGAGACTGTTTTCACAGTCTTAGGGCTTAAAATAACTTACTTAGTTATGACCAAAGTTTTGCCATAATCTATAGCAAAATGCCCAATGAGTAAGAATGGAATTTCCCATATAAAATATATATGATACATAAATATAGTTTAAGTTTATGAATTATTTGTAAATTGAATTTTTATGTTTTTTTTTTTTATATTTTCTTGTTAAGTTTTATTAATAAAATGAAAATTTAAATTAAAAAGATTGACTGTTTAATATGAATTGAACATTTTAATAAATACGTTCTTATATTCTAACAAAATAGTGTGCTTTTAATGTCAAAATAAAAATCATACCTAATCCCGAAAAATCCTGGGATCCCGGGATTGCAATTTTATAATCCCGAAATCCCGAAATCGCCAAAATGCCCTAAAATTGGCATCCCTAGTATACACGTATGAAGCAAAACATGCCAAGTGTACAAGCTGAAAATTTTTTGGCTCCGATTTCGCTCAAATTTGGTAGAGGTAAAGGCAATAGAGGTGTTTTAAGAATGTATGGAGATCCTTAGTAACAAAATTTTGATACTTGACACCCCTCAATTTTGTGAGTGCAAAAAATTTTGGGGGTTGAGTGATGGTAAAGGTTGGCGCATCGAGGTCAAAGGTGAGAGAAAAAGAGAAAAAATTCACATACAGCCCTACAAATGTTTAGGGGTCACCTCTAGAGGGGTCAAATGTATGACCGACCCACATTATTTCCCCCCCCCCAACATTTTTACCAAGCATACTTACCCCCTATCTCTAACCCCTAACGGGGCTCCCATACAAAATTTACATTTTTAGGAAATCGCCCCCACCACTCCCTGGGTGCCCCTAGAAGGGTCAAATGTATGACTGGTCCCTTATATTTTTTCTTCCCCAACATTTTTTCCCAGCATACTTACCTTCTATCTCTGACGTTTTAGGGGACTTTCATACAAAATAGATGTCAGACATGAAAAATATGGAAATTGACGTCATAGACATAAAAAATATGAAAAGGAAATCGTCAAATAGGCCCATAACTGCCCAGAAGTCACTCCTAGAGGAGTCAAATATGTGACCGACCCGCATTAGCCCTCTCCAAAGTTTTTTCTCAGCATACCCACCCTCTATTTCCAATCCTTAAGGGGGCTCCCCTGTTACTGTTTTTATATAAAATGCCCCCACTGCCTTAACTGGCCCACGGGTACTCCTAGAAGGGTCATTATTTTTTCGCGACCTATATTTTCCCCCACATACTTACCTCCTATTTTCAACCCTGAAAGGGGCTGCCATACAATTTTTTTTTTATAGATTTTCCTAGAAATAATAGGGGTCGGTCATACATTTGACCCTTCTAGGGGTACCCATGGTCCAGTTTAGGGCAGTGGGGGCGATTTAAAAAAAAACCATTACTTTGTATGGGAGCCCCCTTAAGGATTGGAAATAGGGGGTAGGTAAGCTGTGAAACTTTGGAGGGGGTTAATGGGGGTCGGTCATATATTTGACTCTTCTAGGAGAGACTCCTGGGCAGTTATGGGCCTATTTGGCGATTTCCTTTCCATATTTTTTATGTCAATGACGTCAATTTTGTATGGGAGCCCCCTAAAGAGCTAGAGATGGAGGGTAAGTACGGTGTGAAAAAATGTTGCGAAGCAAAAAATATTAGGGACCGGTCATACATTTGACCCTTCTAGGGGCACCCTGGGAGTGGTGGGGGTCGATTTTCTAAAAATGTAAATTTTGTATGGAAGCCCCCTTAGGGGTTAGAGATAAGAGGTAGGTATGCTTGGTAAAAATGTTGACGGAGAAAAAATAATGTGGGTCGGTCATATATTTGAACCCTCTAGAGGTGGTAACTCTTTTAGGGCTGTAAGTAAATTGTTTCTCCTTCTCTCTCATCTTTGACCTCGATGCGCCAACCCTTACCCTCACCCCAACCCCAAAATTTTTTTTGCAAACTTGGTTTTTTTTCCAACCTCACAAAATTGAGGGCTGTCAAGTATCAAAATCCAAAATTCGTGCACTAAAACACCCCTAGTGTGCAAGAACAATAATCCGGGAGGATTTGGTCCTAGCACCATTTGTTGTTAAAATACAGGGTGTTGAAGTTGGCGTTTTTAGTTATTTTCACGAGAAGGGTGTTTTTTTCAAAAATTTATAACGTACACCAAAGTTTAAAAATTTATATATGTAAGTAACTGGTCCTATTCATTTTTAAGTGTTCTTTTTATAAAAAAATATTACTTCGTGCAAAAATTTTCCTTCCATATCAATTCTGAGATCACAACTTGAAATTCTTAAGAGGTTCCATTGTCTTATTATTTTATACATTCAATTAAATGAGAAAAATTTTATATCAAAGGCATAATTGATATTTCAGTTTCAGAAAAAACTTTGTTAGGAGCTATATGACATAAATATTTTAAGTCTTCCCTTCCAAAATCAAACCTTTTTTGTATTTGACTTAAAAATTTCTAATCGTTTTAGTTTTAGTTCGCTACAATTCTGATAATTTATCAGTTTTTAAAAAAATGTTCTCCTTTGGTTTCTTTAAAAATATTTATTATGGATAAATACTTCTTTTCGTCATTAATATTTAAGTTTTTTAAAGTGGTGATATTTTTGACAAAATCGTTTAATTTTTTTTATAAATTTTCAAAAAGGACCAAAAGAGAAAAAAAAGACCAGCGAACCAACAAGAAAAACAGGACCATTTTCGGTCTTTATAGCTAATACATGAAAATCTTAACTTTTTAATTTTCGCCAAAACGACAAATTAAAAATATACGTACTCGATCATTTTTAACGGAGAATCGGCGCTAGGTAATAACGCCCAAAAACGAAAACGAAATAACGCCCAAATTATTTGCCATATGAATTTGAGCGATAATTATTTTGGCAATAACGCCCAAAAATTTGGGCTTTATTTCGTTTTTTTTGGGCATTATTTCGTGTTATTTTTAAAAAATGAAATAACGCCCAAAAAAAAAAACGAAATCACGCCCAAATTATTTTCAAACAAATTTGAGCGATAATCATTATGGAAATAACGCCCCAAATTTATTTGTATGAAAATTGTTTGGGCGTTATTTCGTTTTTTGTTTTTGGGCGTTATTTCGTTTTTTTTATTTTAAACGAAATAACGCCAAATAAAATGAAATAAATCCCAAATTATCTCACAAATTTATATGAAAATATTTTGGAAGTTATTTCGTTTTTGTTTTCGGGCGTTATTTCATATTTTTGGGCGTTATTTCGTTTTTGTTTTGGGCATTATTACGTCATTTTATTTTTTGGGCGTTATTTCGTTTTTTGGGCGTTATTTCCTAACGCCCAGAGAATCATTATAAAATTATCAAATTTAAATCAATTTTAATGTATAAATCTAGGAGAAAATCTGTAGAAAACATCTTATCGTTTTACTACACACAAAGCAATAATAAGTAATCTGAGCCCTGGTATATAAAATCGAGAGCTTTTCCCTGTGTAGTAAGACAGATGCAGTACTGAAACATTTTAAACCTTAAAGTTAAGCATTGCACGCACTTAAATATCTAAAAACTTACTCTTTTTGATTGTACTATCAATTTTGCTGAGTGTAGCGTTCTCAATCAGATTGATCTTGAGTTTGTATTTCTCAAATGCAGTTCTCAAACGCTTAACATCTTCAGAGCTACCGACACGATATTCATTGTTTGGATTGTCGAAGCTTTCGTTATTGAAGATATAAGCGTAGCCGGGTTGAAGTTTCTTTTTCTTCGTAGCACCCGTCGTTGAATTGATAGACGACGCGGAGCCAAATGCACGATTGTCGGCACTGGACTTGTTGGGTACAGTATTTGAGGCTACGCTTGATGAGGAGGTGGACGTTTTTGGCGGAGTCGAAAAAAAGCTACTTTTGGCACTCTGTGTTGCTGAGATGGATTTCGTTGGTGGCACCGGTGGTGTATAAATGGAGCGATTTAAATAAGGTGACTTATAGACGCCGCTGCCACCACTGGTGATTGTTGTTGTCGTTCCAGATAATGGTTTCGAAAGCGGTGAATTCGGTGATGACAAATTGAATGGTCGCGCATCCAATTTCAATAGCGATGGATTAATGGGTCTCGTATTCAATTTAATGCGTTGCTGTTCGACACTGGATGTCAGTGTATGTCCGTCATCTTGTGTAACGGAGGTATTGTGAGTTTTCAAAATTGTTGGTGTAGTCGGCGGTTTGTTGCTGTTCGTCGTATACGTCGTCGAACGCGGTGAATCATAGCTGAATGCGTACTTTTTTGTTGGTGATAACGAACTCTTGTTGTTGTTGTTGCTGCTATATTTATTTTTCGGCGAAATCAGCGGTGGTTTACTATTGCTGCCTCCTTTCCAAGTGAGAGCTGGCAGTGCTGGTGGTTTTTGTTGTTGCCTCGTTGTTGTCGTTTCAGTTTTGGTGAAATTCGCTGCACGCAACAACTCTTCCAGTTCGTCTTGAGTTGCTGTATGACGGTTTTCGATTTCGGTTACACGCGCCCGCTGTTGATGCGTTACCGTTTGTGTTGTGGTGCGATATTCCACAGTGTTTTTGTTGTTGTTGTAAACAGTTGAATTTTCCACGGAAGTCGATGTTGTTTCCGATTGTGCAGCGCTGGTTTTAACTGTTGTACGCGGGTCTTGACGTACGATCGCCGTTGAACTGCTCTCTTTTGGCTTGGAAGATTGTTTCCAGAACATTCTCGTTGCGATCGTACCGGCGTTGGAAAGAAAATAAAGAGATCAGTCAATTTAACGCTGCTGCTGTGCTAACAAAAATGCTTCCGACAAGGTTAAGTCAACGAAAAGAACTGCGGACAATCGGCAAAGCGACAATGTATGATGGTACAGTGTTAAACAGCAAAGCACGACGACTGCGCGATAAGATAAGATAAAACCGAATAATGCCAGCAGTTGTTGTTGTTGTTGCTTCAAATGTGTTATACAATTTCGCAAACTGTTATACACCACCATATCGTGTTTGTTTGACATACTCATTCTGTTTTGTTTATCTTGGCTTTTATTGTTATTATGATTTTTTATAAAACAACTATGGAAGGGAAATGAATTGCACATTGTGTGGACAAGAGTCAAATACATTAACATGTATTCAGGGTGGTATGATGGTATAATCCCAAGAAAATTATTAATAATTTTATGACATAAGTATGTATGTCGCAAGATACTAAAGGTTTTAAATACCCAAAGACTATTTAGTACTTGCATGATTCTACTCACGGGGGAATATTCTGCGGCTCATATAATTTTACATAATTTTTGTACCAATATTTTATTGATTTATTATCAAAACTAAACGTCTAAATTGTTTCTAGTATGACACTGAAATTTCATGGAAAAATTTTACTTTTGAGTCTCCGGGCGTGTCACTTTTCCGAAATTATAGTTTTGATGCAAAATAAAACTCAATTTCGAATGTGTATATCAATAGTCTTACAATATAACTCTCAAATTCTGCTGCTAAAATTTTATTTAATAAAAAATTACGTGATTGAATTTTGTCACCCGACTTTTAGCTCAGCCTCCTGGCTCATCAAAACAATGAATGAAGTAAAGTTATCCTAGAATCGCTTTCATTTATCACGGATAGTGAATATTTTAGTCGATTCACCGAAATTGTGACTTGACAAGATTGTTCCCTTAATAACACAGCTTCCTAAGCTCAGTTTTTTTAATCGGCCCCAAATTCGTGCATTTTTTTTTTTTTTTTTTTGACTGGCTAGTTTTAGAAAAGCTGAACTTAGGCTACTTGTCTGAACTCAAATGCGAAAAAAAACTTGTGCCAAAAAAAATATATTTTCCTTCCTTCGTGAGCAGAATCACCCTTTTTTATAGGGGAAGAGTGGCGCCTATGGACATGGTTCGGGTGTGGGCACCCCCCATAACTTTTGACAGAAAACAAATGCGGCTCTTCTAGCAAATGTTAAGCGAGTGTTACGACAGAACGAAGTTTTTGTGCATTTACCGGTGCAAACAGACGCATTTGCTTTGTGCTGAGAAGAAAATAATTTTTTGAATAAGTGAAAGTCAACACAAAAGTTTTTTTCAATCACTTTCCAAGTGCGATAAATCGAAGTGACTCAATCGAAAAGCTGAATGCAATCTATATTTATGAAGTACATTCATTATAATTTGTGATTCAATACCGAATGCAACCAAAATGTTTACACAACACAATGCGCTTATTGCTTTTCAAAGTGGCTGTCAAAGTCGAGTGAGGGCCCTGAATTGGTTCGGGTGTGGGCACCCCTTTTTATACCCTACATCCAGGGTATATTCACTTTTTCCTTCCGTTTGTAATGCAGAGATAGAGGCGTGGCAGATATAAAAAAGTGTATATATTCTTGATCAGCGTCACCTCATGAGTCGATATAGCCATGTCCGTCTGTCTGTCTGGCTGGCTGGCTGCGTGAATGGCTGGCTGTGTGTGGAAATACATTTTGTGGGAAAACTAAGCAAGATAATTCAGTGAAATTTGGTGCACAGCATCCGCCGTCAAAGCTCGGGGGATTAAAAATGAGCGAAATCGCTCAACGGACACGCCTACCGCCCATACAAAAGATATATTCAAAATGCAACTTTTGGAGTATTTTTCACGATAATGCAACCAAAATACACATAAATACTACGAATTGTAAGCGCAAGCTCTGAGCAAAAACTAGGCGAATTCGGACAAGAGGGCGTGGCACTCGCATATAAGCAAAAGCTTCAAAACGCTATACTGAAAGCGTTTTTTGAGATAATCGAACTAAATTGTCCTCAGACACTAAGAATTATAAATACAAGCTTTAAGGGGGGCTTCTCATGTAACACGTCAAAAAGTAGTTGTTTTTCGGGATTTTTTTTTTCACTCGCAAAATAAAAACACACACAAATAATTTTTTGCATGTTTGAACTATAAAAAAAGCATTTTTTCAAAAACTAAAATGACAAAATGGCGGACTTATTAAATGTCGCGTGTGGCGTGACGCGGCAGCAGGGTTTCCCTGAGTGCATGAATGTCTGCAACTCCAAAAAATTCGATTCTACAATATTGAAATCACGTCTTGAAAAAAAAGTGCTATTTTTTCTTCATTTTTTGTCGCTAAATGGGGCTAAAAAGTGTATAAAATAACTTTTTTTCCACAATTTCAGACATTCATGAACTCGTTCAATTTATAATCTGCAAAACACTTTTTAGAAATCAAAAATCGGTTAAGTAGTTTTTTCGCAATCGTGTACCGCGATTTTAAAACCATAGTTTTGAGAAAAAACGATTTAAAGTTTGTGTTTCGCACACAAAGCGCGCCCGAGCGCGCTGGTTCAATCAATCATATTTTCCATAATATTTAGAGTTGAGTCATGAAACTTTGGGAATATACACGCAAGACGTTATTCTATCAACCTATGAAAAAAAAAAAAATCGATTTTTTGAAAATTTTACATGAGAAGCCCCCTTAAGCAAAACTGGATAAAATTGGACAAGAGGGCGTGGCACCTCCCATATAAGCAAAATTTTAAAAATACTGCTGTGTAGGGTATTTAATGTTTGGCCAGGCCAAAGGTAACACCCTTACTAGTTTTTTATTTAAAGCGTATATCGTCATGGATGCCAACATTACTTACTTAAATCGTGTTCTTATGCCTTTTTACGCTTTTTTAGTGGAATGGAGAGAACCAATAGGCCTTTTAAAGATATCGCAGAAAAAAAGTTGTTTTCATTAAGTTTGGTTAGCAAGGTGGCTCGGTATTGAGTTTCCAGACAAGTGGACCGAGGAGCAGATGACAGGCATGGATTGTAGACCGGTGCGTTTTGGACGAAAGTTTAAAATTTGTAGCGCAACCGGCAGAATTGAAAAGTTTAACTATCGACATGAAGATTGCCGCCACCCTAGCTCTGAGAGATGACGGGAAGGGGTGTCGATATACTTTTGAAGGTTGAAAAACGTGGTTTAAAAATGTATGCTCATAGGTCCGAAGTGAATCAATTCTCAGCTTCGTAGTAGGTCGAAAACTGAAATCCAAGACATGGATTCTTTTGTATTTTTTCCCGTAGAATTGAATGGCATCTTTAGTTTTCTGATTAGATGTCCATTTTAGGCGTTAAGTGAACTTTTCAGCTCAAAAAAGTCGAAATTTTTCCAAATCCCCTTTTTGAGCACTCCACAATTGAACAGAAAAAATCTTAGAAAAATTTGAAATATATATTTTGTTAGGATTTTTTCTGACAAATCCAGTGGTACCATTTTTTTTGCGCTATGGCATTATTTTCATTCATGAAAATCGAATGTTTGATTTTTATTATCAAAAAATATCGCGATATCGGGCATTTATATTTAGTCAACGACGGTTCCCAACGTCCGGACGGTTTTTTTTTGTCGGTGCCCCCTAGTAAAATTTTTTTAGAATATTTTTGGAAATTTTTTGAACCCATTATAAACAAGTTTTTGAAAAAGGGGTCAAAAAGACCCTTAAAAACGGGATATAATGGGTTAAGATGTTCACATAACTTAATGTAGAATCAAGCATGGAACAATATTGTAGAACATTTTAACCTATTATAAACAAGTTTTCGGAAAAAGGGGTCGAAAAACCCTTAAAAACGCGATATAATGGGTTAAGATGTTCACATAACGTAATGTAGAATCAAGCATGGAACAATATTTAAGAACATCTTAACCCATTATATCGTGTTTTTAAGGGTCTTTTCCACCCCTTTATCCAAAAACTTGTTTATAATGGGTTAAGAAGTTCTAAAATATTGTTCCATGCTTGATTCTACATTAAGTTATGTGAACATCTTAACCCATTTTATCCCGTTTTTAAGGGTCTTTTCCCCTTTTTCAAAAACTTGTTTATAATGGGTTAAAAAAATTTCCAAACATATTCTAAAAAAATTTTACTACAGGGCACCGAAAAAAAAAATACCTTCCGGACGTTGGGAACCGTCGTTGACTAAATATTAACGCCCGATTTCGTGATATTTTTTGATAATAAAAATCAAAAATTCGTTTTTCATGAATGAAAATAATGCCGTAGCGCAAAAAAAAAGGTATCACTGGATTTGCCAGAAAAAATCCTAACAAAAGATACATTTCAAATTTTTCTAAGATTTTTTCTGTTCAATTGTGGAGTGCTCAAACAGGGGATTTGGAAAAATTTCGACTTTTTTGAGCTGAAAAGTTCACTTAACGCCTAAAATGGACATCTAATCAGAAAACTAAAGATGCCATTCAATTCTACGGGAAAAAATACAAAAGAATCCATGTCTTGGATTTCAGTTTTCGACCTACTACGAAGCTGAGAATTGATTCACTTCGGACCTATGAGCATACATTTTTAAACCACGTTTTTCAACCTTCAAAAGTATATCGACACCCCTTCCCGTCATCTCTCAGAGCTAGGGTGGCGGCAATCTTCATGTCGATAGTTAAACTTTTCAATTCTGCCGGTTGCGCTACAAATTTTAAACTTTCGTCCAAAACGCACCGGTCTAATGGATTGGTATAAAAAATTCGTGCTTGACAAAAGAGCAATGCCAACAAGGGCTAGAAATTACGTCACCTAGCCGGCAAAACAATTGATCTGACAAAGACTATCAAGTCTGGTTTCAGGGCAACAGGCATGATGCCATTCGATTCAGACGCTTTCAGCGACGCTGAATTTGTTGAAGCCATTGAGCAGAATTTGTTGAATTTATGTGAGTCAATGTTTCAAAAATCTGATTGGCCCATTGCTCCTCATATACAATGTTTCCAAATTAAATTAATTTTGTTTTCTTCTCTATTTGTTTGCATTTTACTTCATATTCTCAAATTTTTAGCCGATTTTCTAAGGGTGCCCACAACCCAACCAAAATTTTTTTTTTTGTCAAAAATTATCACTTCACTATTTTTTGGATATAATTTTACTAACTGATGAAATCAATTTACTTCACCAGTAGTTAGCTCAGATCTCTAGCTTTCCATTGATAGTTATATGACTTCATAGTATACATTTGGTCAAAAGTTATGAGTCGAAAACAAAAAGGTGCCCACACCCGGCACTCTTCCACTACATATGTATGTATAAGTCATGATGAGTTAATATTGGGAAGAATTCGCCAAGTTTAAATAAAAAATTTGTGTTTTTTTTTTGTTTTGCTATGGTGTAGTTTACAAACTAATTTTGGAATAGTCCGTGGTCCTGCAGGGTAACTGATCGATTTTAATGAAATTTTTAAAGGGTATTATCAAATGCTAAGTCATAGACTGAAAAGTGGTTTGTGTCACGCCGCACAATGGGAGATTGTGGCCATAAATAGGTAAAATTTGGAAGTGCTGTGGATTTACAAAATTTTTACGCCAATCGTCAGATAATACTTAGGGACGGAAAAAAAACTATAAAATTTTAAAATTTTCTTTTGCCTTAGTTACACAGTGGGCTCAAAGTTGGACTTTAAATAGCAAAAATACTCTACGGAAGTTTTTATATTAGAAAGTACTGGATAAACGCTCTAGTTAATTTGTTTTAAGCCGGATACACTTATGTAGCATATCGTTAGAAAGAATATTGTTTCTACTTTGTTAAAAATAGCCTATTTTTTTTCTGCAGATTTTATGTGAATTATGGTGATTTTTCAAATATTAAATAAAAAATGGTAATAATGGAAAAATTGCAAACTTTGACAGTAAAAAAAAAAAAAAAAACACATTTTCTGATTTTCATTATTTTTCAATATAATATGTAGCCAAGTATGCTTAATCGAAATACAAAGTCCCTGCTGCCTTTTTTGAGAACTTTTTTTTTATGAACCTTTTCATATTGTAGTTTTTGACGGAACAAAATAAATTGACTTTTTTTGAACGCAATTTTTAATTCGTTTGCATCGAGATATGTCAAAATAGCATTTTGGCAAAAAGTACAAGCATTTAGCTTTTAAAAAAAATATTTGTTTGAGTTTTTATATATAATACGATTTTTCGAAAGTTTAAGCTCAAAAAGCCAAAATCGAGAAATTTTGAAACTTTGACATTAAAATAAAAAAAAAAATACATATTTTGATTTTCATTATTTTTCAATATAATATGTGGCCAAGTATGCTTAATCGAAATACAAAGTCCCTACTGCCTTTTTTGAGAACTTTTTTTTCTATGAATTTTTTCCTGTTGCAGTTTTTGAGAAAACGAACTATTTTTATTTTTTTATATTCTTCAACGTTTTACAACAGATTTATCAATTTTAAGCTAACAGTCTGCTTAAATTCGGAAGATGCTTATTTTTAACGAAAGGGTAGCAGGTGAAGGGTATATTTCCCCCTTTTCAGCCCCTTGGAAATTGCCCTCTCTTTACTTGGACATACCATAGCGAAGCATTTTACCAAATCTTATAATTTACGCCAAGTAGCGTTAGAAATTTGCCAAATTTTATTTTCGTAGGGCGTGGCACTGCCCATTTTTTCATTGAAAATTTTTTTTTCCAAATGACCTTTGCATATGTACCAGATTTTGTCTATCTACGTCAAGCAGTTTCTGAGATATAATGAATCAGCATTCAGAGGGGCGTGGCACCACCCACTCTTCTGGTGAGAATTGTTTGTTGTAATTGTCTTAGCACATGTACCTAATCATATCTAAGTGCGGCAAATATTGTCAGAGAAATAATGAATTTATTTTTTTGAGGGCGTGGCTTCGCCTATTTTTCCGGTGAGCATTATTTGTCCTGATGATTTTTACATATTTACCAAATCTTATTTATCTGCGTCAAAGGGTTTCGGAGATATGATTAGTTGATTTTTTGGAGGGCGTGGCACCGCCCACTTTTTTAGCATATAACATAGCCTTTTTTTGTACTAACACAATGTAACAACTTCTTTAAAAACGGTTAGTTAGTTTCCGAGTCAATAAGGGACAAATACACAAGCAAACAAAATATAGTTTTTATAAAGTAGATTTTCGTTGATTTCGCATAACTTGAAAACTATAAAAGATAGCTCAGAATTTTTAACATTTTTGAAATCAGCGGGGTCAAGTTATTGGAAATTGATACCCATTTTGAAAAAAAATTCCGACCACGCCCCAACTTTGTATGGGAGGTAGGCGTGTCCGTCGGCGGATTTTGTTCGTATTCAGAGAATTTTATTATTTTAATGTAAAAAACATCTGCACCAAATTTTAATAGTCTAGCTCTATTATTACTATATATGACCGCCGTTCCATACAAACCCTCCCATTGTGCGCCGTCCAAAAAATTTATTAGTCATATCTTTGAAACTATTAGCACAGAAAGATAAAATATGGTATATTTCTAAGTATAAGGTATTGAGACAAGTAATGCTCACTGAAAATTGGGCGGGGCCACACCTCGCCATAAAAGCTAATCTATCATATACTAATGCTGAGTTTTTTTGTTTCTCGTAGGCTTATTTTAATTTATTTTTAAGTTATAGAAATTTAAATATTCTATTGAAAAAAAAAATTAAATTAATTACTTTTCCGAAAAGCTGTTGAGTAAGGGGAAAGGAAAGAAAGGCGATTATAACAATACATAAACTAAATTCTTGAGATCTATTCAAAAACATTTCGTGAGCAAAAAACAAATCTTTATTTCGCAATTGCTCGTGGACGCCTGGACCACTATGTGAAGAATATTTTGAAATGCACTGCTATAGATTATTGAGTTCATTAAGCAACTATTTCCACCTATACGTGTTAAGCAAAAATTTTATTTAATTCTGTTTAGGTGTTCATTCCAAACGGAAAATTGATATTTGTTGCAAGCAGGCATAACACATCTGTTACATATGATAAATATAACACTTAATAACATTAATATATATGTAAATAAATACTTACACTTATGCATGTATTATTTCACACTAAAAGGTTAAAAAACTTATTTGTTATTAAAATTCAACGCGATAAGCCCTAAAAAGTACAAATAAAAAAATTATCATAAAATTTGACGCTACGCACAAAGAATCTAATGAAGAAGAAAAAATAATTTGGGCTATGGCCACTTAAAATATATATACATTAGGGTGGATTTTTGAGTTTTTAACAATGGGGGGTATTGAATAGTTGTGAGTCAATGCTATTAAGCATTTCTGAAGGTTTCAGGTGAATTGGATATCATCTTCAGTTTCCGCTTTTAATTTTAAAGTTTTATATAGCTGTCTTTCTTATTATTTTTCACTTTCAAATTTTCGCCAATCACTTTTACTGTGATCACTCAGATTTCACCACGAGGAGGTATTTTGAATTCGAAATCCTTTTTTTTATTTTGATTTAAATTTTTTAAATTGTTTTTTTATTTTTTATTAATTTTTTTTTTTTAATTTTTTTTTGTTTTTAATTTTTTGTTTTTTTTATCATTTTTTTTTGTGTTTTTTTAACACATGTTTATTAATTTTTTTTTGTTTTTTTTTTCTTTTTCAAACTATCACAAGAAAGAAAGAAAACCGGTGGAATTGAGATACTCTCGTCTTGCCAAATAATTATATCGATGTAATCATTAGCTTAATGTAGGTATTTTAAGTATGCAAACATCTTGCTGAACAGTAAAAGGATTATTTTTCTTTAAAAAATCTTTGTTTGTATTGATTAAGAAAATTTTGAAAACTTATTAGTATTTTATTTAAAGCTGTTTTAAAAATCTGCTTTTGTTTCAAATGTTGGCAGAATAGCTCTTGATGCGATCTGTGCACGAATGAATCCATCTCTTGCTTCTTCGCCGCAAACATTCGCTGAAGCTTCAGTGACAAGTTTTATGGAACGCTCAACCGCTTGAGTATGACATGGAAAATGTAAAATAACTATAATTTCGGTATTATTTTGAATCATATTTTTTTTCAAACTATCACAAGAAAGATGATTCAAAACCGGTGGAATTGAGATACTCTCGTCTTGCCAAATAATTATATCGATGTAATCATTAGCTTAATGTAGGTATTTTAAATATGCGAACATCTTGCTGAACAGTAAAAGGATTATTTTTAATTTTTAATATACGTCTTAGAGCGATTTCTCTTATGTTTCTCCTTTCATCCATTAGCATTGCCAGTAATACATTTTCTGAGTGGGCAAAGTACCCATTACGCTGAATAACTGGATCTATTATTTTCAATACCGTACTTTCAAACTGTCTTGATTTTGCTATCATACTGAATAAGTGTAAACTCCCATACTGAATAAATGGTTTAGCTTTGATTTCAAACCATACTGGAGTGTAAGCTCGTACGACAAATTTCGCAAGAGTTTGCAAATTGTTAGAAGGATTTAAGGTAGAGACATAAAGCCGAAGGATACGATTGGCAATTGTAAGCCATCTCGAATATGATATGTTACCTGGATTTGTATTTCTCAAACAAGCAGGCATATTGCCAGTAGAAACTGCAAGAGCTATTTGGTATAGATATTTTTGATCTGTACTTAAATCAGGAAGATTCACATCCGGTAAATTCGATGTAATAGGAGCATATGAAACTATTGAGATATTTTCACATCCTAAAAGTTTCTTCCCAATTGGACCTCAAAAGGCTTTTGGACCACTAGTTCTCCCATCCAGTTTGAGAAACAAGTGACGTAATGGGAGTTCATTACAATGCAGCAAACAAATACTCCACTGTAATGGATTTCTTAGTTCCACTTCTAGTAAACGAATTATTCCTCATTTGGCTCCAGTATTTACAGGAGCCCCGTCGCATCCAATCACTTTCAAATTATTTATATATATATATATATATATATATATATATATATATATATATATAAGTATATGATTTTTTATTGTTAAGGCAGTGCCAGAAGATGCAGTTAAATGACCTATGTATTTTGAGCCCGGTTCTGTCAAAACAACTACATGTTCTTCAAGAATTGTTTTTCTGCAATATTTATTACCCATTTTAACTTGAGAAATAGTGTGATCTTTACGTTCATCAAAGTAAAGTCCATGAAGCTGTCTATTTTCAAGTTCGTATGAGTTCTGAATATCATTTCGTATAGATTTTCGAGCTCTTCGAATCTTATTGCGATCGACAACCAATGAAAAATCAGATGCAGAAATCATTCCTACATCTTGTAAAGCTGAGCTTACAATAAGTGCTGCTGCACGATCTGATATTCCCACTCTATCGCAAGCCAATGCTACATTATGGAACTTGATATCATTAACAACTTTACGACTTGCTTTAGCTCTATTTGGCTGCTCGTCGATAACACTCATATTAGCTTGATTGTCTGGCTCAGATTCTGTTCCTAGGTCTTCATATGTGCTCAATGATTCTGGTGCAATTGTAGGCCTGGACAGGCGTTCCTGATCCGTCATTCGCCTTTCACTTACCTTTAAAATTCTTTTTGATGCTGTGGCATCTATGGTTCCGATGCGCATTTGCCTTAATCCCCTTTGGTGCAATAAAAATGGTCTTTCTAAGATTGGAACTTTTGTTCGGCAAAGGCATTCGGAAAAATGTCTGCATTTGCAGGAGCATATGTCAAAGAGCTAATATTGCTATTCTTTCCTAAATGCTTCGACTGTGGTACTAAAATTTGGTTTAGAAGAATCTTTTTTTAATTCTTGCATTTTCAAGTGAAATTCATTATACTTTCCCACAACTGTGCGAACAGTTATTATTGGTAAAGATGCCTTTTCCCAGATAATAATGATTTTATTTACCAATATTTGGGTAAGTTTGTCAACACTTTCATATTTCCCAGACACCTTATTACTTTCTCTAATAAATGCGTAACATTTGGCGACATCCTGGTACGAAGGCAATAGATTGTTGGCAAAATCAGATGATTGCCCGAAAATATGGCAATTTATAGAATTGCGTGTATGTAGCATTTTTTCAAACAATAAAATAAAACAATGAACAATCAAATCCCGACTAGAAATTTGCTTAGGCATGCCTTAAAATACATTCGGCCCTAATTGGGAAGCAATGGGGTTAGCCTAAATTAGGAATGCCTATTACTTGCCTAGTTAAGCAGGCTTTGGGTTTGCCCAAATTAAGTTTGCCTAATAAACGCCTAATGCGGTGGTCATAGTGATAAACGAACAGTTGCCGAATTTCGTTTGCCTATCGAAAACCTAACGTGGGGGTCATAGTGATGAACAAACAGTTGCCTAGTTTCGGAATGCCTAACAATTGCTTAGTTAGGCAGGCTTAGGATATTCCTAAATTAGGTTTGCCTAATGAACGCCTAACGCGGGGGTCATAGTGATAAACGAACAGTTGCCTAGTTTCGGAATGCCTAGCATTTGCCTAGTTGGGAAGGTTTAATATTTACCTTATGAACGCCTAATGCGCTTGTAATAATGAAAAACGAGAATTTGCCGAATTTCGGTAAATCTGGGGAAAAAGAAATGCGATATTAATGAGAACATTTGAAGCTGCTCCAAAATTAAATAATGTAAATGTACGAATAAAATGTTTGTTCTAATCTTTAAGATAAAATATTATTAAAAACTTGATTATTACCACACGAACTTAAGATCATGACAGCTGTCATAGATTTTTTACCAGGGACTCCATTGTGAATTTTCTTTTTTCTACGTGCTTATACAAGCATATATAAAATGTCGTCTAAGACACAGCTACATATTTTTTATTTTCCTTTCGTGCCAAAAAACTCATTTGTTTCAAAATATTCTTAGGCCTTTTCCATTTTTATTTGTGGTGGTGGTTGGTAATCGGTAGAACACCAAAAAATGTAAGATTCATGGGACGAACAACTTCTCTTAGTTCTGTTTTTAAAAAACTTACGGAGATATAGCCATCGGAAGATCGGGATATGGCTTTATGAAAACCGGAACCTCTTGATAGAATTTAAAAATATTGGTGCCAAATGAATTTAATTCACTACAAATTTGGTTTACAAAAGTTTTAAATCCGAGTCATGATTTTCGAAATATGGCAAATTTTCGAACATTTTGACCAGTTTTTTTTTTAAGCCTTTTTTTTAAGTCTATGCCATTTTAATTTGTTCGATATATATGTATTAGGGATGCCAATTTTTGGGCCTTTTGGCGAGCCCGAGATTTTCGGGATTATAAATTGCAATCCCGAAATTGAAAAAAAAAACCAACACTTTAAATTTATGCGGTTTTTTTTTTTTAAATAGAACAATTCTAACCAAAAATAGTAATTTTCACTGCATTTGCCAGTTCTGAATCCGAGTCGGTCTATCGCGTACGGTTTTTGAGATGTTCTTAACTAAAAGTTTAAAAAATATGATTTTTGAGGTTATATGGAGTATGCACGAAATTATTTTCTATTAAATGCAGCATCTCGTTCTATTCTTTAGCCGTGTTTTTTTTTTTTTGACGCGTATATAAAATTGTAATTTTCAAATTGCGATAACTTATGAACGGTGAGTCGTACGATAAAAAGTCCAAGTGTCTTTTTCAGGGAGAACCACATGCTCTACAAATAATTTTGATCTTTTGTAAAAATAATATTTAGATAAATAATAATTATTTAGAAGTTATTTACAAAAAAGTGATTTTTTGCCGTTTATCGGCGCTTAACCAGTTTTTATAGAATAACTCCTAAAAAATAATTTTTTTTAAATACAAAATGAAAAGTTTTTGTTGAGAACGTGATTCTCCATAAAAAAGTGCCTTCGAGTTTTTATTGTGCGACTCACTGTTCATGAGTTATTGCAATTTAAAAACATATACAATTGTATATACGCGTCAAAAGGAACACGGCTTTTGTCTTCAAAATGAGCTATGATATAGTATCAAAAGATTTTCTTATAAAAAGTTACGATCATTTCAAATGGTTTCATGAATTTATAACTCATTTTGAAGGCACAAAATAGTACTATATGACGCATTCAATAGAAAATATTGGGTGTACAACTTAAAAACCGGAATTTTTTAGCGAAATTTGATGCTTTATTGTGGAAAAATGTTACAATATATTTTATTCAAAGTATTGTCCATTGGAAGCTACATTTCCCCATCTTTCCGGCAATTTATGAATTCCATCCCAAAAAAATTGCGCCGGCTTGGCGGCCAAAAATGAATCTATCCAATTTTCGATATCTTGAACTTAAGTGAAGCGTATTCCTGATAGGGTATTCTGCAGCGATCGGAACAAATGGTAGTCTGATGGTCCAAGGTCTGGGCTATAAAGCGGGTGAGGCAAAATTTCCCATCCGTTGTTTTCCGTTGTTTTCCGTTGTTTTCCAGGTAATTTTTGACTGGGGCAGCAATATGTGGCCGAGCGTTATCGTGGTGGAAAATGATTGACTCGTGTCTGGTCGCATACGTTGGCCGTTCTGTCTAGATTTTCTGCTTCAATCGGATCAATTGTTGGCGAAAGAGTTGAGCATTAATGGTTTGGCCACCTGGCAACAGCTCATAATGGATCACACCTAGCTGGTCCTGACCAGGACGTTCTTTGTCTTCGACATCAAAATAACCACTTTTAAACCGTCGAAACCACTAACGACAGCTTGATTCAGCTGGAGCATAGTCCCCACAAACTTCTACAAGAATGCGATGACTTTCGGCAGCTGTTTTCTTTGCAAAAAAATTACCCAACAGAACCTCCGCGCAAATGCTGTATTTTTCTCCAATTTTCGAAGTTATTCATCGTGAAAAATAATAATGATGCACACAAGATAAAATTGTTTTGTTGACTGATTTTGACAGCTGTCAAATGTACCTTCAAAATGACATATATATAAAGTTCGAGCTTTCACGATATCCGTCATATTCCGGTTTTTAAGTTGTACACCCAATAGTTTCGAGTGTCCTCCATATAACCTCACTAATCGTGATATTTCAACTTTGAGTTGAGGATATCTCAAAAACCATACGTGATAGACCAATTTTGATGCCAGATTCAGATTGAGAATCGACAGATACATCGAAAACTAATATTTTGTTGAGAATTGTTCTTATTTTTTTTTTAAAACTGCATAAATCTAAAGTGTTTCTTTTTTTTCTAAATTCAATTACCAACAAAATGAGAAATGTCGGATCAAAATCGGTACTTGTTCAACAATATTAAATAATGTTTACCTAATTTTTTTAACTTAATTTCATATTTTTGATAAAAATAGTTTTAATCAATCCCGGGATTTGCATCGACTCTACCCTCCACCGCTTGTCTAAATAGAGTTAGGAATCAAATCATCCATCGGCAGCCCTGACACATAATTTGTTGTTCGGTTTGTGTGTGAATAAAATTCTAATAAAATGTAGTTCGAAAAAAGTATTTTCCATCTTGGATTGAACATAATCGTAAGTGCTTTTGTTCTTTTAATAAATAAATCAATTTAAGCGATAGCGTAATCATTTTCTCATGAAGGAATGTCTATACCTACAACAACTGAGCCAGATTCTGAACAGACGCGGCAACAACAAAACTCCCCAAATCCTACTCAAAGTATCGCTGTCAACATTGGTACAATGCCTTGCTGTTATTATGACAAAAAAAGTGTTGAAAGACACACCATCTGTATTGGATGGTCTTTCGTTTTGTCCGCGATCGAGTACAGACGTACTCTCGTGTGTAATCGTCCGCGCGTGTCTTAAAGTCAGACCCGTTACACGTGTTTTTTTTTAAAAGGCGCGTGTATCGTACATAACCTAATTATAGGTTAAAAGGAAAAAATAAATTTCGTTAATATAAAATAAATTTTATAATCGTATAATATAAAGCTATTCTATAAGTCTGTAAAGACGCTACGCTGAGAGCTGTGATAAAAACCTAGTGTTTACGGCAGCTCTCTTATTAGGGACCTATGTTACTCGTAATGAGTAACATATTCGAAGAAGAAGAAGAAGAAGAAGATCTGTATTGGATGACATAACATTGGACACGGAACGTCGCTGTCGCAAAGGAGGCGCACGCTTCATCATGAGTTGTGGCACCGAAATAGGCCTTGGACACAATATCATTGCTACCGGAGTGGTGTACTTTCATCGCTTTTATATGTTTCATTCGTTTAAGAGCTTTCCGCGTTATGTCACTGCATGCTGTGGCCTCTTCTTGGCGGGCAAAGTGGAGGAAACGCCCATGAAATGCAGGGATATAATAAAGACTGCACGTGGACGTTTAACGGACACGCAATTCTATTCATTCGGAGAAGATCCAAAAGAGGTGCGTTAGTAGAAAACTAAATTTATTATTATTTGAGTAAATTTTTCTTAAATTCTCTTATAGGATGTTATGACTTTGGAGCGTATTCTGTTGCAAACCATAAAATTCGATATCCAGGTGGAACATCCATACGCATTCTTGCTCAAATATGCGAAATGCTTCAAAGGCGATCAGCAGAAACTTCAAAAAATGGTGCAAATGGCATGGAATTTCGTAAATGATTGCTTAAGCACTGTCGCCTGTCTACAGTGGGAACCAGAGATGATTGCAGTTGCTCTGATACATCTTGCTAGTAAATTAAGTAAGTTCACTGTCGCTGATTGGGTTGGTCGTCAGCCGGTGCATTTTCGTTATGCTTTAAGTTGCGAACTGGCGCTTAAATTCAACTGCACCAAAGCAGCCGAAGGGGTACGTATACTTAAAAATTTTTTTACGAAATAATGCACAACTTACTTGAAAAATGTTTTGAGATAATTACGTTTTTCTTTCCTTGTGGAAGAACAAATGCAATGATATTCAGATATGTATATGTTACTATTTGAAATCGAACTGCATCAAAAACATTTTTCAAGGGTTGTCACGTTATTTCTGAACAGTATCCAATGATATTAATTTTTTGTCTTTGCAGATGCTTTCGTTAAAATTTTTCCAAAATCGAAAGAAGATCTTAGTGAGCATACCATCATAAAATCATTGGCATCAGCTCTTTATCACTGCAGGGATTGGAATGGTGGTCGTGCTGCACGTGATAAAAAAAGGTTTTTAATTGAAACCCGCAGCTGATTTTATTTCTAAATTTTTTTTAAGTTTTACTATTGATTTTTTGGTTGTAAATTGTCACTTTAAATGCAAAAAGACGTTACAACAAATTACTCAAATTCATTTCAGAGTGCTTTTCTATAATTTTTCTTATTTATATAACATGTTACGTCCTTTTGCATTTTTGTGCCGATATGTTGATTCATTTCTATTTAATAGACTTAGCATGGAAACGAATCGAATGACTGATTTTCAATTGCTTACAACTTCAAAGTTAAGACAAGGATTAAAATTTTTGCTTACAAACTTAATTCTTTGAGTTAAAATGGAAGCTTAAGTCAAACCAAGTTTTTAATGAAAATTTCAATAGGCTGATATTAACGATTGATTTTTAGTCACTCGATTCGTTTCGTCTTCCATGCTAATGTTATAATTAAAGGCAACTTCTTCAAGTTTTCCTTTCCATACATGATTCATTCATTCTTCCAAACAATTGTTTCATTAAAACCCAATTTTATAAAATTTCACGGTTCAAAAACTAAATAAGGATTGTCAGATATATCTGCAATTGTATTTATTTTCAATAAGGACTGTTCCGTTATCCGTGTGGTTTCAATTATTTTCCATTTTGGAAGCTTTTGATGAAAATGGTAAATCACGCGATAAAAAGTATCAGAATCTGTTTTGTGGAGAATTACAGGCTCTACAAATAATATTGATTTACATTTACGAGAAAGTAGCCGTTTAGGAAATATTCGATAAAATCGATTTTTTCGACTTTTTGCGATTTTTTAAGAAAATTACCCAACGATTACTTTTTTGTTAATCCGAACTTATATTATTTGTACAACCTGCAACTCTCCACAATATTCCAATTCTTTTTATCGTTCGACTCACTGTTTTAATCAAAAAGCCTCCTAAATAATAAGTAATTGAAATCACACGGATTTCGGAATAAACCTGAATTATCTTTAATGTGATCAGTTATTATAATTTAGCATATTAAAAATTCTTAAAAAATTAAGAAATAAAAAATATTTTTAATAAATTACTAAAAAAAATACAGAGCTATTTTTCATTTTATTGATTTGAAGATTATTATTAGTTAGGCGTGAATTAGGGCCCAATTGGTTTTGCCTAAGCAGAACATTAGGGTAAAGTGCGAAATCCCAACGATGGCCTAGTTTGGTAAGCCTCAAATTTTCCTAAATACGAACGCCTACCTAATTAGGCCGGCATTAGGCATTCCTTATTGGGAAAATATGGGGAACACCGTTACATCCGATATGAGGGCCTTGTTAGGCTCCCGCGTTTGGCCCTAACGTTCTGGTTAGGCAAAACCAACGGGGCCCTAATTGTCGCCACACAAAATTTTCTAGTCGGGAATGAAATAAAGGCAATATTTAAATTTCATTTAAAAACTGTTTATTTTAAAATGTCATGGCATACCACGATAATTCCATAACATAAAAAAAAACAAGTGGAAATAAGTTTTCAGAGTTTCTAGGGAAAATAATTTTAAGTGCCCTACATATATGATACATTTAGCTAAATTAAAGACTTTCAAATGAAAAGCGGAATCTGAAGACGACCCGCGATCAACACAAAACTTTCCAAATCATATCTTTATGAGTATTCACAACTTTTCCACACTCCCCGTTGTTAAAATTTAGACACTAATTTATTTTGTTCGAGTCGCGATCCACCCTAATATACATATATGTATGTTATATTATTTACCCTTCACATAAAAACTTAATTTGTTAGAAGACTAAATTGAAATAACAAATTAACATTTTTACATCTTAAAACTTTTTGATAGGACCAATTTTCTTTTTCTCCAAAATTCTGAGCATTTTATGACTTTTTAATAAAAAGAACATTTAAAAATCAATCGCATAATTTATGACAGGCTTCGGTACTACAACATTTTCATTGAACATTGAACCTATTCAAATAACTCTGGAAAAAAATAATAAAAAATTTTATGGGAAATGCAACGGGAGCTCACTCGGCGAACCGAGACCTGTTCACACCGAAAGTCACATGTGCTGAGATTTCTCTATATGCGCACTCTCCATATATCCAGAAACTATATCCCAGAAAAAAATTGGGGCAATCGATGTTGGTTCAAAAGTTATTAACAATATAGTGACGCCGTGCAAGTCTTTTTTCAGTAGTAGAGAAAAGTGAGGCATCTTGCAAAAAAATTTAGGCATATGATTAAAATCGTGCTTCTGGCTAGAATCGGCCTAAACAGAAGCACTATAATGACTGTACAGATCAACGGAAAAGAGTTCGTCGCGAAGAATTGGCTAATCATGAGCAAAATTAGTCATGGTCATGGAAATTTTTCGCTACCAAGACCAAGCCTAAGATGCTGATATAATTTCAAGACCAAGACTTGGGTGTGGTGTTTAGTCACGATGATCATCAAGACTAAGACTGCTTTTCGGCGTTGGTAAATTTTTGCTTAATAGGTGTGTTATACCACTTTCGAGCATCCAAGCGTCTCACATTTCGGAATTTGGCATCTTAAAATCCAACATTTAGAAAAAATAAGATTTGGAAATTTTTAAATACACAACAATCTTCAGAATTTTTTTCGAAACGAAGACCAAGACTTTAAACACGAGAACAAAACCTAGAAATAGCAAAAAAGCATAAAATTCGTGAATCTGTTAGTGCATATTGCGGATATGCGGTTTGAAAATACCATTTGATCGCCATGAAATCATAAATAACGAATATTGGGCACTGAACAGAATTTTATCTTAATGAAGTTAGTTTATTGACTGTTTTTTATTGCTTGTATAGTACTAATGAAAGTACCAACGCGCTTTTTCTAAATTGAAGTATGATAATTTTTTATATTGAACTAATTAAACAGTCATTTTTGCAATTTTTCAACAACAGACGAAAGCAAGTGTTAACATGGAAATTGATTACATATGTTTCGGCTACTTCCACATACATATTTATATATTTTCATATATAAACATGTATATAGCCTCATCAGATCAGTTTTAGTTAAATCTTGCCAGAAACCGTACTCGAACTCGTGACTCCGGTTTTCTAATGAAAGAGAACGCGGTGCTTAAGCGATTGTGCTATAGGCCACGAGTAAACTCTCTGAGCAGGATCGCCATTATGCATAACTCATAAGGCTCACTAGCGCCGTCTGTTGTGAAAAATTGCCAAATTGCAAAAATGACTGTTTAATTAGTTCAATATAAAAAATTATCATACTTCAATTTAGAAAAAGCGCGTTGGTACTTTCATTAGTACTATACAAGCAATAAAAAACAGTCAATAAACTAACTTCATAAATTTATCTAGGGGAACCTGCCTATCTATCATTAAAATTCTCGTAATTTCGAGAGCCTGCATTGTATGTGGAAAACAAATCCGCCCTTGTAGGTTTTAATTGTAGCTAGCGTAGCATGTCTCAAAACCAGAGTGTGTTACCAACTAACAATTTGGCAATTTTTCACAACAGACGGCGCTAGTGAGCCTTATGAGTTATGCATAATGGCGATCCTGCTCAGAGAGTTTACTCGTGGCCTATAGCACAATCGCTTAAGCACCGCGTTCTCTTTCATTAGAAAACCGGAGTCACGAGTTCGAGTACGGTTTCTGGCAAGATTTAACTAAAACTGATCTGATGAGGCTATATACATGTTTATATATAAAAATATATAAATATGTATGTGGAAGTAGCCGAAACATATGTAATCAATTTCCATGTTAACACTTGCTTTCGTCTGTTGTTGAAAAATTGCAAAAATGACTGTTTAATTAGTTCAATATAAAAAATTAATTTTATCTTATCTACTTATGTTTCGGGAACTGGCAACACTAATGTCAATAGCTAAATTCTGGCTTCATAATAAAGTTTGACATTTTTTAGCATAAACGTACTCACAACGTTTTGATGTACAAGTGCTATTTGTTTTGTTTATAGTGAGTTAAGAAAATCAATTTGGCCGAAAAATGGAAATTTCAGGAGAAGATTATTTTTCACAACTTTCGACGTGGATTTTTTCAACAAGAATGTGTCGATGAACTCAATTTTTTGTATGACGATAAAGCATCATCAAAAACCACAGTATATCGCTAGAATAGTGAATTCAATCGTGGTCGCAGTTCGGTCGCCGACGAACGCCGTGAAGGTTGTCTAAAATCGGTTGTTGTGCCACAAAACATCTATGCAGTGCATGAACTGATAATGCAAAATCGTCATGTGACATATTGTGGGTTAGAGGCATTCTTGCACATTAGTTCCATTTCAATGCATTCGATTTTGCATAAACACTTTGTTGTAAAAAAATTTGTTCTCGTTGAAAACCCCATAATTTATCAAACGCTCAAAAAAAGCTCGCGTCGATTGGTGTAAGGAAATGATTAAAAAATTCGACCATGGTGCTTCAACAGACGTGTGTAAGATCGTGACAGGTGACGAATCATGCACTGAGAAAAGAGTATGTTTCCCTCAAAGAAATATATTTGGTTGAATATTTTATAAAATATTTGGTAATAATTAACAAATTTTGGTTAATATTAATATTAATATGACTTTAATTGGACCTTAAAATGTTGTTAATTGGGCCAAACATGGTATTTGTTTGATAGAATGTCAAGTATTTGCTATAATTTGAAAAAAAAACCTTGTCTGGGGTTCGAGTGCATTCAAAATAATAAAATAATCAAAAAAAAGAACATCATAAAATATAATATAGGCTATAAAAGTAAAAAAATAAAATAATTATTAAAAAAAAAAACACTTTCTTGTCTGGGATTCGAACCTACGACCTCACGGATATGAGTCAAACGTCTTATACACTGAGTTAACTCCATCTACAATGATTTAACAAAAAAAACAGCAATCGACCGTGTGGATATTCGAAGACGAGCTAAATCAAAAGTGGTTTGTGGAAGAAGCACAGCGAAGCAAATGGTCGCCTATTTCTTCGGCCGAATGGGTCATGTGGCCACTGTTTCGCTTGAGCAACGTAGGACGGTCAATTCTGAGTGGTACATGACTATTTGTTTGCCGAAAGTCTTCGGTGAAATTCGTAAAACCAACCGCCGAACACGAATCATTCTCCATCATGCAAATGCGAGCTCTCACACATCTCGTGAAACAGGTGAATTTTTGAGCAGGCAAAACATCGAATTGACAACTCATCCTCCGTAGAGTCCTGATTTGGCACGCAATGAAATCTTCTTGTTCCCGAATATCAAAGGTAAGCTGCGTTGTCAAAGATTTACAAGCGCCGAAGAAGCAGTTGAAGCTTTCAAAAACCATGTTTTGGAGAAATTGCTTGAACGAATTCAAAGTGTGTTCATCATCAATGGGAATATTTTGAAAAACAATTAAGCCATTTTCATTTAAAAATATTTGTTATTATTTGCTATTCCCGAAATATAAATACATAGTACTCAACGTATTCCGCAGTCTCCTTTTACTGCTCGCAAGAAAAGGGTACTACATAGAGACATCTAGCGTGCTAACCAAAAAGAGGGAAACCTTGTTTTGAATATGCAAACATTTGAATGCAATTTTCTAGAAAAATAAAAAGAGAAATAAAATTTCATTACTACGTAGGCTTCTCGATATATTTCTGGCCTAGGCAGCACCAAGTGTTGCCAGGTGCAATCTGACATTTCTATTGGAAAGTTTGATATTTTTTAGCATAAACGTACTCAGAACGTTTTGATATGACCATCATTTGTGTTGTTCACAGTGACTTGAAAAAATCAATTTGGCAAAGAAATGGAATTAACTCGTGAACATTTTCGTGCGATCATTTTTCACAACTTTTGACGTGGATTATCACGACAAGAGTGCATCGATAGACTTATATCTTTGTATGGCGATGTAGCACCATCCTATAGCACTGTAAAAAACTGGCTTAATGAATTCAATCGTGGCCGACGCTCGCTCAAAGACGAATTCCGTGAAGGTCGTCCAAACATGGCCGTTGTGCCAGAGAACATTGATGCCATGCGTGAACTGATAATGCAAGATCGTCATTTGATATACCGTGAGATAGAAGAATCTTTACACATTAGTTCCACTTCAATACATTTGATTTTGCATGAACACCTGGCCGTAAGAAAGGTTTGTTCTCGTTGGATCCCGCACAATTTGACAATCGCTCAAAAAAAGACCCGTGTCGATTGGTGCAAAGAAATGTTGAAAAAATACGATCACGGTCCTTCAAAAGACGTTTATAAGATTGTCACAGATGACAAATCATGGATATATGCGTATGAGCCCGAAACAAAACAGCAATCGACCGTGTGGGCCTTCGAAGACGAGCCAAACCCAACGAAAGTTGTTCGTGGAAAAAGCACTTCGAAGCAAACGGTCGCCTGTTTCTTCGGCAAAACTGGTCACGTGGCAACTGTTCCGCTTGAGCAACGTAGGACGGTCAATTCTGAGTAGTACACCACAATTTGTTTGCCTGAAGTCTTCGGAAATATTCGAAAAACGAACAAGAGAAGACGAATCATTGTTCACCATGACAATGTGAGCTCTCACACATCGGCTCAAACCAGCGCCTTTTTGACCGGCCAAAGCGTCGAATTGATGAGTCATCCGCCGTACAGCCCTGACTTGGCACCCAATGACTTCTTTTTATTCCCGCACATCAAGAAAAAAATGCGTGGTCAATGATTTTCGTCGCCAGAAGATGCTGATGAAGCGTTCAAAAACCATGTTTTGGAGGTGTCTCAATCGGAGTGGAAAAAGTGCTTCGACAATTGGTTTGAGCGCATGCAAAAGTGTATAAATCATGCTGGAGAATACTTTAAAAATCAAAACAAATTTTTGATGATAAATATTCGCATTTTCATTATTAGGCCAGAAATATATCGAGCAGCCCACGTACAGACTTATGAAAAATCACCCTTTAGTTTTAATTGCATTAATCACAATGACAATATTAAAAATGGCCCACGCCCAATTATATGAATGGTTTATATAGAAAAATTTCAAATAACACTTATAATTAAAACGGTAGACTTCGATAAAATTAATTAAAAGAAAAAAGACTATAAAACAACAATATACAACAATTCAATAAGTAGTACAAAAAAATGCGCTCATTAGCGTGCCAAAAATACCCACGTAATAGCCATGACCGCACTGGAACTTTGCATTTACAACGTATGTACTTATATACGTTATTATATAACTGTTGAAACGATGTTGCACATGCGCTTTAACAACAAAAGTCACAATAAATAAACAAATTACAAATTACACTATCGAAATACGTTTTGTTTTTGGCAATAGTATGTGCAAATAGCCGGGAAGCCCTACCAAAAGTGTAATGGGGCAGTTACTACAACAAATACAATGTATATGTATTTATAGCAAACACTTGAAAAATGTTTTTCGGAACAAACGGCAAAAAAAAATTTTTTATTTTCGAAAATCCATAAACGATCACTGCGCTCATTACGTATGTAAGTAACGTCCTTAGTAGCAAGCACATTATTACGTTCGATCATTGATCGAACAATCATTACGATGTTGATAAAGTCGCGTACGATAGTTTTTTTATGTTTTATTATGCAAAAACTAAAAGTTGATTCAATTGAAAACGAAATTGAAAAATCGCTAACGCAGTATAAAAACGTTTTATGACCTGACTTTTGATGTCATTCACAGTCGAAATACCGTATAGTTAACACATAAAGTCATTCATTCACGGATTGCATTAAAATGAAGAACGTCTGCCTTATCACAATTGTGGCCTGCACATTGGTGTTAGCCAATGCAAGACCTGAACCACCAAAATCACGTTATGGACCACCATCAGCACCACATGATAAATATGGACCACCACCACCAGCGCCACAGAAAGAGTATGGCCCACCGCCACCACCACCACAACCATTGCCAATCTATGGACCACCAGCACAATTCTATGGTCCACCACCTGCCTCAGAAGCGATAGTAACGAAAAATGTCTACGTTCATGTGCCACCAGAGGAGCCAATCTCATATCCATTTTCAGCGCCTATACAGACAACTGTACCGAAAAAACATTATAAGATTATCTTTATTAAAGCACCCAGTCCACCAGTGCCAGTACGTCAAGTTTTACCACCACCAGTGCAAGATGAACATAAGACATTGGTTTATGTTTTGGTTAAGAAACCAGAGGAGCAACAACCCTTGGTATTACCTGAACCAGCAGCAACTGAGCCCAGCAAGCCGGAGGTTTATTTCATTAAATATAAACAGCAGCAACCTGCACCGCAATATGGACCACCACCAGCGCCACCAGCATCAGAGTATGGTCCACCACCAGCACAGGCTGAGACTTTTTAAAGCTGGAAAACTCTCAAGTGATTTAGCGAAAGAAGTTTTGTAAATATTTTCATGTCCTTTTTAAGTGTGTGTGATGCCTTTTAATCATTTAAATTAGTCGAATTTATAATTTTATTAAATCGTTTTTTTGTTTTGTTTTTAATTATAATAAAACGATTAAAACAACACGAAACATTAAATTATGCTTAAATTAAAAATAATTAATTTGTTTTAATTAACTGACTGCAGAAGCTTTTACATTTACATATATAGAGTTGCCATGGAAGTATCTCCAACCATATTTTGATCGTTGTGTTGCCAAAACAACTGTTATTTTTCTAGTTGACTATTTTCAAAAAAAATTCTGGTTGTCTTCAGTATTTATTGAATAGCTAGTGTCAAATTTTGCACTTGAGTAACAAACAGATTATGATGCGTCGCGTAATGCTTTAAAACCCCTCCAATTCCATCTACAGCGCCACTTTCCATGGCCAGTGCCTGAAAAAATCAATTTTTAAGTAATGGTACTTTTGAATTTCATGGAGCATGAAGCGATTTTTAAAATGCTTTGCAGCATCATCAGAAATTGTTGTGATACTCTCAACTTTTGCTGTTGGTGAAATTGATTCTTTCAGAATAAACAAAATTGAACAGTGGAAAAATATACCTAAAGAAATATAAAGGTATTCAAAAATGCCATGTGTGGAACAGTGAGATAGCCACAGGGATAACTTCTTGTTACATAGCCAGAACAGCACAACACAATTACATGAAAGTAATTGAAAAAAACAAAAACTAATAAAAATCCCGAGAACTTCCGAAAAAACAAAAAGCCAAGGCACGGTCGAATCGCAAAAAAACCCAAAAAATGCTTGGTTTTCTATACCTTGAGTATATTTAATTTCCATATAAAATAAACAAGCACCAACCCAGCGCACTTATTTTAGTACCCTCGTATGTTCTTAAGGATCGAAGAAAATACTCGGTTTTTTTGGGAAGCAGGGAACGAATTTTTATACCCCATAACCAGGATATACGAGAGGCCTAACTAAATTTCGCTTAGTAGAATTGAAAAAACTGGAAATACTGAAAAAAAATCTTAAATTTATAACTTAATTCTTCATCTGTTTGTATTTTTTCAACGTAATCGCCATTTATTTTGATACATTTTTGAAGTCTATAATCCATCTTGAAACAGAGTCTTCAAAATCGGCTTTTTCCAGATTTACAATTTCAACATTAACCGCATTTATTATCTTCTCATTGCTGCCCTCTCAAATTTTTTTTTATTTTTAAAAACAACCAAAAATCACAAGACGCTAGATCTGGGGACTAAGGTCCTGGACGAATTTCTTCGATGCCTGAATGCGCAATAAAATCGGTCGTTTTTCAGCAGTGTGCGCTAACGCAATATCGTGATGTAGAAAGTAGTGGCGTAGCTCTTTTTTTTTTGGCGTTTTCCCAATAAATTTTGGAAAACTTTTTGGTAAGCAGTTTTCAGTATACCACTTAGCAGTAACCATCTGACCATTTTTCAAAGGAACAGCAGCTACAACTTTCTCTGTGGTTGAAGTAAACTGACATCATTAATTTTGTTGCTGACTTTTGTTGCTTTGCTTTAACAGGTAGATTTGCACCTTCTGGGCTCTATACCATGGATTGTTGTTAGGTTTCAGGGTCGTTCTTGTAAAACCATGCTTCATCACCTGCTACAATATTCTTGAAAGTGTTAGACCCTCCGTTTTTGAATTTTTCAAGAAGATACTTAGCAAAACGCAAACGTGCCTCTTTTTGAGCATCACTTAAAATTCTAGGAACCCATCGTGCAGATTTCTTCGTGTATTTAAGATCATTTTTTAATATTTGCGATACAGCCAAGGCATTCAAGCCCAGTTTCTCAGCAATGATTTCCTGGATTAATCTTGGATCTTCGTCAATTTTAGACTTCACCAGCGCTACACTTGTATAATCAGTCGAAGATTTTGGGCGGCCTTCGCGAGGTTCGTCCTCCACCCAAAAATGACCTGTCTGGAATCTTCGGAACCACTTTGAAATAGTCACAAGGGATGGCGCATTAACTTCAAATGCTATTTTGCATTCACTAAATATTTCCACAGGCTTGGGCTTTCGTCGAAATCCACAAAGAATTGCAAGCACTGAAATATCTGCTGACATTGTTTCACGAATTTTACTTTTTCTTCACTCCATTTGGACTGATCTTTCTGAAAATTAAATTGATATATCGTTAGACTATAACAAATAGTACACAATTTTTTGATTCACTATAAATTTATAACATGACAGCTACTAAGCGAACTTTTGTTAGGCCCTCCGTATTTTCTTTGTCCTTCCATTTGCAACGCAGAGGAGGAGGCGTGGCAGATATAGAAAAGTATATATCTTCTTGATCAGAGTCACCTCCTGAGTCGATATAGCCATGTCCGTCTGTATGGCTGTGTGTGGAAATAAATTTTTTGGGAAAACTAAGCAAGATAATTCAATGAAATGGTGCACAGCCTCCGTCGTCAAAGATAGCGCGGGGGATTGCAAATGAGCGAAATCGGTAAACGGACACGCCTACCGCCCATGCAAGAAATATATTCAAAATGCAACTTTTGGAGTATTTTTCACGATAATGCAACCAAAATACACATCAATACTACGAATTGTAAGCGCAAGCTCTGAGCAAAAACTGGGTAAATTCGAACAAGAGGGAGTGGAACATCTCATATAAGCAAAAGCTTCGCTATACTGAAAGCGTTTTTTGAGATAATCAAACTTAATATTACTCAGACGCTAAGAATTTGAAATGCAAGCTTTAGGCAAAAACTGGATAAAATCGGACAAGAGGGAGTGGCACCTCCCTTATAAGCAAAATTTTCAAAATAATGCTGTGTAGGGTATTTAATAATTGGTCAGGCCAAAGGTAACACTTTTACTAGTTTTCATTGCAGACAGGTATAACTACTTATTCGTTTAATATATCCTTGCTGGAACTACTCAAACCCAATCTTTACTTGTGTTAATCATATCGATACCTTAGAGCGCTATAGTCCTATCACCATTTTTCCAATTGTTGGGAAATGCAAAAAAAATATTTCAAACAGTGATTGTTTAGGATTGGCTGCTATTTTGATATAATGATATATGCAATCTTTTTACCTATAGTATATTTTAACATAATTTAATGTTTTTAATCAATTTTATTAATTTCTAACGAAATCCCAGCCAATTTATAGTATGTCATTACATTTGCCTTTATATAGAATTCCACTACTATTGAAATAAACGACGCATTTAGTACATTTTTTGAATTTTTTCGACTTAAATGTCGTTAAAAGTCATGAAACGCGTAGAAAATACGAAAAAAACGTTTTTTTTTTTTTTTTTTTTTGAATTTTTGGTTCCGACGAACAAGAGTGGAGCCTTGGGTGTAACCAAATTTGTTCACTAAAATGTCGCAAAAAGTCAAGAAACGCGAAGAAAACGCGAAAAAACGAAGAATTTATTTTAAAAATGTGACTTATTTGAATATTCAGCGGAGATAACACAGTAGCGCTCTTGAAAAAATTAGGATAGGATTTTTCTTAATTATCGAATATTTTGGTGTTTAAGTGGTATTTTGACATCACACAGTTTTCCACACGGTAAAGAAGCTCACAATGATGCCATAACTGCAAAAATCTCAAAATCGCAAAAAGTGGGGATAGGACTGTAGCGCTCTAAGGTATCGATATGCAAAAGATCAATGAACAGTACTGATAAAAAATATAGAAAACGAGTGCACAAGCAATACTTGCGAAGCAAGGAAAGCCTCTAAAGTGGGCAGTTCTTCAATGCATAGTGCTTTTTTAAAACTCCGGGAAAACTGCGATATACAACTCTATAGATAAATATTTGGATGAAATAACAACAAGCTTTTAATGAAACAACATTTTATGCTACACATATAGTTTTTGGAATAAGTCTATTTATTATTCATTATTATTTTACAAGTAAAGCTAATAATTTCTGTCCTAAATTTTTCAGGGTTTTCTATATTTTATGGTTGATTCGAAATTTTTTTTTTTTCAAAAATGGTAGTTTTTTTTAATTATTTGAATTCTTTCAAATATTGTGGTATGTGCGGATGTTTCTCAAATATATATATGTACTTTTAAATATTAATCGAAAATATTCATTTAACACACTTCCATATATCGAAAAACCTCCACGCTTACTTTAAAACCATTGTTTTTGTAATTCTGTATTTTATTTAACATAAGATATTTTTTTAATTATATCGTATTTTAATAAAAATTCATATTTTTATATATTCTGTTTCTTAATATTTTATGTAGATGTTTTACAATTCAGTTCTTTGCGCATTTTAGTGCTTAGTTTTTACATATAAATATCCATTTTAAAAAAAATATCATATAAAAGGTTAGATTTTTTCAAGAAATGTTCAAAATTCCTTTTAAAATCAAATAAAAAAATTAAAACATTAAATAATAAGGCAAATGAACAATACACGTATTCATAGCTGAATGTTAGCAAAGTTTTCAAGTGAAAATTGTGTAAAATATTAATGCTATTTCAAAATTATCGTCATTATATTGCCAATATCTTTAGGTTTTTTGTTTTTTTTTTTTTTTTTTCAATATATCAACATTTTTATAATCACCAATGCACACATACACATATGGGTAATGTATGTATGTCATATATTATTTGCTAACTACGTATTCTAACCCATTAAGGTAGGAAAGTAGTAGGTACGAATACGAAATAAAACAAAGCTGCTTTAATACGGCAATAGTAAAAATATATATTTTGTAATGTATTTTTAATAACATAATTAAGAGTTACATATGTGTATAAAATAAATGTGAGCATTTTATTAATTTCATTAATTTGCCGTCATTATAGTACAAAGAAAAATTGTAATGATTTTTGCTTTTATTATTTCTGAAAAGTGTTTAATTTCTGTAACTCTAAACGGAAAGGAAAAAGTTTATTTTGAAAGCACAAGTTATCTCAAAAGAAAGTTTTTATTTGAATCGTTCTGTAAAAGCAACAAACTTTTCAGTCATCGTGTTTTTCGAGTATGAGTAGACAGATTCATCGCTAGATAAAGCGAAATCCAGGCGACCAAAGTCTACAAGAATGGACGAATCAGTAGAGTGTGTAAATCATTCTTATCGTGTCGATCTGAACCTCTCTATTTTAAGCGTGCTAGTTCTTTAAATATGCGCAAAACGTCATTATACCGAATTCCGAAGAAAGACCTTATATTGCACCCTTACAAAATCCAAATGGTGCTAAAATTAAGGACCTAGGATTCTAATCATTTGTTCCATCCATACTGTCTTGCTTTAAGCCCTATGGACTTTTCATTATATTAAGGATAAGTCAAATTTAAAGTGTGTGTCAAAAATGCGACTTCTTTGATGCAGTTAAAAGAAAACATCTGTTGCGAAATGGTAGTCTTCTTGTTCTGCATGTCAAACCGTATTTCATACATCCATTGTAAACTTTCTTTCGAGACACTTTATGTTTTAATTCAGTAAAATTACGTCATATTTTTAAAAAAAATTTTATTATTGTAATACATCAGTAAACGAATAAATAAATTGGACCAAAAAATTACAGTGTAATAGTTTTTGGGACCTTTTTTTTTTGGTCTTGCGGAAGATAGGTCATTCTTACCTAATTCGGGTACGGGGAATTCAGTGGAGCTAAACGTATTGCTGGATTGGTTCATCACCCCATACAAAAAGTTCAAACCAAAATTACGTCTAGAAAGAGGAGTTTTTCATAAAGAATCTCTTCTGATAAATCAATGATTTTTCATTAGAAGTATATTTTCCAGTCCATGATGAATTAATAGACATTCGATTTGCTAACTTTTGAATCAATTTATTGGATATTTGTTTTACTTTAACGTTAATTTTTTCCGAATTTTCTTAAAATTTTAATTTTTGCTCATAAAGTTGTGCGTTTATTCATTAAATGTAAAAAAGAACTGTCATTTGCCATATGATTTTGTTCTCAAAAAGCTTGAAATTTTTGCAATAAAATAATAAAATTAATAAAATTTAAATTTTTTAGTTATCGGTCCGGAAATAGCTTTTGGATGTTATTGTGAGATATCCTGTTTTTAAAGGCTTATTACTCAGGATGTGGTGGTCCAATTAAAAGTCTTGTTAAGGGTAATTTTTGCTATCCGTAGTCATAAACAAAAATTAATTTTACTATTTGCTGTTTTTGTTATAGACCTTGTTCATAGACCTCAAAACAGTGAATTTTTTACTTTTGTGCAGGGATAACTCAGGATCCTGATGTGATAAAAAAAAAACCAAGATCATAATCGCAATAAGAAGGTTCCGATCCATCTTAAATTGCTATAAAAACTGAGAACGGAAAACCATATTTGGACTGGACCGGGGTAGGGGCTTAAAAACATGGACCACCGCAGATCCTGGCAGCATCCACTTTTTTGTTACTCTTAGTCAGACTTATGAGAAACTCAGCTCAGTTTTTCGTACTCATATTTTGCATACTCAAGTTCGTCTAGCGCCCACTCTATAAGAAATTTCGGAAAAATTAACGTTAAAGTTAAGAAGTATCCGATGAATTGATAAAAAATTAGCAACTTCATTGCCAATTCATACATCCTGAACAGGAAAACATACTTTTGATGAAAAATCATTGATTCGTCATAATTTAATAAAAGATTCTTTATGAAAAACACCACTTTCAAGACGAAATTTTGATTTGAACTTTTTGTATGGGGCGATGAACCAATCCACCAAAACGGTTAACACCACCGAATTTCCCATGCCCGAATTAGGTAAGGATGATCTATTTCCCGTCCGACCAAATTTTCAACTAATACAGTGTTATTAAATAAATAAGTAAATAAATTAATAATTCCATATATTAATTCATAAATAAATGAATAAATAATGAATAAATTAATAAATGAATAAATGAATAAATGAATAAATGAATAAATGAATAAATGAATAAATGAATAAATGAATAAATGAATAAATGAATAAATGAATAAATGAATAAATGAATAAATGAATAAATGAATAAATGAATAAATGAATAAATGAATAAATGAATAAATGAATAAATGAATAAATGAATAAATGAATAAATGAATAAATGAATAAATGAATAAATGAATAAATGATTAAATGAATAAATGAATAAATGAATAAATGAATAAATGAATAAATGAATAAATGAATAAATGAATAAATGAATAAATGAATAAATGAATAAATGAATAAATGAATAAATGAATAAATGAATAAACGAATAAATGAATATTTGTATAAAGGAATAAATGTTTAAACGATTAAATGCATAAATAAATAATTGAAGAAAGGAATCAAGGGAGAAAGAAATAATTGAATTAATAATAATAGTAATGTAGAGTAGAACGGGGCAATGTCGTGCACTCAACTTTGACATGCTCGTGAAGCCGTACATCTCAAGCGAATGCGACGAGTAAGCATCCGATCGAAAGATAATTTCGTTGGTTACATCCATGTGTAACAACATTTGTGTAGCGAGAAATTGTGTTGGTGTAAGTGAAGAAAAAAAATGTGCACGACATTACCCCAATGGTCGTTTTAAAGGTCAACTTCGATAACTCGGTGAAGCCCAAAATTTTTTTCGAAAACCAAATACTTCTTTTCTTTGGCAGGATATTTCGTTTCAGAAAACACTTACCTGTTATATCTTCCCGCAAGTTAAATTATTTTTCTGACCCGATGAAAAAACACTTTTATCGTCCCGAATGCGTGCGTTTTGAAAAAAAGGTTACTCTGTAGAGACGAACTGGTGAAAATTGCTAGTATTATATGCATAAGCTCAGTAGGTCAGCAGGTCCCTACCTTACAAATAGTTGGTAAATCATTCAATTCTTTGGGCTAAAACAGCCAGTGCACGACATAACCCCCTGCACGATATTACCCCGTTCTACTCTATAACTGAAAACCTAAATTAATATATAAGTGAATAATTGAGTAAATGAATAACTTAATGAATTAATAAAAAAAATGTATTTATAAAAATTAAATAAATAAATAGATGATTGTTTTATTTATTTTTTAAATCTTTAATATTATAGCGATAAAAATTCAAAGCAATGCAAATGACCAGAACAAAGAATCAATGCGAAAATGTCAGAAAGACAACAGTTTTTTAAAAGAAAAAAAAATTTCTGAAGGAAAATATGCTTTTTTAAATAAAATTTCAATAATTTAAAAACGAATTTTTAGCGCACCATCATATCATATATTATATATCTGATGCTAATAAATCATTGCTTCAGTAAAGGCTTGGGAAAGTTATCAATTGGTATTATATAGTAGGCGAAACTAGTTCAGCCGAAGCGTTTCAAGACAAAATATTTTAAAAACGATCCGAAATTAACTAAATGGTCTTAAGTGTGGAAAAAAGTTTGAAACTTTTGCAACACAATTAAAAAAGTTTTTATTTCGAAATATCTACCCAACCACGCTTTGGATGAGCTAATTTGGCTTAAAGAAAATCAACTGAAATTTGTTTCGCACAGATTAATAGAAATTTAGCATCTATTTTAATTTTACTTCTAGTTATTCGATTTGAGTTGATACGCCCAGATGTAGATCTATTTTAAAAAAATTTATATATCCCATTTTATAGTACTATCGGATTTCTTTAGTAAGTCAACAATTTGAGTAGTTCTCAGTATGCAAATTTATTTCGTACTCAAATTTTTTTTTTTTTTTAATTCCATGAAAGAAGGAAACTCTTCGATACATTAAAAAATCCAATACTAGCTCAAAAAAAAGTGAAATTAGTATGTAAAACACCATTTCCTCAAATACCATACAAAATTTTTTTGCATTAAAACTGTGCGAAACCCAAGTGGTCGTTTATAAAAGTCGTCCGCTTTCAGGAGTGGATTTAAGATGTATGCGGTTATCCTTAAAAGCGAGTGACATATTCCATGGTGGTTGTCCCTCTTTAGGAGAGAGCGCATTGGATTCTGTGGGACATAAATTTCTTGCAATTTTTGCAGTCATCATTTATGCGCGACCCCTTATTTCTTCTTCTCCTTATTATATATTAAAAATAAAACTATATCTTCCTTAATAAAATCGGTGGTTAACAGCATAATGCAACAAAAACACTGATCTAGAACCGAATTTGGGTATGTTCAGTTGGTAATTGTAATTAAACTTTAATAGCGCTCTTTCTTTAACTTGTGTACTATACCGCCTTTTGGGGCATAAAAGCTTCACAAATCTTCTATAATGCATAGTACACGTACTTCAACATCTCAAACTTTCCTAGACGATTCCGATAATTCTTGCTCCAACGATTTATTCTTCGAAGGTTTTAACTAGGCCCCGTTTCTTTATTATCCACTCACTTTACAGTTCCACTCCAATGCTTAACTTAGTTCTATGCGTTAGAATTTGTGTAATTCAGAAGAACTGCAGGCATTGCAAGCCCTACAAAAATATACATTTGATTTATTTATTGGAGCTTATCAGTTAACAATTTTTAATGAAGCTTTTCAGAGAAAGCCTTCATTTCGTTTGGAATCATGTACCTATCCAAGAAATGACTAACGCAACTAAATTGCACGTACCCGTATTTAGTAAGAACGGCCGGACTCCCGTCTGTTTAAAAAAAATTCGAAAAAGTAAGTACTTACATGCAACCGTGGACCGTATTTGAAGGTAGTAAGAAAGTCCTTAGATCATATCTACACGTATGTGGCTAACAGCACCGATAGTTAAACTAATTACTAATGAAACTAATGAACAACAGTTTCAAATTTAACAAACAAATTCCCACATTTTTTTTTTTTTTTTTCTCAATTTAACTGTTCAACAAGCTAATTTTTGGGGACAACAACTACTTTTTTCAACTATAATTTTTTTTTTTGTATTTATTGCTATTGTTTTATCAATTGGTGCATGGTGTGTACTGAGTGCTCAAAAATACGTACTTTTGTTATGTAGTTTAATGAATAACCTATTATTATGAATTTCCAAAATTTCCAGCAAATAAGTTTGTTAATGTTAAACTGTTTTCGTTTCTTTTGCTTTTCTTTATGATGCCATAGAATTCTCTTCACTTTCATCATTTCTACCGAACAACTGTTGATTTCGATACTCCAATAATGCCCAGACCAATAGTGGTATGCAGCCCATAACCATGCATGAACCCATGCAATAAAAACAAATTTCATAACTGCCCGAAAGATCGCGTAGGTAACCAGCTAATGGTGGTACTGAAATAGCGCCTATGCTCTGGAACATGCGAACCAAACCATAACTGGAGCTTATACGATCTGTACCAAAGATATCAGCTAAAAGCACAGGCATCAGCACATACCAGCTGCCAAGGCACAAACCATACAAAGCAGCGGAGAGTCCAAGTAAGGAGAGCGAATGCTCAGATGGTATGGTGAGTACAGCAATACCAGCACCCAGTATGCTAAACAAAGAACGAAAGATTTGTCTTAAATACAATGCCATCGAATACAATAAGCTCCTTTTACATACCATACAACATATGTCTTTCTGCGATCGAATAGCTGCAAATCTGAAAGCCAACCCAAACCCAAGCGTCCAATTAAGTCAAGTACAGCGCTGACCGCAACAAGATAACCTGCCTCACTTTTGTTGTACCCTATAAAAAGTGCATGGATTAATAAATGTTGAACGCCACCAAGTTCATCTCAACTACCTACCAATAGATATAACATGCGCTGGCAAATAGTACAACATGTATGGACATCCAACAGACATAAGCGTGACCGATAAACACATCAAAATAAAGGTGGGATCTTTTAATAAACTAATATCCAAATATAGCTCAATGCGTTCACAACATGTTCGTGGTAACTCATCGTCATCGTCTTCATCGCCAAGCTCACAATTAACAATCATTTGATCTTCTGCAGCTGCGGTTTTCTTCAAATCATTCAAATTACTAACTGGTGTTGGTATTTCCATACTTTTACTTAGACCACGTGGTGAGACAATAGCCGGTGGTGATAGTGGCTTCTCTAAATGTGCTTGTATCTTTGAGATAATCTCATCGTTGGCGAAAACATTACGACGTCTGCGACTCCCACGATTTGAATCGGTACCGGAGTGTTTCCTATAGACCCATGTTGAGTCAGTGCTTAGATCTTCTACTGAATGCATAATACCAGAGCTGCGCACTTTTTTCATCGGTTTGATAAATGTTGTTTCTCCAATGATATCTTTAACTTCATCATCGCTTTCTTGAGCCGATGTGTGTGCTGCTGGCATTTTGTCGAAGGAGTTACCTAAGGAAAGAAGGAAAAATATTAATAAAATTATGTGTTAGAAGTATGGATAAATCTTTTCTGGCATTAGAATCATCGAGGACTTATGGTGAGCCGCCTTCCTTAGAAGTAAATGGGTAAGCTATACAGAAGTAACGAAGTTTGTGTCTTGCATGACTATTATAGTGACATGGAATATGTTCTGCTGTTTATCTTCCTCATTACAGAATCTATAGAATTCATCTTTAACTAATCCCACTTTGGAGAGAGGTTTCCAAACTGGGCAGTGTCACGTGTGAAGTTTCTTAAGTGCGTATTTTTTTTTTTTTTTCAGCATAAGCAACTCTTTTGTTCTTTGTTTGGAAACAATAGGCTTGATAGACTTAGCTTGTCGGCTGCCCAAAGTATTGTCCCAGCATTCTTGAATTGTTTTATCTAGCCAATTGCTTAGGTTATGTTTTACAAACTCCAACCACAGAATGGAGTAGGTTCAACAAATTGTGTTGATGTTTCTATTCTATTACTGGTATCTAAATGATGTGAACTTTATTTGGTTAGGCCAGTTTGATTAGTAGTTGAAGGAATTTTAAGTTAACAGTGCCGCTTTGCTATATACGAGTAATAGAATATACAGGGTGGCTGATTCGAACTGTTACCAACTTCAGATAGACTTATCTGACAGATGGAACATGACAGCTGTCTAAAAATTGGCATGATGTTAGTTCATTCTATTGTCAACAAGTAACCAAAAGCATTTGCGCGTCAATTTATTGAAAATAAAAAATTTTTGAAATGGAATTCAAACGTAATAGTGTGATTGCTCTTTATTTGGCTGGAAAATCGCAACCAGCAATTGTTCGTGAGCTGAAACATTTAAAAGTGAATAAAATGTTTGTGTATCGGACCATAACACGTTACAATGGTACCGGCAGCGTTGCCAAACGACATGGTGGTGGTCGGAAAATAACGGCAACATCACCAGAAATGGTTCGAAAGGTGAAGGTCAGAATTGAGCGAAATCCGAGACGCAGTGGCAGACAAATGGCTGCCGAGCTGAAAATATCGCGTGAACGAATGCAACACATATTGTCAAACAAGCTCGGACTAAAGGCCCTCAAGTTCCAAAAGGCGCATGATCTCACTCCTGCTCAAAAAAAAGTTAGGCTCGATGGAGCCAAGGAGTTGTTGCGCTTGCACGCCGTCGGAAATCTGTCACAAATTGTCTTCTCTGATGAGAAAAATTACTGTACGCCCAGGTGTATCGTGAATCAGTGTTGGAGGGTGCTTTACTACCGTGGGCACGCAAACATTTCGGTCGCAAGCCATGGACATTCCAACAAGACTCGGCACCGTCACACAAAGCTCGTGTGAATCAAGAATGGTTAGAAAAAAACGTTCCTAGCTTCATTTCTGCTCAACAATGGCTCTCAAATTCGCCTGATGCGAATCCACTGGATTTCTCAATCTGGGGTATGTTGGACAGGAAGGTCTTGACTAAAAAATACCAGAGCGTTGATGCGCTAAAAGTGGCCCTTCAACGAGAATGGCGCAAACTTCCACAAAATCAAATTCGTGCAGCATGCGACTCGTTCTTCGACCGTCTACGGGCCATAGTTAAGGCCAAAGGTGGCCATATCGAAAATCTCAAGTAGATTCTTAAAATTTGAACATTTCCCAACAATTATAGCGTTTGATCAATAAAATCTGTGCATGGAAACTAAAAATATAGTCTTTTGAATTGGTAATACTTCGAATCAGCCACCCTGTAGATGTTTATTCCAGACGGAAGACTTTTTTCATATTGACTTAAGTGAAGTTATTGCGAACGAACTAAGTTCGTTCTATATCACAAGCATTTCTTCTGAAGAATATAACTTGACTTGACTTATGGATCAGAAGAGAAGTAACTGCCATAACGGAAGGCTTACTTTGTAATCATTTTATTTATATCCGATCCAGGTGCAAGATGCTCCATAATTTACGAAAGGTCTGCCATCTTCGAATCTCAATACTTAAGCTAGTGCTGATGCTCCCAGCATTAGCGAGTTCAAATCAACTACCATTTAGCTCCCAAACAAAAGGTCAGCAAAAGTTCGGAGTAGTTTGCTTGTTTTGCTGAGCTTTACTCAAGATTCTGTGTGGATTAATCTTATACAGACCACATCAACTTGTCTTCACAAATGAATTTTATTTATTGTTGGGCTTATACAACTCACCTATTTTATTTGCTGTATAATAGTCGTTCAAACGATTCTTGGACTCTTCCATGAATAAGTGTTCAATGTATTTACTACTCAAAGCACCATCGCAAGTGTCCAAATAAGTTGAATTAGTCAAAATTCCCGTAGTGCTGGGATTAATATCATTCAGAGGCTTTGCAGCTTCTTCCTCATCTTCTAGATTTTTTGCTGCATCATTAGAATACTGATCGAGTGGCTTATAGAGTGTAGCCGAAACGCAAACATGCAGCATGCAACCTCCCAAGACAAGTATGGTGCCATGAAAGCCAAACTTCTCTGCCAAGTGTTTGATCAATACGGGTAAGATAAAACTACCAGCCGCAGTGCCAGAGACACAAATTCCATTGGCCAATGCGCGATGCTTGTCAAAGTATTGTGAGACTATGACAATACCAGGAGTTGTAGACAAACCACCGCCAATGCCTAGAAAGAAAAAATGTTTGTTGCATATCATTAAAGTCACCGCAAATCCACAACTCACCTGTTAATATGCCGAATGTGAAGAGTAAATGCAGCAAACTTGTTGCAAAATAGCTTAACGCCAAACCAAAAGCACAAAATAGACCACCCACAAATACCACGGAACGACATGAGAAGCGCTGACAAAGCGCACTAGAGAGTGGCGCCAGGGCTAAACATAATGCTGATAATATTGCTGGTATCCATGATGCTACCGTTGCTGTTGAACTTGGAAATGTTTCCATAATTTCCACATACAGCACACCATATGACTTGACTAGCCCGGCAACCCAAAACTGTACTGAAAATGCACCAAAAACAATGAACCAACCGTAACCACCATCTGGTGGATCAGCGTTATCTGAAGAGCGTGATGATGAAGCAGCATACTTTGCAGAGGACTCGCGTATTGTACGCGACGTACTGCCGCCACCTGCACTCGATGACTTTCGTTGCTGCTTGCCACGCCTTCCAATTGGCTTTTCAGCCAATTGTCGAGACGAGCGTAATTCTCGTGATTTGGCGATTAACGGCTTAGCCGTAATGCTCGAAACGGTCAACAGGTTTTCATTGTCATCTTCTTCGACCTCAGAGATTTGATGTTGTAGCAAGCTGGAGTGTAATGTACGGGTCGGTGGGGCCGGACAATAGGGTGTACCGATCGATAGCGTATGTGGTCTTCGTGGTGATGGTTCAATGGATGTAATGGAGTGGTGTGCAGTGTTGAGTGCCATGTTGGCGCTGCCTCCCATTTGCAGTGTGGTTGAATATCCACCGACGCCAGCGGTACGTAGTCCATTGAGATTATCGACTTGTTTGACGTCAAGTTCTGCCAATTGAACTGGTGGTGCAGAGACGATAGAGAAGAGAGAACCGCTCGATTGTTGACATTCGGCGAGGAGTGATGCTGCTGCTGGTTGAGAGCAGGCAGCGAAGGGCAGACTGCATTCATCAAAAGTGTTTGATTGCGGTTGGGCTGATGGAGTAGTGTTGTATGAGTTGTTGTTGTTGTTGTTGGTACTGCCGACAACACTATCCCCTTGAGATGAGCGAATGAACCCTCCCGACTGGTACTTGATTCGACTAGTTGGGTCCGGTTCACTCGGGCAGTACAGTGATCCCCGTGAATCCTGAAAGATGGAGAAAGAAAAAAAAAAATTTAATATAGTTCGCAAGCACTTTAACGGTATGAATGGCGAAGGTAAAGTCATTTATTGAATCAAAATACGATCCCGACTAGAAATTCCAGATCTTGATCTGCCCCGGATCAGATATAAGTTAACACAGCCATTTGATCAGCCCTGATTTGAGAACTTTTGTAAAATTAAAAACTTTTTAATGTATCAGAAAGTCTGTGGATCAGACCATCCCTAGTCGTATTTCAGGTGTTCCTAATCTGCATGAAATCCAAACCAGAACTATTTTCCAGTCAGAATGCCAGCCTTGTAACAAAACCATATTTTGCTTCCAAGGTATTGGTAATAAATATCAATCCTTATGCGTTCCTACTATACTGAACTGAGGCTGTGAGCAAAGATCCCTTTAGATGTAAACAATCCATTTTGACTCTGTAGTCTTCATGGACTTATTTGAGAATACAAAACAAAAGTGAGGAGAGTATAACTATATAATTCGAAATGAACTCGTTTGTTGTCTAAATAACCACTGGACTCCTATTGTATAAACAAAAAAAAAATGGTTCTGTATTAACTAGAATACAGAAGAAATCTAAAAACACGATAAAAAAATAAAATGATTTATATCTGCATCTATTCACATAAGTAAGATATTTTGCAAACGAAGCGTTATGCAAAAATAGTATAATATCGATGACTCACAACGGCAGGGCAATGCATATAAAGGGAAAAAACAAAGAAATTGGAATTTTTGCATGTGCTGTGTTTTTCTTGTAGCTGTGATTCTCGTCTAATCTATGCTAAAAGTTAAATAAAGTATGCTTGCAGAATTCTATAAGATGTCGGCAAAGCGTCTGATGAGGAATTGACTTATTATAGTCAATTTTGACCTGTGGTGGGTCCCGAAACTAGTAACTTAAACCAGCCTTCCGATACATTTTTTTGCTTTTTTATTTAATTGTATTTTTGCCTTGTTTTTTGCGTTTTTATTGTTGTTTTACTCAAAAACACTGAACAGTAAGCTCCGACCATCAATGTATTTTCATTGTTGGTAGCTAATAAAGATATTTTACTTTAAAGATCTTATATAGATTTATCGCAACAAAAGAGAACAATTTAATTTTTGCACAAAATAACTTAAAAATTACAATCAACACGCAAATCATGTTAGTGCGCTTAAAAATATGCAATGAAAAAAAAAAAAACGAAATTAATATGAAAGTCAGCTGGGACTTTGAAAGGAAATATGTAAGTAATGACGAGACTATTCCATTCATCACAACATTTGTTAAATCGATTCGAAAGCAGCTTTCTGCTAATCAGTCAGCCAACCGGAAGACCATTTACATATACAAAATGTAGCAAACATGCCGGATGACGAATCAAAATATTCCATCATCTGGTAATAATCATCATCATCGTCATTCACGTTTCACTGACATGTCAATAAAATTTTCCGTTTTGTATTGTTAGTTATTCAAGGTCAAGTGCAAGGAGCGACAGAGTAATGCAGCGTAGCCACGAGGAACTGCAATGAACTTGTAGACCTTGAACGGCACTTAATAAGTTGAAGCGTGGGTGGCTAAACTGAATTAAGGTTGATTAAAGTGAAATATAGGCACTACATAAATTGTTAACCATTGGTAAATAAATACATACAAAAGGTATTTTTAGAAGAAATGGCAAATTTAGGATGATCTATCGACAATCCTAAGGAGTCCAAATTCAAATTTCTCCCTTCTTAGGATTGAAGAACTTTCTAACAAACCTTCTAGATGGGGATCCTTCCATAGAAAATTCTTATTATCGAGTTTCATAAGGTATATCCTTTGCAAGTGAAATATTTAAAATTTCTAGCTGGCTAAGATATTAAAGCCAATGTAAAGGAACTTCATAAATAGAGTCAAAAGCTGCTCTGAGAACATCATCCAGTTTTCAAAACAAGATTGGCAACATCAAAATACCTTGGCATACACACAACTTGAATTCAAAAGGATCTGAAAGCTTATCACTGTGACTGATTTTATTTGGAGCAATATGGCAAGTTATCAGTGGTAAAGCACCTCATTATGTAGCTCAATTTCGGTCGATCAAAAGTGGTACTAAGATCAATGAGGGTTAAGTAACGTGAAGCCTTTTACTATTTTATCTGTTCCACTTTGAAAAAATAGCATGGTACAAAACTGTTATTGTGCCAATGATCACTCATTCTTCATTAGCATGATGGCCAAAGGTAGACCAAAAAAAGACTCGGGAGGAACTAAGCTGTACCTCAAGAATAGCCTGCTTGAGTGTCACAGCGGCATTTGATTGTGTCCGACAGTTGCTCTAAGAATGCTTGCGGGACTCACTCCTCTTATCTTATGGTTACCAAAGCAGCCTGTCCGGCCCTCAGACTATCATACAAGATGTGTTAAGATTCTGGACTTTCTCTGGGATTCACCATGTCTACTAGCATTCTCTGAAAAGATTGGAAAAAAATTTGTTTTCTCAAAATTTCAAAGTGGTCATCAATCATCACAGCTATGATTCACTGATGGATCCGATCCAGTGAGCGTTGGGATCAAGATTCCTAAAAACAGTTTCGCTGGGAAAAACAGCTTCTTCTACTTTTCAGGTGGAATTCAATGATAGAGAGAATTGCTTACGAAGGCGCACTCAATACTTTAAAAGGCCCAAAATCTTTCTGCGAAGTGAGCAGTAGCTTCAAAAACAACTTAATTTAAGAAATGGAGAAAAATAGCTTTATCAACTAATGGAGAGCTCAAGAGGGCATGTGGCTTGCGAAAAGGCTAATCAATCCGAAACGTATTAAGGTGGAAGCTATTTAAAACCTCAATAGAAATTATATTAAACCTACACTGAAATCAGTTAGGCCACTATAGACCTCATTACCATCTAAATTAGATGGGTCTGGCAAACTACGATTTTCGTAGACTCTGTCAAGAGGACTTGGAAACAGCAGAACATGTATTATGCACTTTTTTTGCTAAGTTGAGACGCAAAAATAAGTTCCTAGGTGCCGGAATTTCAGATCCTAAAGACTTATAGAACTGTTCTGGTAGGAAAATAGGCTATACAAAAGATCTCTTATATCACAGTGCAATACATAGCCTTCAAATGATAATAAATAATAATAATGCATTTAGGCAACATACGATCTTTTAAGGCTTGTCGTTACCGAAAAATGGGCTCGATTTTTCTCGCTGACTCTAGTGAAAAGCAATTTTCATCGGTACTTTGAACTACTTAAGTTGGCAATAACTAGGGTGTCAATGATCTAGTCTTTCGGTATGGGCTTTTCTAAGGCGAATATCTAAAATATAACTCCAGCGATGGGTTACGGACACTCTTTCATAATTTTGGCATCTATTTGATGAACGCTCGCTCTGAACAAGATGGCAACAATATAACTTTATTATAGGGTATTCAAACTTCGTGCTGGCCGTAATAATCATATTGAATTTTATTTTCCTCCTTGCATACAATTTGCTTTGACAATTGTTGCTATTGTTTGTTATTACTGAGTGAGATTTTCTTCTTTTTTATTTGAACATGCAACATTTACAGCTGGTGCTGTCACTCCCTCTGACTGTCGTACCAGCTTGTAATGCCTCATAGATATATGTATGTAACTACATAGTATGTATTGATTTTTTGTATAAACTCAAACTTTTTTATCCATTCCTTTTCATATTCAAACAAAACTACAAAAATTTAAGGTCGAATGATGCATTCTTCATTTGAAGTTCATTAAGAACGATAAAATTAAGTTGCCTGATGTAGCGATATACGATATGTACTTTATTCGTGCGTCATTTGTTGTTTTCATTTGATTCTTTAATCCTTTAATTCGCTTTTATCTTTTTATTATCCTGTAGGTACATATGTCGTATATAACTTTAATGACAAAATAAGTTAAATGACATTATGAATAACTTTTATTGACTACGATATGACAGTCTGTTTGTTATGCCATTAATTTCTAATTTGAAAGTCATTAACTTGTTAGTCCTAGTTAGTTAGATAACTACTCGTGAAAAGGATACATTAAAGTCGGAATAAACTTTGACATTTTCGTAGACTGATTTAATGTTTTAATTGAGTTTGATGACAAGTGACTGCTTGGATGATACTTTAATGATACTTTATGTATGGCAAGGTACTTAAATTATTAATTTGTAATTAGTTTTGCAATAGTTATGACAAGTTAAAGTTTATTTCCATGATTTATAACAGATGTTAACCTTCATAATTCACGAAGAAGATAACTTAAGGGGCATTACATACGTAACCGAATAGCAATTGGGTTTTTGCATCTCCGATTTTTTTGAAATTGTTTTGTTTTTTGTAGTACTAAATGAGACATGTTTTTTTTTAAATACATATTTATTTTTTTAAGAAAATTTTTATAAAAAATTCCAAAAATTTTGTAAATGATTTTTTTATAAAATTTTCAACTTTTAAAATTAAATTGTTATTCTTATCAATGATTGTACCCTTCGATTTTTTTTAAAAATATATGTTGGAAAAAACTTTAATGTGTTTGAGAAATTTTAATAGGGGAAGGTGGGAAATCGTGGGCCACGTTTTTATTTTGTTAAATATCTTCAAAACAAAAAAAAAATTTTTGCAAATTGTAATATGGTATGTTATTCTACATGAAGTTAGGTAACTTTTGACTATTACACTTTCTAACAATTCTTTTGTTTTTTCCGACTTTTCGTGGCTTGAAAAAAATTAGTGTTTTTGCGATTTTCAAAAATGGTGGGGAATCGTGGGCCACCTCCGTAATTAAGTAAAAATCAAACAATTATGATGCAAAACTTTATTGAATTAGTTGAAATGACAAGTAAAGTTATTTTAATCGACAAAATGAAGAAGAAGGGTTATGCACGATCAATCAGATACGCAATTTGGGAAATAGGAAAATTTGATACAAAATATGTATTTATTGTTTTATTTATTGATTCACAGCCTCCATTTTGCACAAAACATCATAAACACAACATACAAATGTGTATTGATACGAAAACTGTCAAAACACGGGTGGCCCACGAAGTGGCTCACGATTCCGCACAAGCTACTTTTTGCAAAACAACGGCGTGTAATTGACTTGTTGAAGTGTCATGCAAAATTACTTTTGTATGAAAGGCAAAGGTCTAACGATAATAAAAAACATATTTACCTGTGTTTTGTCGTAGCAATTCGTCCAAGAATGATGGAAATCAAACACGCAAAAAAAGTTTTGCAGATACTTTTTTTTGAACGAATATTGTACAAAGCAAATAAAACGCGTACGTTTGTCAACAACCAATGTAAAAATAAGTTGAGGCTAAGAGAAAACGATTACAGTTGCATTTAACTATTTATCTCGACATACTGCCAAAAGGTGGCGGTGTCTCACGATTCCCCATGGCCAACGATTCCCCACTTTCCCCTACTATTTTTAGAATGGGCAAGCGATGGGATGTACTTTTTTAAAAGTTTTTTAATTAAAAATAAGTGAGTGAACGAGCACTAATATATTCTTTGTTGTCGGAAGATGGTATAAATGTTTACCGACCCCCACTAACTTTTCCTCTCTAATATTTCTCTCAAACATACTATCCTATTTTTTCAACCTTTCTTAAGGTGGCTCTCAAACAAAATTTTTATATAAAAATAAAAAAAAACACTTCTCATTGCCGGGAGAGGAACATAATATTTACAGACCCCCATTAATTTTTTTTCTCCAACATTTGCTGCGAACATACTAGTCCTTTTTATCCACCCCTTAAGGGGTCTCCCATACAAAATTGATTTTTCTATCTTAGCTAATATGTTAGAGCAAAATATTGGAGAGGAATAGTTAATGAGGGTTGGTGAACATTTTTTCCCTTTCCTAGCAATGAGGAATTTTTTTTTGATATTTTTATCAAAATTTTGTAAGAAAGCCTCCTTAAGGGATGGATAAAAGGGGTTAGTACATTAAAAAAAAGGCTTAAACTTAATTTTAATTTTTATTTTTGTAAATAAATAGTTTAACCCTTAAAAGCCTGATTATTTTTTATGAGCTGAAAAAATTTAACATATTAAACTTGCGATTCTGGACAACTTTTGTTCTACGACTTTGAGCATAGTCGATATTTACCAGAATTAGGTAAAAAATATCTGGTTGTTTCCAAGCGGAACCACTAGGCACCCGGACATCAAAATTGAAAAATATGAATTTTGTAACAAAAAACTTTTCCAGAGAAATATTAAATAAAACTGCATGAAAATGAAGAAAAATGAGCATAAATCTATCAGCAACCGCATTTAGTTTTGGTAAATCTTACTGAAACAGCGTTTTTCAGGCAAAAACACAAATTTGGCATCAAATCTTTGTGTGGAATAATCAATTCAGATTGTTGCATCGCGGATTTCCTTCCTTGATATATTCTGATTAATATACAACGTTATTAAGGCGAAATTAAATTTATACCAGTACAGCAATGTCATTCCAAAATCATCCTACTAAATATGTAAGATACAACGTCTGTCTGTGTCTCCATAACTCGAGAACGATTCGTCCGATTTGCATGATTTTTTCTCTCCTTTATAGATATTTTACAAGGTTTAAGGATACATTTTATTTCAAAGTACTCTCGGCTTTGTCAGAGTTCTTGAAAAATCTCATAATCTCATATCCCATTCGCATGATCTTTTGCTTTTGAAGGCATGCTCTCAGGTGAGATTCCAGAGTAAAGTCTAATTTGAAATACCCTTGGCATCGGCCGGAATATTAAAAACCTGGCACCGGGACGAATAACATCCGCTGGAAAAATGTCCAATAAAACTATACAAAAAAATACCTTCTGAGACTGTGTGACAGATATGAATGAGATTGAGTACGTACATTTTTAAAGGGTATAGGGAATGGGCGAACGAAGTCGGGCAACTAGTAAAATATAAAAATTTTTGTTATAGTTAATAAGCACCACAAGATGTATGAGTGATATTTGCTGGAACCAACCATAAATTCAAAAAAATCCGCTAAAGTAAAATCAAAATTTTTTTTCTAAAACTTACAATAACTTCTAAACCATTTAACGGTCAAGAAAATATTTTTCCATCTTTGATAATCACCTCTATTCCCGTTGGCGTTTTAATAGTCGTTTTTAAGGCGTTTTAGTTTTTATCGACGTCTCGTTTCTAAATTTGGAGTCTGGAAACATATTAAAATAACGAGAAGTGTTTACCGAGGGATCAGGAACACATATAATTAGTTTGATTGCTTCGTTTTCCTAACCCTTTGATATAAACTCCGCGTCGTTCCTATATATTGGAATGCTCGTATGTATATTGGAACGACAAGGAGTGTTTATCGAAGTGTAAGGAAAATAATGATAAGTGTGTTTGCTTCATTTTCCTAATCCCTCGATAAACACTCTTCGTCGATCCAATTTATTTCCAGACTCCAAATTTAGAAATGATACGACGATAAAAACTAAAATGCCTTAAAAACGACTATTAAAACGCCAACGGGAATAGGGGTGAATAGTGAATTTACCACAAAAATAATTTTTTTAAAGTACGGAATTTCACAAAAGTGTTTTTTCTTGAGATTGAATCTCTCTACTGAATATACAGCTGTCAAATGAAGTTGGTTTCAAGTGGCTATAGACGCAAACGGTGGCTCTTGGATCAACATACATTTTTGAAGTTACAGCGGGAAGTTTAAAAGAAATTTGTTTAATGAAATTTTGAGTTTAGTTGGTTGGTTCCTGGCGTAACCAGTTAAGGGTTAAGCACAACTAACAAAAAAAAAAAAAAAACAGGTGGATGACCACTAAACGAAGAATGATGAAGTGTTGCAAAAAACTACGGAGAACGATTAAACGGAGAATGACGCAATGATGCAAAAACAGTAATATCACAATGAAAATAGCCATTTTTTTTAAAAGTTGAAACTGGTGGATAGCCCCTCTAATTGTTTATTGATTTTATTATATAAAGAATAAATAATATCTCTATTTATATAAAAGAACTTACGCGGAGAATGATGCTTAGTAGCGTTCCTTACAAAATTTTTAAACTTTTTTTAAAAAAAAAAAAAAACAAGAAACCAAAACTGACTGAGCTGAAAATATACTGAATCTCTTCTTTCTGTTCATTTTCAGTTCTCTATTTACTCAATATTTCAATAATTTAGAGTTAAAATAAGAAAAACAATACTTTTCATCTAAACATCGTCATATTTTTAACAATGTACAATTGCATGCGCATCAAATGATAGATAATATTTATTCCTTGTAATAAAAAATACTTAGAGTTAACATATATCCTCATTTAATCCAACCTATTGTTTTTTTTTTATTAAAAAAAAATCATCATTTCTAGCATAGAAAATAAAATGACTTCGTAATCACTTCCCAAAAAAGTATGACAACAACACAATTCAGGGTCACATTGAAAGGATTAAAGAAACAAACATAAAATAAAAAAGGATATCGCATATTATTGTGCCCATGAGTAATGAATACTTGGAATGAATAAACATTTTTTTCACATGCAGTTTATAAATTGTAATTTATACATACATATGTGTTTATGTATGTATGTTGTCTTATTTATTCAGAACTATGTATTTCATTCAAAGTTATTTTGTGTTAAGACATTAATTATGAGTTTTGTCTTGATTTATTGAAGCAAAGCCTTGGGGGCTTAAAATCTGAAATATTACGAGTTGTATATTAATTTCTCTTAATCTGTGCGTATGTTCAACCTAGGTATGAGTTTAAGACAATTTTTTTTAATTTAAATATACAGGGTGGTTGGTAATCGAAAAATGTAAGATTCCTGGAACTATAACGAACTTTTCTTGGTTTCATTTTTTGAAATTCGCTAAACTGACGGAGCTTTATGAAAACCAGCATCAGTTCGGAACCTTTTGATGGGTTTTAATAATATTGGTGTCATATGAAAGATACTTCAATTGGCTACAAAATTGTTGTACAAAAGTTTTAAATCCGAGTCATGGTTTTCGAGATATGGCAAATTTTGATCAGTTTTTTTTTAAAGCACTATTTTTCCAAAAACTGTATTATTAACACATAGTTTTATTATTAATATTTCGCGCACACCCCCGTCCCGTCCTTCTGCACATGAAGACATCCTAATTCCTTCTCACCGCTAAAGTGATTCATTAATTAATTTAGAAGACTTAATACATCATTTTCAAAATCAAATTAGCAACCAAATCAATGCTGCGTCAGTTAAACTCGCACTGTTCTGAACCAGCTGTCCTGAAGCTTGGTTTGTTCATGCAGACATCCAACTCACTTCAAACGGAATAACAGCTGACAGAACTAAATACGAATACCTCATTACAGCGTTACCGCAAGAGGTTATAATCACTGTCCTTGACTTTATACAGTCACCACCTACAACAAATCTTTATGAAGGTCTTAAAAAGACATTAATCGAGCAGCATTCTCTCAGCGAAAATAAGAGAATTGACAAGATACTTTCCGATTTTGAAATTGGTGACCAAAAGTTATCTCTATTTTATAGATCCCCAAAACTTTTAGCAGGCTCATCAGTCGAATCAGACTTTCTCTTCAAACTTTGGTTGAGAAAATTACCGAAAAGTTTGAATATAGCTTTAACAGGATCTACTCATACCGATACCCAAGAACTTCTAAAACTCGCAGATAGACTCTGGGAGGTAATTAATGAAAAAGAAGTTTCCGCTTTGAATACAAACCTCCACTCTGCACATAATCCTTCTAATTCCGTAGGACTTACACAGGTTATGCAGACATTCTCCCAAACGACCTGAATCGAAGTCGCTTTTGGGGCTTAGAAGGTGACGTTCTGGATATACTGTTCTATTGCTTGGACAATTCTTCTATATGGAGTGTTTGTCTGGTGTAACGCGCTAGAAAGAATTCAACGACTCATGTGCTTGAGCATACATAAGGGGTGTTCTGAAAACTTCGTTCGCAGAATCTTTAGATACTCGTATAATTCTTAATATACTTACTACCGACCTAGATGCGAAATGAATAGTTTTTAAAACTGCGTTCCGACTAAAAGAAGCTGAGGGGTTTAGCTTCAAAGAATTAGGACATGGTAAATTAAGTTTAGTTTTTAAAAAGTTGACTGACTACTGTAAACCAACACTTCATCTTGGTATAAAGTTCTCAGTAAACATAGAATCGAGAAATTTCTGGGTTACCCGAACTACAGACTCACCGAATATCAAAAAACATCTACAAGGACAGCTCAAAACGTGTAGCAGGAGTGGAAGCTAGAGTTTTCATTCTCACCTAAGTATGCTGCAAGATTAAAGATTAAACTACCAATTGAATGTTGCATCTTCCAAGCGGAGTTGCTGGCGACTAGTATGGCAACGGATTATGTAATGGTAAACTTGCTGCTTTAAACAGCTATATAATCAAATCCAAGACAGTGTTTCGTAATCTACTTCAAGCCTTCAGTACTAAGGCTGAAATATGCCACTACTACACAGAGAAAACAACATTGTCAAAAGTGGCAGAAACGTGGTTATTTTAACAACGTTGCGACCCAAATTGCTAAATGAGTTTCAATTCCGTTCGTGAGTGATTTAACAACGCGCGTTGCTAAATAAAATACAAACAAAAAATTTATTTTTTTAGCTCTAATTTTTTGTTGTCAACGACAATGAAACTGATATAATATTTTTTTTTTTTTTAATTTTCAATTTTTGCTTTAAATAAATATTTATTTGTTTAGTATTGGGAAGATTTGAACCTGAAACCTGTCGTGTGTAAGATGCGGACATTAAGGAATTCATCCACCGCCATCAATATTTTGTGAGGTTGACTGAAAGTCTATTTGTTTTGAAGGAGTCTGCCTTGAGTTTTCAATCAGTACGCACGAAAATTATTATAAAAATTTCTAAAAAATTTTAAAATTTTTCATTTTTTAAACTTATAATTTTAAAAATCATTAAAACCATTTATCAATTTGCACGAATACAATTGGGTTTTCTAAGCTACAATTTGTATGGCAATGAAGAAGATTGCACCGAATAAGAAGAAAAAGAAAATTTATCAAAAATCTTCTAAAGACCTCGGAAAAGCTCTTCAAAAGGGAAATTTTGCTGGCTCCAATACAAAAAATTTGAAGTTGAATGCTTCCAGAAACGGTGAAAATGTTATAATGGAGTGCTCGAATGACGAAGCGAGCAGCAGCTCTGAATTCTCTCAAGATTCTTCTGACCGTAAAAGAAAAAATCCAAGAAATAGTTTGCAAGGCAATACAGCAGCTACGCAGATAGATATGTCTCCCCTCGGGCTTCTAGGAGTTTCAGAAAATAGATATGCCATATTAGGAGATCTTAATGTTGAAGCTTGTGACCAGCCTTTACCGGTTACCAATTCCACTGCTATAAATCCTGTAAAAAATTCGGGTAAGAGCAATAAGTCAAAATATTGTCCACCTATATTGCTGTTTAACGTAAACATTAAAAAATTAATTGACCAATTAAATGCAAAATCTCCTAAAGTTTCTTATAAAATAGTCAACAAATCAAAAAATAAGAGTAAAATCTATTTTGAAGATTTATCTGTTCATCTTGAAATGATGGAAATTCTCCGCACGCAAGAAATCGACTCGCATTCATTTACTCCGTCGCAACTTAAGCAGGTTAGTGTAATTTTAAGAGGTCTTTTCTGGGCAACTGAATTAAATGAAATTAAAGAAGCTCTTAATAAAGAGCTCCCAGGAACTATTGATAAAGTATCCAAGCTGGTAACACCTAATTCAATTAAAAAAAATCAAGACACGGGCTTATTTGTGGTAACTCTTGTACCCGGTAAGAAAATTAACGATATTAATGGTCTTCGTTACATCCTTAACCAAGTTATTTCCTGGGAGGCTCCAAAATCTACCCAAAGAGAGGTTCAGTGCTTTCGGTGTCAGCAGTGGGGGCACACTTCTCGAAATTGCAATAGAAAACCAGCCTGCGTAAAGTGTAATAGTCAACACGCCCAAGGCGAATGTACTATTAAAAAGGTGGAGGGTGTAAAACCAACTTGTGTTAATTGCAATGAAGTAGGACACACTGCAAATTATAAAGGGTGTAGTGCTTATAAAGATTACATTAAAAGAAAAACTGACCTTCTAAATTTAGCTAAAGTCAGAAAACAAAAAGCAAATAATAATGTTAACATAGCAATAAATAAGACTTCTTTTATAAATGCGGATAAGTCTTACGCAAGTAACTTCTACCCGGATTCACAGGCTAACATTAATACTACTTTTTCAAATAATAAACAATTGCCTTCGTTTATTGAAGAATTTTTGAAAATTGGTAGTTATTTAGAAAATTCTGAAGAAAACGTTCTCAATAACAAAATAACTTCATTTCTGCGAAAATTCAAGTCTATTCCTAAGGAACAGGCTAAAATTGAATACAATAATCTACTTCAAGAAGTCTTAGTTGCATATGGTCCGTAGATTTTTAAATTTTCTTTCTTTCAATGTCAGATCTTTGATTGAGATGAGTAGACGAATTGAACTCCTAAAAATTCTGAATTGTCATGATATTGATGTGTGTTTTGTTCAAGAAAGCCATCTTTCCACCAATTCTGTATTTATGTCTGAAAACTATTGTGTTATAAGGGATCAATCACCACAAGGAACAGCGGTACTAATTAAAAAGAATATGAATCATTCAATAATTTCTCTGCCCGAAATATTGTTTCCAAATTGCCTTGTTGAAATTTCTTTATCATTTTCTGGTCAAATTAAAAAATTTCTTCTAGGAAGTATTTATATACCCTGCAATTTTAATTCCAACGATTTTACTTTTGGCCTTGACAAAATTAAACTTCTGTCTAGGAACTATGACGGTATTTTTATTGGAGGCGATTTTAACTCAAAAAACAGATCATGGGGAGATACAATTGATAACTTAAATGGAAAATTTTTCTACGAATGGCTTCAAAATTCTGCTTTGGAATTCTCCAGATTTTGTGATACATCACCTACCTTCCCTAATGGCAATTCTTTTTTAGATATTTTCTTATCAGCACAAATCTTATCAATTTTACCAATCAAAATTTTTCTATTTCAAGTATTCCCACATTTTCTGATCACTTTCCGTTAAAATTAAAATTTAATCTAGCCGACTTTGACCTTCTTTTTGTTCCACCTCGTTTCTATACCTCATATGAAAATACACAATGGGAAGAATTTCAATCTGATTTAGACCTAATGCTATTTGACGTAGAATTGCCAATCGATAGAAATTTGTCTAATAACGAAATAGATTCTTTTATTGTAACTTTTACAAACTCTGTTCATTCAGTTACTGAATTACATTCGGAAAAAATTGAAACTAAAATCAAAAAATTTGTAGTGCCTGAGAATATTCGCAATCTTTTCCGAATTAAATATAATTGGCAGAGGAATTTAAAAAGAATTTACCACAGGAATTTTAATAGGAGAACTGATGAATATAATTTATTGTCCACACAAATTAAACTATTAAAAACAATAATTAAAGAACAAGTTGAAATTCATCAGGCTCAACAATTTAATAATCGACTTAATAACATTAAGCCAGGCCCCTCAGCTTTCAAGCAAATTTATAGTTGTGTTGGCAGTAAGAAAAGCAAACATTTTCAAAAAATTATAGTTGACGGACACACTTATACTGATGATAAGGACAAAGTCGATCACTTCCAAAAGCATTTCGAAAATATATATATCGAAAATATTCCAAATAGACCTGATGTCTCAAATATAAATTTTTCTATTAACAATTGCATATCTCAGTGTCCGGAATTTATTCAAAATTTTACGTTGAATTCTAACTCCTTAAATAGCTCAAATTCATCTCAATTTATTATTCCTTCCGATCTTCAAATTCTTATTAAATCTTTAAACTCGAAAAAATCTTCTGGATTAGATAATATTTCCAATTTTCTCATAAAAAAGTTTCCTTTATCGGCAATTGAATATTTGACTATAATTTTCAACAACTGTTTAAACAATGGATATTTTCCAAAGTCCTGGAAAATAGCAAAAATTCTTCCTTTGCAAAAAAAATGTAACGACTTTAACTTAAGTAACTCTAGGCCAATTTCAATGCTATCGAATTTAGGAAAACTGTTTGAACGTCTAATTAAGGAAAAACTGGAATCAAGTTCAGTACTTAATTACTTACCGGATCATCAATTTGGTTTCAGAAAAGGTCACTCCTCAGTTGATGCTTTAGTAAAATTCCAGAATGATGTCATCTGTAATCTTCGCATGCAAAACTGTACAGTAGCTGTTTCTCTTGATATAGAAAAAGCTTTCGATCGTGCATACCATAATGGAATTTTATTCAAATTAATTGAAGTAGGCTTCAATAGCTTTTTTATTAAATTGTTCAAAAGCTTCTTTGAAAACCGACAATTTATAATAGATATAAATAACTGTCAATCAGTTCCAAGCCCAATTAAAAGTGGTGTACCGCAAGGAGCTATTTTGGCCCCTCTTCTATATAATACTTTAATTTATGACTTTCCTCACGAGTTTAATGGATCTAATAGTATTTTATATGCAGATGATTCACTTATTTATGCTCATGATGTTTCCCCTAAGGTAGCTCAAGAAAAAGTGTCTAACCACTTAAAAATCGTAAATTGTTTTTATAAAAAGTGGGGTATAAAAATAAATGTAAGCAAATCTGAAGCAATTTGCATTAGAAATGCTTCTGGTAAGTGTCCTTATTATGTTGTACCTGAAAGCAAAAGCCTGAAACTCTCTTTGGGTAATATAGAAATACCTTTTAAAAATAAAATTAGATATCTTGGCATCACTTTTGATAAACTGCTAAAATTTAATGATCATGCACGTCAAGTAAAGTCTAAATGCAACCGTATAAAGGCCATGTTCACAAAACTTTTTATTAACAAACATCTAAGTCCAAAGACAAAATTACTAATCTACAAAGTATGCACTCGTTCAGCATTATTATATTATATTCCAGTATGGTTTAGTTTGTCACCATCTGTGGCAAAGGATTTAGAAATACTTGAAAGAAGCGTTTTAAGACTTTGTATTGATCGCAACTATGAATCGTTTACTAAAAGATATTCCAATCACTTTATTTATTTAAAAGCACTCGTATTACCTCTTTTGATTTATGCATTAACAATGCTCAATCGCTATAGGGTTAAATTACAGTTTCATAATAACATTTTTATGAGAAATTTAATTGCACAACAAAATGCATTTAGTTGGTCAAACGTCTATTATCTTTCGCCATTTGGGGTGCAATCTGAAGATGTACCAACTTCAACAAACGTAAGCTTTTTGCCTTCCCAACTTTTACCCGAATTTTATAAAAAAATTACGCCTGGTACCCACAGAGGCTAAAAAAATGAAAACTTATTGTTTGCTACTAGTTTTGTAAATTTTAAAACTAAAAACCTGTATATAAATTTGTAAATATTTGTAAATATTAATTTAAGGCTTAGCATAAGATATTTTTAAGTAATTTAAGTTTTTTAAGAGATAACTTCATCTCATGTTATAGTCTATGTGGCGGAAGCAAACACTGTTCAATTCAAATAATTTAAATTATCTTATCAATCATTTTATAAATTTAGCAAGTCGCGATTTCCTATTTAAAATATTAGAATAATACAAATAGTTCTAAGTTTTTTCAACGAAATTATATTCATCCATATCTATGTATTTTATTACAATACTGCACCAAAAGAAGTCTTAATAAATCTTTACTTTACTTTACTATTTGTTTTGAAACTAGCTTCTACTACGTTCATGAGTGTTTTGACTACGTTTCGTAGCTGATTTGGATCTTACTGCTTGGCAACCAGCGTTGCTAAATAAGTTTCAACCACGTTCGTGAGTGATTTAGCAACGCACCATACAAACATGAAATTGGAGCGTTGTTAAATCCAAATCAGCAACGAAACGTAGTTAAAACACTCATGAACGTGTTAGAAACTCATTTAGCAATGCAAGTTATGCTTTTTTCTTCGCTCTATGTAAGTACAAGGTCATTACGGAATAGAGGGTAATGAAATTGCTGATGAACAGGTAAAATCGAACGTTCTTACCGAAGGGGAACCATTAAGCGTATCACTTCATATACTGCACCATAATTTATCTAAATATCTAAATTCAAAGCTCTTGGACAAATGTTTTCTGAGGCTGTTATTTTATCTACATCAGACGGAGTAAACTTATAAAGGGTGTTTTTTTTTAGAGGTTTGTTTTTCGAATAGAGATAAAACTGGCATTTTGTGGTCAAATCTGGCAACTCTAATGTCATTTATGTTCAGTTTGGTTTGCCATTTCATCATGAACAGGTTGACAAAAGAACAACGCTTGCAAATCGTGCAAATTTATTTCGAAAATAATGGTTCAGTTCGCGAAGTTTACCGCAAGCTCCGTCCATTTTATGGTCGACATAATCGTCCATCAGAGCAATTAATTCGGTTAACCATGGATCGTTTTCGCACTACGTTTACTCTATGTGATAATACGCATCCGCAGAGACGTCGAACAGTGCGCACCGAAGAAACAATTGCCGCTGTAGAGCAAAATGTTGAAGAGGACCCGAATGAATCGATTCGCCACCGTGCACAGCAATTGGAGCTTTGTCCATCAACTTTATGGAAGATTTTGCGCAAAGATCTTGGCTTGCGACCTTACAAGATCCAGCTTGTGCAAGAATTAAAGCCGCGAGACCATGCAATGCGTCGTGATTTTGGTGTATGGGCCGAAAATGAGATTGATCTCGATGCTGATTTTCATCGCAAAATTTTGTTCAGTGATGAGGCTCATTTTTGGTTGAATGGCTACGTCAACAAGCAAAATTGCCGCATTTGGAGTGAAGAGAATCCACATGAGACCCTTGAGACGCCATTACATCCACAAAAACTGACTGTTTGGTGTGCTCTATGGGCTGGTGGAGTCATTGGGCCATACTTCTTCCGAAATAATGCTGGAGAGTCAGTTACCGTTAATGGAGACCGGTATAGAGCCATGATAACCGACTATTTTGTTCCCGAATTGGATGGCATGAATGTGGATGAGTTGTGGCTCCAACAAGACGGCGCTACATGCCACACAGCGCACGTCACAATCGATTTATTGAAGGAAACATTCGATGAGCGCATAATTTCGCGGAATGGACCTGTCAATTGGCCACCAAGATCGTGTGATTTGACACCATTGGATTATTTTCTTTGGGGATATGTGAAGTCGCTCGTCTACGCCAACAAACCAGAAACGTTAGGGGACTTGGAAGCCAACATTCGTGGCGTTATTGCCGACATACGGCCCCATATGCTCGAAAAAGTGGTTGAAAATTGGACCTGTAGAATTGGCTTTATTCGAGCCAGCCGCGGCGGCCACATGCCCGAAATCATATTTAAACATTAATGGCATAAAATTATCCTTCCAATAAAGCCAAATTGATGGACATTAAAACGATTTTCTTGTGTTTTATTTCAATTCGAAGTTCTATACCTCTAAAAAAAACACCCTTTATATGCGTCGAGCTTTAAATGGGAAATCTTTGAATTACTATCTTTGTGTAACGATTAAGATTTGGGTCCACATCTCCGATTTTTTTTTTAAAAATGATGAAAAGTTAGTATTTGACATACATACGACTATGATAAAATGATTTTCCGAAAGTCCAACAAAATCCAAGATGGCAGCCATAGGAAGTTCTATGCATCTTTTGGATACTCACATATTTGAAAATGTATAGCTTCTCGGCTTTTTATCCGATTTTAATGAAATTCTCAGGGTGAGTGTGAAAAAGGATGAGCTTTTGAAAAAAAAAAAAAAAAAAATACACTGAAAAAAAATTTTTTATTCAAGCTGTAAAAAAAATCCTTTTTTCTTTTTTAAAGCCAATTCGGGGCTTGGAGCTCTCTCTTTATTTTATTTTTTTTAATATTTATACTTAAAATCAAATTTTATTATAATTATTTTGCGACCCTCAAAATTGTGGTATCTTCTACGGTTTTCAAGTTATGAGTTTTTGAAGTTGTTTAATGTTGTGGTTATCATGAATCGTTGGTGTACGTGCGGGTTGCCACCGTCCGATAGTTTTTTTCAGTGTTCCTTTGTAAAATTTTTTTTGGAATATTTTTGTAGAATATTTTAACCCATTATCACCAAGTTTTTGGAAAAAGGGGTCAAAAAGATCCTTAAAACGGGACATATTGGGCTAAAATGTTCTATAAAATTGTTCCTCGCTTGATTTCACGTTAAGGTATGTGAACATCTTAACCCGTTATATCGCGTTTTTATGGATCTTTTTGACCCCTTTTTCGAAAAACTTGGTAAAAATGGGTTAAAATATTCTCCAAAATCATTTAAAAAAAAAATTGTACTAGGGGCCACCGAAAAAAAATACCGTCCAGACGGTGACAGCCCTATATGGCAGCGCACCATATTAATTAGTCAATACTTCCGGCTCTGATATTAATGACTTAGATCTGGCAGGCATAGCACTCTGGTGAACCTAGAAATACCGAAATTTGCCCGAAAATAAATACATGATTTGTATTTTCGAGAACCCAATTTTTACGAAGAGCAAGAGAATAAATCAATTACTTCGACGAAATAGTCATTTCTTGAATGCCTCGATACCCGTGTTCTTAACTCCGACAGAAAAAGTTTTTGAAGCCTTCGGAAATTCGAGATACTGTTCGTTTTGTCATACATAAATGTGTAGATTGTTTTAAGGCAAAGCATTAGGGAAGACAATATTTCAGCCCTTTTTTTCTAGGTTGCAAAAAACCTCTTTTAATTTTTAATTACTCATCCTTTCACTGCATGACACATAGCAAATCAGCTCATGGTTGTTCATGCGAAAGATAACACAACACACCGTCTTGTAAACAAAAATTCCATGTGCATATCATTTCATCAAGTTTAGCGACATGCATAAACCATGAACTTTTGACACTTGACGATGATAGCTTGAAAAAGTGTTTTTGGTCATGCTCCACTAAATTTTAAAGAAAAACAAAGAAGCAAATTGACACTTGGGGTCAATTGAAGAGTGCATAATTAATAGAGTGTTAGAAATGTCTGCAGCTGATTTACTTCAAAAAACACACTTTAAATGTTTTCTTTCTTTCTCACAACACACTTGTTCTCGAGAAATGTTGCAAGCAGCAGCAGCAGTATTGAGCGTTTTGCGTTTTTGGTGAGCATGCGCGTTTTAGCATAAATAGAGCATTATTAAACGAAAAGTATGAGGAAAGGTTTTTCCACACAAAATAGCATAAATTTAGAAAAAACCATGTGCTACTTTAAGCATAAGTTCAAGAACATTCAGTTTATATGGCAGTGTTGTGTCAGATTCTTAACATACATAAGTTTATGACACAGAGCAAGTGTAAGTTTTAAAGAGGTAAAAGTTTATCATATGATATACTTACTCATAAAATCCTTTAGCCTTCAGCTTTGAATGGTGAAGAAATTGACAATAAAACGTTATATTTGCAAAAGTTATAGCCATTTCAAAATTATATCCTATTTAAAGACTTACAACATATCGTATGCGTAACATTTTAAATAAAATGGAAAAATAACAATTAGAACACGTGAAAAATACGAGGGGTACTATTTATAATTCGGGAACTGGCAACACTAATGTCAATAACTAGAATCTGGCAACACCAAAATGAAGTCTAACGTAAGCATAAACGTACTCACAACGTTTTTATGTACAAGTGCTGTTTGTTTTCGTTGAACTCAGTTCTTTGTATGGCGATAAAGCACTATCAAAAATCACATTATATCGCTGGTATAGTGAATTCAATCGTGGTCGTAGTTCGTTCGCCTTCAAATTCCGTGAAGGTCGTCCAAAATCGGATGTTGTGCCACAAAACATCGATGCAGTGCATGAACTGATAATGCAAGATCGTCATGCAAAATATTGTGAGATAGAGGCACCCTTGCACATTAATTTCACTTCAATATATGTATTCAATTTTGCATGAACACTTACTTAGTTGTGAAAAAAAATTTGTTCTCCTTGGATACCCCAAAATTTATCAATCGCTCAAAAAAAGGCTCTCCAAATTGATTTTCTTAACTCACTGTAAGCAAAACAAATAGCACTTGTACATCAAAACGTTGTGAGTAAGTTTATGCTAAAAAATGTCAAACTTTATTATGGTGTTGACAGATTTAAGCTATTGACATTAGTGTTACCAGTTCCCGAAATATAAATAGTACCCTACGTATTTCATGAAACATAGAAAATTTATCGAATTGTAACATTTAAATGAAAGTACAAAACATTGCACAACACTGTTTGCGCATAGAAGTGTTCACAAGCAGCTGATTTATGCAGCGAAATGTAAGGGTTGACAAAGATTGCGAAAAATGAGTGGTAGAATCGAAGCCAAGAGGGTGCTCCTAACCAATGGTGCGCGAATGCTGATATTCGCAATTTCTTATCAATATTTTTCAGGCAACTCATGGAAAAATTCTACAAAATATAAAAACGTATTTATTTTTGTATACATGACCTTTGCTTAACCCTGGGTCAAATCGAAACACACAAGTGAAAAATAATTGGAATTACTTTTTTTGTGTAATTTATTGTTATGGTTTTTTCTTAATTAAATTACTGAACATCAAATGTGTAAGGAAAGCTCAAAAAATAAGTGTTAGCAACTACTCATTTCAGTAAACTAGAGTTCGCCTTGTGGCCGAAATTCGACTATTTCGATTTGACCACAAAACAAAGGAAAAAGTTTTTATACCCTTCTTTGGTCGATAAAACACAAAAAGCTTTTGATATTCTTCCTTAGGGTTCAGGTTATCTGCATCGGTGCAGCAGCTGTAACTCCAGAGGCGTGTAACTCCTACACTGAGAAAAGAGTATGTTTCGATCAAAGAATTATATTTGATTGAACATTTTAGAAAATATTTGTTAATAATTAACAAATTTCGGTAAATATTAATATGCCTTTAATTGGACCTTGAAATATTGTCGATTGGGCCAAAACTGATATCTGTTTGATGGAATGTCAAATATTTGCTTTAACTTAAAAAAAAACCTTGTCTGGGATTCGAACGCACTCTAAAAAAAAAAAAAATAATTAAAAAAAATTCTTTCTTGTCTGGGATTTGAACCTACGCCCCCAGGTTATAACTCAAACATCTTATACATTGAGCTAATTCTATCTACTTTAATTCTAAACAAAAAGTCATACAAAAAATTCAACAAGTATTGAAAAATTTCAAAAACATACTGACATTATTTTCAAAACATTATTTTCAAAAGTTACAAAAAACAATCAATACTTGTTAAATTTTGTGTTTGACTTTTTGTTTAAAATAAATTCAAAATAACAATCACTACAAACGTAGATAGAGTTAGCTCAATGTATAAGACGTTTGACTCATATCCTGTGGGTCTATGTTCGAATCCCAGACAAGAAAGTTTTTTTTTTTAAATTAATTATTTTATTTTTTTACTTCACTTTGATTGACTTTTTGATTTGATATAACTTTTTCGTATTTCAATTTGTATATGTAGAACATCTATAGTTATAATATAGTTCTGATTGTTAAGCTGTAAGATTCAGTAATTTACATTCGGTCATTGCGTCCTGAGGTTTAAAGAATTCAATACGCGCGGCATAGTTCCAATTCGCTATACATGGATTCCCTCTTACGATTGCAATGAACCAAGGTTACAAATGTAGCTGGAAAATATATGGTAGCATCTAACAAAGAACAAAAAATGCCCCGGGGGTATGAGTTCAATCCCCACCCAGATATGATTTTTTTTTGTGTTTTTTTTTTTGTTTTTATTTTTTTGTTTTTTTTTTTTGCAACTTGGCGAGTGCATTCAAATTTCAGAGAGGAGTTTTATTTTTAATTTATAACAAATATTATATTTTATGATGTCGCCGTGATCCTAGCAAATATTGTCATATTAGTTTCTAATTAATAAAAAGATTAATAATAATAAAGGTCTAAATTCAAAACAATATATGTCTTTATATGCAAACATATATTTGGTAATTATTAACAAATATACGATTGAACCAATAAAATTGCTCAAATATGCCACTCATTAAATGATATCAAATATTCGATTCGCCTATATCAAATATATTATTTGTTAATTATTACCAAATTTTGATGTATATAATCATACTGTTTTCTCAGTGTAATAAAGAGCAAACAGTTTTTGATATCTTTCTATACCAAAATTCATAAAAATCAATCATGCTATCGTGCTATATAGTGCTAACTCTATATATATACCAAATTTCATAAAAATCGTGTGCAGTATTTTCGCCGTGAGAGCGTTTTTTCCATTTAGGGGCGTGGCACTGTCCACTGAAAATATAATGGTCATGTTATCGTTCCTTAGTGCCAATCCTACCTCCATACCAAATTTCGTTGAAACCGATGCTGTGCACGGTGAGCACATCTGTATTCGCCTCTAGTTTATCATAACTATAGAATATAGATATTATTCAATATTTACTTTAAGTTTGTCTGAAGAATAATCTTTTGTCTTTATAATATATGTTAAACTTAAATTAAGTAATGAATAATAATAAATAAATAATAATAATAATAATAATGTGGAGTTAAAATGGATCCAAAATCGGCTAATGCAGAAAGTTTCTGTATTGTTTCTAGATTATAAAACTGTTAAAAATCCTAGCTGATCGTCTTCGAAACATTTATACGTAGAATCCGATACAACAACTCAAAGCTCTAATCTTTAAAACCCAATTTAAATTATGTTGATATCTTTATTTTTCTCGGAGATATCCTAACCTAAAATGTTGAAAAAGTGCAAAAAACATGTTTTTTCATTATTTCAGTCTACGATATTTCGGAGAAACATAAAGCTATTGACAAAATTTAAATTAGGTTTTAAAGCAAAAGATTAGAGCTTTGAGTAATTGTATCGGATTCTACGTATAAACGTTCCGTGTTCAAGCTATATAGCGTCAAAATATAGCAAAAACGGTCTTTTTTCCTTGTTTAAGCTAAGATATCTCAAAAACCGTATGAGAAACAGCAATTTTAAGGCTGGATTCGGATTCAGAAACAATACAGAAACTTTCTGTATTAGCCGATTTTGGATCCATTTTAGCTCCACATACCCCCTTGCGGTTTAGCTGTGAGAGCGTTTTTTCCATTTAGGGGCGTAGCACCGCCCACTGAAAAACATAATGGTCATATTATCATTCCTTAGTGTTAACCCTATCTCCATACCAAATTTCGTTAAAATCGATGCAGCGGATTAGCTGTGAGAGCGTTTTTCCATTTAAGGGCGTGGCACCGCCCACTGAAAAACATAATGGTCATATTATCGATCCTTAGTGCTAACTCTACCTCCGTACCAAATTTCGTTAAAATCGATGCAGCGGTTCAGCTGTGAGAGCGTTTTTTCCATTTAAGGGCGTGGCACCGCCCACTGAAAAACATAATGGTCATATTATTATTCCTTAATGCTAACCCTACCTCCGAATCAAATTTTGTTAAAATCAATGCAGCGGTTTAGCTGTGAGAGCGTTTTTTCATTTAGGGGCGTGGCACCACTTTAAAAAAATATATAGTCCTATGCAATGCTCCTCCTTACAACCTTTCCAACAAAAAAAAAATCAAGCAAATCGGTTGAGATTTAGGTATAGAAACAGGGACCTAACCGATTTCGTTTGCCTATTTATATATAGATGTATTTTAAGCATACAACATGTCGTATGCGCAACATAAATTTCACAATGAAACTTAAAAGTTACGCATACGACCTGTTATCAATTCAATTATTGTATGTATAAAAAGCATTTTGTGTAAAAACAAATGTGCATAAGTAAATTCGTCAACAAAACAAAAACCATCAAATCAACCAGCTGACTATTTTTAACTGCCTACTATCAATTTCAAATCCTTTGGCAGGAATTGCTTTGGCATCGCGTAGGCGACATCAATTTATCTCATTTTGAATGCAACTTGTTATACAGCATTGACGACAGCAAAGTCGCAGATAATCATAGATGGACTATGCGTCCATTCGAAACCATAAAACAACGAAAGACAAAAACAAAAATACACTGACACAGTTGTTAAATTAGCTAGCGGCGTCATTGGAGAATCCCATTCGGTGCGATGTGATGTTATGACGCATAAACAAATTTTTTTGTTCTATACCAAATATATAAACTTCACTTTTAGTACCCATAATTTTATTTACGGAATAATTTTGAAATTATACCGAAAATATAAATGTCTCGTCAAGTAAATTTTAATTTTCGGTTAAATTCAGGAATAGTAGATTTTTATAAAAATCTAATGAGAATTTTCACATTGTCCAAAAAGCTTTAAAATCAACTGCGCAGTGAGAATTTGAAAATTGAATTTTTACATAAACCATAAAAATTAAATACCCTACACAAAACAAAAAAAAAATTAAATGCAGAGTAACTGTCAGTACATATGAATCGATAAATGTTAAAACCCCACATGTTACATTTTTTTGATTATTTTTAACAGATAACCACAGATTCATTTTCATTATAAAACATTAGGTATCTAAATAATTCACTAAGAAATTCTTGATTTATAAAACAGCAGTTAGGGACACGACGGAGAATGACTTTTTAATACTTTATGTTATAATTTTATAGAAAATATTAAAAATAACACATTAAAAAATTTTTCAACTGTGGGCGCCACTACTCATTTCCAAAATCACATTATTTTTTTTTTCTTTCACATCGTTTTCGAGATATCGTCATTTTCGGTTTTTGGACGAAAAAAAAAAAAGATGGGTCCACTTAGTTGGAAAAGGTCGCTGGAAAAGGAAATCCAAGAATCGGGAAAGTCGTGGCAAGAGATCAAAGTCATCGCAAGGGATGGCAACGAATGGAGTTGTTTCATATTGGCCCTATGCTCCTCCTCACGGTGCTTGTGGGAGAATTTAAATCAAATTTTGATGTACCTCGGATTTTTTAGTAAATTCTTGTCATAGATGTCAAAAGAAGTTATTCTATGCAAAAATTAAAATTATAGAGGTGGCGCTTTTTTAAAGATAATCCCTTTTCCAATTGGGCCATTTTCCCATACAAAAAAATAAAATTTTTTTTTTTAACTACATTAAACAAAAATCAAAATAATCACATTCGATGTGTTTTGCGATGCTACACGCGAATCTGACCTCAGAATCGCTCTATCGTGTATAGTTTTTGAGATATTCTAATCTAAAAGCCGAAAAAAGTCGTTTTTTGCCATGTTTTGAAGCTATATAACTATGTAACATATCATTTATTCGTTAAATGTGGTTAAAATACTTGAAAGTTATGATCTTTTTCTTTAAAATCTTATTTAAATTATGTTTATATCTTCATGCTTCTAAGAGATATCGTAGACCGAAATATTGGCTAAACGGGTTTTTTGCACTTTTGTGTCTTTTTAGGTTAGGATATCTTTGACGAAAAAAAAGATATCAACATAATTTAAATTAGGTTTTAAAGGCAAAGATTAGGACTTTAAAGTTGTTTATCAGATTTAACGAAATTAAAATTTCTTTCACATTTTAAACGAACCGACTACTTGTAAATTCAGCCGTTTGACACCCCGAGTGTTGTTACGTGTATGCCTTACGGCTTAATGGTCGGTTCGTTAAACATGCTTAAAATGTGAAAGAAATTTTAGTTTCGTTAAATCTGGTAAACAACTTTAAAGTCCTAATCTTTACCTTTAAAACCTAATTTAAATTATGTTGATATCTTTTTTTTCGTCAAAGATATCCTAACCTAAAAAGACACAAAAGTGCAAAAAACCCGTTTAGCCAATATTTCGGTCTACGATATCTCTTAGAAGCATGAAGATATAAACATAATTTAAATAAGATTTTAAAGAAAAAGATCATGACTTTCAAGTATTTTAACCACATTTAACGAATAAATGATATGTTACATAGTTATATAGCTTCAAAACATGGCAAAAAACGACTTTTTTCGGCTTTTAGATTAGAATATCTCAAAAACTATACACGATAGAGCGATTCTGAGGTCAGATTCGCGTGTAGCATCGCAAAACATATCGAATGTGATTATTTTGATTTTTGTTTAATGCAGTTAAAAAAAAAAATTTTATTTTTTTGTATGGGAAAATGGCCCAATTGGAAAAGGGATTATCTTTAAAAAAGCGCCACCTCTATAATTTTATTTTTTGCATAGAATAACTTCTTTTGACATCTATAATAAGAATTTACAAAAAAATCCGAGGTACATCAAAATTTGATTTAAATTCTCCCACAAGCACCGTGTCCTAGGAGTTAAAGGAGAATACATACATACATACTTAGTAACAAATATTTCAAGATTTAATATTTATGTTTAAACGTAGGGGAAGGGTACCGGTTGTGAGCACCGTTTTGTTTTCGACTCATAACTTTTGACCAAATGCATATAATGCTGACATATAAGTGTCAATGGAAAGCTAAAGACCTTAGCTAACTAATGGTGAAGAAAGTAAATTGATTTCATCAGTTGGAAAAATTATATCAAAAAAATAGTGAAGTGATAATTTTTGACAAAAAAAAAATTTTGGGTCCGGTTGTGGGCACTCCTAGAAAATCGACAAAAAATGGGAAAATATGAAATTAAAAGCAATCAAATGGAGAAGAAACCTTAATTAACTTATTTCGGAGACATTGACCCACAGAAAATTAACAAACTCTGCTTAACGGCTTTAACAAAATCAGCGTCACTGAAAACGTCTGGATCGAATGGCATCATACCTGTTGCCCCGAAACCAAACTTGATTATCTACGGCTGGTGACAGATCAAATTTTGCAAATTAAGCTAGCTAGGTGACGTCATCTCTGGCCCTTGTTGACATTGCTCTTTTGCCAAGCAAGATTTTTTTGTACCAATCCATGCCCGCCATCTGCTCCTCGGTCTAATTGGCTGGAAACTCAATACCGAGATTTTTTGCAAAGCGTTATGCCACCCACACACCCACACTTAATTAAAATAACTTTTTTTCTACGATATCATTAAAGAGCCTATTGATTCTTTCCTTTCCACTAAAAAAGCGTAAAATGGCATAAGAATACCATTAAGATTAGTAACGTTGGCATCCACGATGATATTTCAGTAAACACACGCTTTAAGGGGTGCCCACACCCGGACCACTTCAGGGCCCATACACGACTTTGATAGCCACTTTGAAAAGCAATTAGCAAATTGTGTTGTGTGAACATTTTGGTTGCATTCGGTCTTGAATCACAAAATACAATAAATTTACTACATAAATTAGATTGCACTCAGCTTTTCGATTGATTCACTTTGATTTATCGCACTTGGAAAGTGATTGAAAAAAACTTTTGTGTTGACTTTCACTTATTCAAAAATTATTTTTTTCTCAGCATCAAGCAAATGCATCTGTTTGCTCCGGTAAATGCACAAAAACTTCGTGCTGTCATAACGAGCGCTTAACATTTGTCAAAAGTTACGGGGGTGCCCACACCCAGACCTTGCCCACTGGTGGTACCCTTCCCCTACTATATTCAAATTAAAGGTCACTAAATTACCTATAAATGATATTCACAACACTCTTAGGTTAGTTTGTGAATTTTGACCAAATAAATTGTTTTCAAAAAAAAAATTTTTTTTTCGAAAAAATTTAAAAAAATCAAAATCAACTGCAAATTTATACAAAAAAAAATTCTAAAAAACCTTTTCGTTTTTTTTATCATAGTCTATATGATTGTGATTAAAATAAGATACTACATAAGAAAATCGATTAAGAAATGGGAAAGTAATATAAAATTTGATGAAAAATGGCCGGATTGCATTTTGCCTATTTTTCCATTTTATTTATTTTATTTGTCATAAATTTGTATATCATATAGGGTACATTGCATAAGGTTACGAAGCAGCTGGAAGGTGATAGAGAAAGCCCAGACGAACAAAAAATTGCACTTCTGTGGCGGTATAAAATGTACCCCTGATTTCGCAAAGTTCTGGACCTTTAAAGTTTAATTTTTTTTTTCCAAATTTTTGACTTTGGCGGTCATTGTAGTATTCTGCACTCTATAAACCAAAGGTTCTTATAAAAAAGTTTTCTTTAAAACGCTAGAGTGACCCAATAAATTTTTTTTTTCTAAGACAAGACAGAAAATCGGTTTTAACCCTGTTGCTCCTCAGGGGTATATTTTAGACCCCCCTCGAGTGCAACTTTTTGTAAGTCTAGGCCAACTATCACCTCCTAGATGCTTCGCAACCTTATGCGGTATACACCTTACATAATATACAAATAAATGACAAATAAAATTAAGAACTAGTAACGGTGTAACCTTTGAACTGGCCAAACATTAAATACCCTGCACTGCAGAGTTTTGAAAATTTTGCTTGTGTGAAAAGTGCCACGCCCTCTTGTCCGAGTTCACCCAGTTTTTGGCCAGAGCTTACATTAATAGTCCTTAGTGTCTGAGTGAAATTTGGTTGGATTATCTCAAAAAACGTTTTCAGTATAGCGTTTTGAAGCTTTTGCTTATATGGGAGGTTCCACACTCTCTTTTTCGAGTTCGTCTAGCTTAAGCTCAGAACGTGCATTTATAGTCCTTAGTATTTGAGAGCTTTCGCTAACAATTCGTCATATTGATGTGTATTTTGGTTGCATTGTCGTGAAAAATACTCCTAAAGTTGCATTTTGAATATATTTTTTGTATGGGCGCTAGGCGTGTCCATTGGCCGATTTCGCTCATTTTGAATCCCACGAGCTATCTTTGATGACGAAGGCAATGTACCAAATTTCATTGAATTTTCTTGCTCACTTTTTTCCAAGAAATGTATTTCCACGCACAGCCAGTCACCGAGCCAGCCAGTCAGTCAGACAGACGGACATGGCTATATCGACTCAGGAGGTGAAGCTGGTCAAAAAATATATACTTTTCTATATCTGCCAAGCCTCCTTCGCTGCGTTACAAATGGAAGGACAACGTGAATATGGGTGTAGGGTATAAAAAGGGAAAAATAGGCAAAAATGCAATTTGGTCATTTTTCATTCAATTTTGAATAACTTTTCCATTTTTAAACTGATTTTCTTAAATGGTATCTTATTTTCTTTGTAAACATATAGTCATTAATTTTGCTTGTATAAATTTGATATTGACTTTTTCTTAATTTTTAAAAAAAAAAAAAAAACAATGGCAATATTTATTTTATTAAGTTAATAAAAAACAATTAAATTCAGATAACAGGTAATAAGATTAAACTTTAAAAATTTCTTTATACTAAGTAGAAGAATTGTTCTTAAGTTTTGTTGCGAGACTGTTTTCACAATTTAAGGGCTTAAAATAACTTAGTTATTAGCAGTATTTTGTCATATTCTAGAGTCAAATATCCCGTGAGTCACAATGGAATGACCCATATATAAACAGTTTTAGAGATAAAAAGCTGAATATTTTATTTTATTACTTATCCATATGGTATAATCCTTAAACTTTCACTCACCTGTAAATTCCATTCTCGGGGTAAAGACATTTTTTACTAATCGAAAATGTTGTTGTTGTTTTTTGACGTTTTTGACGTTTAAAACCTAAATGCATTGGTTTAATTCTGCTTTTTAATTCAATTGTAAATAGTTTTGTAAACGACGACGAGTTGTTTTTACTGTTGGGTGAAATTTTGGCGTCAATTTTAATGCTGTTGTCGCTACAATTTTTTGCTACTTTTGTTGTTGTTGTTGTTGTTATTTTATTGGTGCTCCGCTGCCGTGTGCAGTGCAATGCACGCGGTAGTGATCCTTTTTTTCGCGAAAAAAGGACTTTTAAAATTGGTTTCCTTTCTGTTTCTTTTAAATTTGGCACGATATACACTTATTCTGATGTTACAAATAAAGTCCTTTTGGTTGCGCTGCTTAGCAGAAATATGGACAGGACAAAAATTCGTTAAATGAACAAAAACACAAAAAATCAGCAGTTAAAAATTGTGGTTTTTTTCGCTTATTCAATTTTATGGCAACATTTTGCTGTTGTTCTTTTAAATTTTAAGTTGCACAAAATAATTGTTGGTTACTCATACGTCTAGTTAGGCAAGCTGAAGGGTAGGTAAAAACCACTGCTATAGCGTAGTGTGTTGTTGGTCCGTTTATCCTCAGATTTTATTGAATTCTTTCAAGTTGAGGTTATTTCAATAATGACAACAAGTACTTTGTAATTTAAGGATATTTTGAAAACTCGGTTTTTTTTCTCAAATTAAATTAAAATTTTGAATTTTTGAAATCTTTTTGTTTTTTAAAATCCTCCCAAAACCATTTTTATTCCTGGAATTCACTGTTTTGATTTCACTTTGCTCGTAAAAGTTACTTTCCGGAACTTGAAATCCTTTTTTATGTTCTTAACAATAAACGGCTTAGCCGTTTTGCATAAAATATTTTTCTCTCGTATATCCTTTCAAACTGGTGTTTCTTAGAAGTTGTAGCTCCTTTTATATAGAATTATTCGAAAAAAATAAAAACAAAATATGAAGTCGATTTTATTTTCTATGCAAAATGTTGCTATTCCGACAACAGCTGTTGTATCTAGAAGGCAGTATGTTGAACTTCCTTGCGCAGTACGTTCTTTTTACTCTCACGACGTTTTCGCGCTCTCTCTCTCTCTCTTTACTGCTCAGTTACAGTGTGCTAAGTGCGCTTGTCTGGCGCTCAATTTATTTCTTGTTATTTTTGTTTCTTTTTTTTTCGTATTGTTGCACTACTTCCGTTTTTTCTTTGTTTATTAGGGGTGTTACAGCTGCTTTATTGCACTCGTACCCCAGCGGCAAAAGCAAAAAGAAATGTCCTCCTCTTTTTTTTATCTTCTTTCGTGTGTACTTCCTCTATTATCTCTAGAAACTCAACCAAGTGTGATTTTGGGCTTTTCCGTCGTCTATGCTACTGTGTCGTCACACTGTCACCGCTGTGTGGAGTGCAATTCAAATTAATGTTACAAATCGATAAATGGTCGTGCGTAAGAGATTTTATGAAACTTTTATTTGTATTAAGTTAAAAAAATTGATATAAAATTTGAGTTAAGACCTTAATGTTTGCTATAGTTACAACATGTAACAGTAATTTATTTGTATACAATTTTATTGCAGCTGAATTTGTGTTAAGTTTTTCACTGTGTATACATCAACGTTGCTGAAATCCTAAGTGCTGCAGAATTTTTAATATGTTACAACTTGTAACAGTAGTAGAAATGAGTTTATTTACAAAGCTCTTCGCTTTATAATACGATTTTTTACAGAATTATGTTTTTAAATGACAGCGATGCAAAAATTTATTTAGTTTGCTGTTGAAATTTTGCCTAGTTACACGTTGTTACAACATGTAACAGTGTGTAACAGCGTTTTATAGTTGCAAAATTCTGTATAAGTAATTTCTTTTTGTATGTTGTTATAGTTCTTCTAGTGTTACACTATGTAATAAAAATTTTTTTCGTGCAAACTTTAATTCCTTAATTTTTCTTTTCTATATTGCTTATTCACAGCTTAAATTTTTAAATTCCTCTACAATTTAATTCAGTTGCAAATCCAATAAAAAGTTATCCTTTTTTTTTCCTCCTGCGCTGCTGCAATTTTTCTGTATACACTTTTCCACAGTACTTAAATTTCTTGTAAATTTTAGCTTTGCAAAACTTTTAAATTTGCCTTTACTTTTTTTCAGCTTACTTCCCTTGCAAGATATTTAAATATTTCGCAATTTGTTGTATCGAAACCAAATTTTTCTTTTAAATTTTGTATACTTTTCACTCTTGCAATTTTCTTTGAAATAAATTTTCAACTCTTGTGTAATTGGTGTAAATTTTTTATATGCCCTGTGTATATGTAGATTTTTTCTTATAGTATCGTTTAGAATTATGCGCCTTTTAACAACTGCTTTAGTTAGCTTTCAATACTCAACTGTCTGTCGAATATGCTTCCCAGCCCTTAATTGCATATCCTTTGTATTTCATACGCCTTACAGAATTTCACCACATGCGCGCACATTTTACCCACAGTAGCATTTTCTCTCGCAATCTGCTCTCTCTTTGCCTCTTTCCGCAATGTTAACTATTGCAGCATTTGTATTTGACTTCATTTTCTTTGTTTTGCTCCATCAAAACATTAGCGGTATCTTTTAGCTGTATTTTCTTCTTTTGTTTTTTTAATTTCATAGCATTCATAAAGAACATTCAGTAAAATCCATTTTCTTGGTATTTGATTTGATTTTGTTTTACCGGTTGGTTCTTCATCGGTCATCGTCTGAAGGTCAGTGCTCTTTTATATTGGAGACAACAATAAATAACACGCTGTGGAGTTTACTTTTGATACCTAATTTTATTGTTTTTGTTTTGGAGCATTTTCAAAAAGCCCTTGAATAACCTTGAGTTGCTAGAATGCTATGGGCGGCGTAACACCATTCATGTATAAGTCAGGACTGAGTTGATTACCCAGAAGACAAAAAAAAAGTTTAACCTTTTTAACGGGGTATCCCTAATCCATGTTTGTTTCCATGTTCATGTTTGTTATATTACTGGACGATATTCTCGATTCAATATGTAGCTGATGATCAGTCCAAATCTGTAGCTTCAAAGCGTGTATCCCGCGTTGTCACTGATTCGCCGAACAGCAGAGCAGTCCGGTCTGCTTGTAGTCGGTCACCAACCGTACGTTACACGGATGCGCCTCTCGGGCGGCCAGTCGGTTGGTGGGATCGCAAGGATCGTTCGTAAACAAACAAAAAAGATTCTGCATTAGCTGTTTATGTTTGTGGGTGATTCTCCAAAAAATGTAACATCCAATGTCCCTGGGTTCAAAACCATGTTTAAATTTAAAATTTGATATTTTATTTATTTAATACTTCCCCAGAGCTTGAATACGATTTGCTTGAAAAAAAAACTTTTTATATTTATCTATGAAATTATAACATAAAGTGTTAAAAACTCAATCTCTGTTCTGTTCCTAACCGCTTCTTAGTTCACTGAATTTGCCCGTTTCGCATATTACGTTATTTTCTAAAAAAAAAACTTATACGACATTGTATTTATATTGTATTTCAGTTAATGTACGTGGGCTGCTCGATATATTTCTGGCCTAATAATGAAAATGCGAATATTTATCATCAAAAATGGTTTTATTGATTTTCAAAGAATTCTCCAGCATGATTTATACACTTTTACATGCGCTCAAACCAATTGTCGAAGCATTTTATCCACTCCGATTGAGACACCTCCAAAACATGGTTTTTGGTCGCTTCAACAGCATCTTCTGGCGACGAAAATCGTTGACCACGCATTTTTTCTTGATGTGCAGGAATAAAAAGAAGTCATTGGGAGCCAAGTCAAGGCTGTACGGCGGATGACCCATCAATTCGACGTTTTAGCCGGTCAAAAAGGCGCTGGCTTAAGCCGATGTGTGAGAGCTCGCATTGTCATGGTAAACAATGATTCGTCTTCACTTGTTTGTTTTTCGAATTTCTCCGAAGACTTCAGGCAAACAAATTGTGGTGTACCACTCAGAATTGACAGTCCTTCGTTGCTCAAGAGGAACAGTCGCCACATGACCAGTTTTGCCGAAGAAACAGGCGACCATTTGCTTCGAAGTGCTTCTTCCACGAAAATTTTCGTTAGATTTGGCTCGTCTTCGAAGACCTACACGGTCGATTGCTGTTTTGTTTCGGGCTCATACGCATAGACCCATGATTCGTCACTTGTGACGATCTTATAAACGTCTTTTGAAGCACCGCGATCGTATTTTTTCAACATTTCTTTGCACCAATCGACACGAGCCTTTTTTGAGCGATTGTCAAATTGTGCGGGATCCAACGAGAACAAATGTTTTTTAACACTAAGTGTTCATGCAAAATCGAATGTATTGGAGTGGAACTAATGCCCAAGAATGCTTCTATCTAACGGTATGTCACATGACGATCTTGCATTATCAGTTCATGCACTGCATCAATGTTCTCTGGCACAACGCCCGTGTTTGAACGATCTCCACGGAATTCATCTTTGAGCGAGCGTCGGCCACGATTAGATTCATTAAACCAGTTTTTCACAGTGCTATAGGATGGTGCTTCATTGCAATATAAAGACTTAAGTTCATCGCTGCACTCTTGTCGTGGTAATCCACGTCGAAAGTTGTGAAAAATGATCGCACGAAAATGTTCACGAGTTAATTCCATTTTTTTGCCAAATTGATTTCTTCAAGTCACTGTAAACAACACAAATGATGGTCGTACGTCAAAACGTTCTGAGTACGTTTATGCTAAAAAATATCAAACATTCCAATAGAAATGTCAGATTACACTTGGCAACACTTAGTGTTGCCTAGACCAGAAATATATCGAGCAGCCTACGTATTAACTCTTCAAAAATTTTTTTTATATAGCACTCATTTTAGATTTTTCCGCTCAATTTTTCTTATTCTAACTGTACATTTTTTAAATATTGAATAAATAGAGAACTGAAAGTGAAGAGAAAGAGAAAATTCAGTGTATTTTCAGCTCAGTCAGCATTGGTTTTTTGATAGTGAGTGTTCGTGGGTTTTTTTTAAAAAAAGTTTAAAAATTTTGTAAGGAACGCAAATGTGCATCATTCTCCGCGTAAGTTTTTTTATATTAATATACTTATTCTTTTATCTTAATAAATCAATAAAAAATTACAATTGCTATTTTCATTGTGATAACTGTTTTTCCAACATTTCGTCATTCTCCGTGGTTTTTTTTTTTTTTTTTTTGCAACATTTCGTCATTTTTCGTTAAGTAACCCTCCACCTGGTCTTATGAGAAGACTAAGGAGAGAAAGGCTAAGCCCGAAATATACTAGAGGAACTGTCTAGCATAGAGGTTGTAGAATCATGGTCTGGGGATGCTTCTCTGCGCAAGGAATCGGTCCAATTCAAAGTTTTGTAGGCATAATAAAGTCTAATGATTATAAAGACATACTACAAAATACTATGATGCCATATACAATTTGGAAAATGACACTAAAATGGATATTCCTGCATGATAACAACCTTAAACACACATCGAAAGTGGTAAAAGATTGGATAAAATAGCAAAATATCGATGTTCATCAATGCCCCGCGGAGTCGCCAGATCTATGTAAGTCCAATCAAATCGTCAAGTCACGAAAATGCATTGCTTATTATGCAATCAAAAATTTAGAAAACAGGATGAGTTGCCTAATGGAGTTAAAAAACGGTAGCAGGACATTCCGCACTCATTTGAAAATAGTTTTATCGCATCCAGTTCAAAAAGATGCACTGCTGGGGGTTATTCCATTAAATATTGGTTTTTTAGTTATTAATTTTTAATTTAGATTGATAGTTGCAAATGTTTTGCACAGCCAATACCGATACATTTTTATATTGCACTTAAGTTTTAGTTTTGTATTAGTAATGTATGGACTTTTTATTTTTGTTTTATAAACAACAATATAAATGGCATAAAACCTCATACCAAGTATTTCATTTGCATCTGTTTTAGTGGCCGAAAATTGGTGATTTAGTTTCAAGTGTTTTTGGTTGCAAATGTTATGCACAGCACTGTATACAGTGGCTCCATCGCAAAATCGGACAAGACTTTGTTGGATATAAAAGTGCTCTAAACTTAAGAAAAAATATGCTGAAGATACGGGTTTTTCGCTTTTATTTAAACCTTATACCCTCATCTCTCTGAACAATAAAAAAAACAACTATTTTTCCATTGATAACCGTAAGTTTACACTAAAACACAAAAATAGTTAAATTTCCTGCGCTCAATGAAAAATCGGACAAAACAAAATGGCAATGCTAAAAATGCCGTTTTTGTGCGAAAAAGCATTTCAGCACTGCGTTTTTTGGTAGTATTAGGTCGTTGATTGCATGAAGTGGAAAACAATGTCAACACTAAATTAAAATATATGTAAAATGGCTTCAAATGGCTCCAAATGGCAAGCAATCTGCTTTTGAAATAATGCAATAAATGATTAACTGGTATTATGAGGAAAAACCGAGAGAAAAATTACGAAAAAGTAAATCTATTGACCACGACATATTGATGAGGTTCCGTGATGAGCTCTATTGACCAAAAAATGCAGAGAAAGTCAGTACAAGATATCAAATGAAGGAAAAGAGCGTTCGATATTGAAAGAAATCAACAAAGATCCTTTTTAAAAAGGCCAAAAAACCCTTAAATATCCTTAAAAAATCGAACTGAAAACGTTGTTTTCCTAAATACTGATTTCAATACATTACATAAGAAAGATTTTTATGAGAGAATTGCTGGAAAAAATTCATTTATAACCCCTAAACAAAAAAAGATAAAACCAAAATATGCCAAGACCAATTTATTAAAAACAGATGATTTTAGAAATAAGGTAATTTGAGGGTATATCAAGTTAAAATACCTTAAAAGATTAGAAGCTGTCAACAGAATAGTCTTAAAATAATGAAAACTATCAATAGAAAAATATTTTAATATGATATACCATCAAATCACCATATTTCAAAAATCTTCTATTTTTAGTGAATTCTTCTTGGCTTATTTTCATTTTATCTTTTTTTGTTTACGGCTTATAAATGTATTTTTTCTAGCAATTCTCTCATAAAAATCTTACTTATGCAATGTTTTGAAATCAGTATTTAGGAAAACAACGTTTTCAGTTCGATTTTTTAAGGATATTTAAGGGTTTTTTGGCCTTTTTAAAAAGGATCTTTGTTGATTTCTTTCAATATCGAACGCTCATTTGATATCTTGTACTGACTTTCTTTGCATTTTTTGGTAAATAGAGCTCATCACGGAACCTCATCAATATGTCGTGGTCAATAGATTTACTTTTTCGTAATTTTTCTCTCGGTTTTACCTCATAATACCAGTTAATCATTTATTGCATTATTTCAATAGCAGATTGCTTGCCATTTGGAGCCATTTGAAGCCATTTTACATATATTTTAATTTAGTGTTTACATTGTTTTCCACTTCATGCAATGAACGACCGAATATTACCAAAAAACGCAGTGCTGAAATGCTTTTTTCGCACAAGAACGGCATTTTTATCATTGCCATTTTGTTTTGTCCGATTTTTCATTGAGCGCAGGAAATTTAACTATTTTTGTGTTTAAGTGTAAATTTACGGTTATCAATGGAAAAATAGTTGTTTTTTTTTTATTGTTCAGAGAGATGAGGGTATAAGGTTTAAATAAAAGCGAAAAAACCGTATCTTCAGCATATTTTTTCTTAAGTTTAGAGCACTTTTATATCCAACAAAGTCTTGTCCGATTTTGCGATGGAGCCACTGTATGTATTTCGGATACTGTTTTTCAATGTTAACCCTTCGGAAAAGTTTTTTTTTTATATAGAATTTCTTATATGTATAGAATTGGTCGCTCATTTTAGATTACCTCCGCTCAGTTTTTCTTAATCTAATCGTAAATTTTTAAATATTGAGTAAATAGAGAACTGAAAGTGATGAGAAAGAGAAGATTCAGTGTATTTTCAGCTCACTCAGTGAGTGTTCGTGTGCTTTTTTTTTAAAAAGTTTAAAAATTTGTAAGTGTGAATCATTCTCCGCGTAAGTTTTTTTTCATATTGTATTTTTTTTTTTTTTATACTATAATCAAATCAATAAACAATTAGAGGGGCTATCCGGCAGTTTCAACTTTTTTTTAAAAAAAAATGCTATTTTCATTGTAATATGACTGTTTTTGCAACATTGCGTCATTCTCCGTTTAGTAAGCCTCAACCTGTTTTTTTTTGTTAGTTTTACTTAAACTATTTATTTAAAAAAAAAAATTAAGCACTTCAATAAACTTTTTAAATAACCAACATATATTTTAGGGTTGCCACTTGGTTATTTTCGAAAAACTTATATATATCTTACTTTTTTTGATAAAATTGAAATTTGGTACATTTTTTGGGAGATTTACCCATGCATGTATGTTTGACACTTAGGGCGAATTTCACAGTGTGAGCTTAAGCTTTAGCTTAGCTAAACCGTTAGTGTCGCTTAAGCGGCCCTTAAATAATTTTCAATTTCACAGTTGACTAGCTCACATTTGTCATTAGCATAGATACAAACCAAAAATACTGGTAAACTAATTTGACTGAAAGCAACTTTGACGTAAAATATTGTTTACAATTGCAAGAATATTTTAATAAACTCTCAAAAAGAATTTAAATTTTTTGGCCGCATTTGGAAAAACTCACACTCACATTGGTTTTCGGATACATTTTTAGTCATACTCATTGAGTGGAAACGAAGTCTAGAGCAAAAGTGTGGATAAAAGCATTTCAGAACGTTGAATTGCCAAAAGAAGCGGAAGAATCTGCGCCTAAAGCTTTCAAAGGAACATCGAAAGATATTTTTTCATTGTTGAGGTTCAAAGGTCTAGCAGTTTGGAATTTTATGTGAAAGCACAAAAATATTGACCTGCCAGCTACAGTCATGGACTTGGCCATATAAGCGCATTAGATAATCAAGGATCAAGTTTTGTTCTGCGTCGACTTAAAAGCTTAGGGAATAAAAATGTATTATATTGTTGCTTTGGCACAGGAGTTATTTTTTATATTTGTTAATTTCAAACCAATATTCAGTTAAAATACAAAAATTTAAAAAAAAATACAAAAATTTCTTTTTTAAATATATTTTTGAAATTTTTTGGTTTATTTTTAATTTTTATTTATGACAACGTCAATTGTGACATAAACCGCCCTAACTATTTTGAGTGTCGAATGACTGGCGCTTAAGCGGCCCTTAAATTCAAATGACGGTGAAAATTAAATTCTTGCTTAAACTACACTCAACAGTTAAACTACGCTTAAGCTCACACTGTGAAATTGGCCCTTAGAACTTCCACTGGCCGGCAAACTTTGACGATGTTTTTGTATTATGGAAGTGGTAACCGCATGTAAATCCGTTTCATCAGTCCCATACAGTAGTTTCATCATATACAAATTCAGCATATGCGAACAACTGGTGGAGCTAATAAAAAACTAATAAGAGCGTTAGATTTGGCCCCGTCAAAAATTAAATACCCGCATACCCTATTCTCACTTGCCTGGTTAACCAGCCTAAAATCAGAAAATCTTGATAATCACAGAACCACGTTCACAACTTTTACCTGGATGAGTCATCTAACATTTCAATGACACTTTTTTGGCGTTTACCAAATCACGACACTATTTTCACTTTTTTCAAATATATTTTTATTTATTTCGTTATTTAAACTTTTTTTAAAACAATTGAGACGAACATATTTTTGATTTTACTTTTCATTTGCTTTTTATAAAAATGTTTTATTTGTTTACATTTTGCATTTGTCAAAAGAATAGGAAATTTCCTAATTTCCCTGGGATTTTTTGAATTTAGAGATGCCATCTGCCGATTTTCTGGGTTAAATGATCTAATTGTTTAAAAACTAGTTAATCTTTTCCATACAAATCAGAATATTTTTATATGAAAAACTATTCGGGTTAGTGCTTAATCAGCATTCATCTGGCTAACCAGGAAAGTGAAAATATGGTATTGCGCCATCTTTTCCGAATCTACCTAGTTTTTACCCAAAGCTTGAATCCACTATCATTAGTGTCTCGGTCCGAGTGCCGGTTGCCACTCAACAGTTGCACGTGTACGATAATGTTCTTCTATGGAATTTTCCACTCACACCGCTGACTGATATTAGTAGACTTCAGATCGCGTTCAGAAAATGTTTTTGGCTTGTAAAAATTAGTGTTTGGAGTAAACTACGAAACGTTTTGTGAGAAACTTATTTGAAACATTTCAGTTTTACAACATCAGGAAGGAAGCTTAGTTATTGTTTTAAGCTTTTAGTGTGTTTTAGATGTTTTTATTAATATGTGTTATGGGTCCTGACAGTTTTCAAAACATGCTGTCTGTGTGCACCTTGGACCTATGCTTGTTTACCAGCGAGCTTTTTTCGACGGACACCCAGGAAGCCATAATCACCTTTCAATATAATAATATTATTATTATTTACGTGATTAATGTATTTATTTGCGACCATTTTTGTTTAATTAATGGTTTTTTTCTAAATGCACTTTTTTGTGTTATAATTTTAGTTTATGATTAATTTTTTTTTTTGTTGGAAAAGATGTTACTTTTGATTACATAATAAAAGGTTGCCTTTTATGTTTCGGGATTGGTCAAAGTCAAATTTGTTTTTTTTTTGCCAAAATATGGCTTTGGGAATTTATTACAACAACAACAACAAAAGCAAAAAGTGTCGCTCGAGTTAGAAGAATCTCAAACTCACAAGTTAATTTTATAAAATTTTAATTTTATTACTTTGCTTGTCAATCTACGACTAAATTTTATTCAGTAAGTTGAGATTGCAAATGCGAAATATGCTTAGTTGCATTTTATCGTAATTCCAAAGCCAACTGAACATAAACATTAATGCTTACGATACATAAAATATATTGTTTACTTCATACGAACAAAGGAATATAAAAAATAAAGAGTTAAATTGTAGCTTAAATATAAACCAGCGATAACGAATGTATGGTTGCGTTAACTCTCGGACCTGGTTTCGAAAATATACCAATCGGAAGATCGGTATATAGTTTTTATGAAAACAGTTATAAGTTCTGAGTCCCTTGATGGATTTTGAAAATTTTGGTGAAAGATATTTTAACTAGATACCAAATTGTTATACAAAAGTCTTAAATCCGAGTTTTCGGTTTCGATATATGGCAATTTTAGGATAATTTTGACCAGTTTTTTTTTTTTTTAAAAACACTATTTTTTCCAAAAAACGTGTTATCAATCCATAACTTTAGTGACAAAACATGAAAGTCCGATCTATTTTCTTTTATTAGCTATGTCATTTGTACCTAATTTTCTATATTTGTAAAGTTTTTCCAAAAAAAAAAAGTAGAAGAATTAAAATATTTATTTTATTTTGTAAGATCGTCTTCATCTACAACATTATCATCATCATCGTTCTCTTCTTCGTAGGAAACAACTTTATGCAACTCTCCTGCATATTTAAAAAACTCCTCCATTGGCTCAACCCCCTCTTTACACTTTTTAAGGAACATGAATTTTGCAATATATCCTTCGTAAAATCGTTTTCTTCTGTTAAATACATGTAAAGTATTTTTGACATGGTGCAACAGACCCTCAATCGTATTTGTGTGGGCGACAGTTACTGGATCTTTAAAAGAAATTGAGTGGTTCATCGTTAGGTGGTCAAAACCTTCTTATTTTAAATAGTTATATAACCTGACTGAATCATTTGAAAAAATTGTATAAAAAAAGCGCCGCAGACGAAAATTTTTAATAACAATTTTTCTCTTTTGTAATAAAAAGTAATAGTAACCTCACGTTTTTGAATAAAAATTTTCCCAGAGCAAAATATTGTGTTTTGTATAACTAATTTTCTATCTATATTTTTGTCCAAAAAATTCCGTTTAACGTTTAAGTTCGAAGTTGGCTCACTCCCCGATCAAAAAAAGTATGTCAAAAATATATCAAAATGATATCCAAAATTTGCCAGTGACATACATAATTTTGACAAAAAAAGGATATCAAAATGATATACGGAATGTAACGCTTTTCGAATATCGCCATGATATCAAAAAAAGATATCAAAATGATATCAAAAAAAGATATCAAAATGATATCAAAAAAAGATATCAAAATGATATCAAAAAAAGATATCAAAATGATATAAAAAAATGATATCAAAATGATATACAAAAATTGTATATCAATGATATACAAAATTTGTATATCATTTTGATATCCATTTCTGATACAAAATTGACATAACCAACTTTGAGTCTTTGAAATTTTGCAATATTGTATTTGATCGTCGGCAACAAGTTTTTAGAAATTGCCCGCATTCAGCAAATGAATGAAGTGCCGGTTTTTTTAACTCAATTATATGTTTGTGCTTTTTCACTTATCCCGATCAAAAAAAGTATATCAAAAATATATCAAAATGATATCCAAAATTTGTCAGTGACATACAAGATTTTGATAAAAAAAGGATATCACAGTGATATACGGAATGTAACGCTTTTTGTATATTACCATGATATCAAAAAAAGATATCAAAATGATATCAAAAAAAGATATCAAAATGATATCAAAAAAGATATCAAAATGATATCAAAAAAAGATATCAAAATGATATACAATTTTTGTACATTTCTGATACAAAAATGACAACCAATTTTAGGTCCGATAACTAAAGTGACGCAGATTATGGCCAAATTTTACAATATTGTGGTTAATCGTCGTCAACTAGTTTTTTTTTTTGTACTCAATTATATTTTTCATATGCTTTTTCAATAATTTCATGGCAAAACTCACTTCTTACAAAAATTGGCTGCTCGTCCGTTTTCCATACTTTAGTTTTCCCAACCACAGGCCGCATGCAGCAACTGAATGGAGTGTCGGTTCTTTTGCACTCAATTATATTTTTGTGCTTTTCACTAATTTCATTAGAAAATTAACTTATTCACTAAAATTGGCTGCGCGTTCGTCTTCTATAATTATCTTTAAATAAAATTCACAAACGAAAACGTAAAATTTGACATATCAGCAGCTGATAAATTTTTGATATCATTTTGATATACATTTCTGATACAAAATTGATATCAGTGGCTGATAAATTTTTGATATCATTTTGATATACATTTCTGATACAAAATGGACATGTTTTTCAATGATATCAAAAATATATCAAAATGATATACAAAAAATGGATATCAGCGGCTGATACATTTTTGATATCATTTTGATATACATTTCTGATACATTGACAAGAACTTGACAAGTTTTTTTGATCGGGGATCGCGAAATGTTTGGCCTATTACAATTCACTACCTACCTATTGTATTGTAGTAAAAAAATTAAACACAGCTGAAAACAGCCAAAGTTCACCTTCAACTTTATTTCACCTTTGTTAATTTCACCATTCAACTTTTGACTTAACTGCTTAACTGTCAAAAATTTTTTGTGAAAACGTTCGACGCACGTATTTCCGCAGTTTTTCCCATAAAAGTTTAAGAAAAGTGAAATATAATTGATAAAAATTTGCTAAAATTTAAGTGTTAAAATTTTAATGTGAACGAGTATAAGTTGCAAATTTATTTAAGACATTGAATTGTGCTGAAAATTGTGAAATTTTCCAGAAAACAACAAATAATAAGCAGTCTGCGTTGAGAGTCTGCAATAAGAAGTGAAGAAGCGAAACAAAGAAGAAAGGCAAACAAGAAAATTTAATTTGCAAGCTAAGCGGTTTTTGAGAACTCGGTTTATTTTTTCGTCTTTGCTGAAAGGGTCTTCAAATTTTGTTTCTTAACGTCCTTTTTAGGATATTTCTGCTCTAATTGAAAAGAGTTCATCGGACTATATGGGCATAGCTTTTTATACAAGTGTTTCAAGTTGGACACCTCTGATTAAGTTCCTACAAAAGGCTTCTATTTTAAAATTTTGTAAAACCCTGGGGTGACTTAAGAAAATAAACATCATCCACAATAACTACACCCATTCAGGAGACACTATATCTAAGGTTTGAGATAATATATATCTGGGAGATCCGGGTATCTTGAAAATTGTCACAATTGTTGGTCCATGGGTTGAGAAAAAATAATATGTGTGATCAAACCATACTTGGCAAAGTAAAATTTTCAGTACTGATTAAAATATGACTTCAAGTCAAAATTACATGTTGAAGATTTTTGCACCAAACGATAACTATGTACATATCTTAAGATTACCTTCTAGTGGCTTAAGTTGATATATCTGCAGTTAGCTTAAAAACTAATTGTTCGGAACCCTAGTGAAATTTAACAAGAACATTTCTGAACTTGAAACTCAATTATCGGTTTTCAACTTCAATAGATTCATAATCCGATAACTTTGTCAGTTCGTAACATATTTTTGCGATTCATCTGGTGGAACCAAAAAGTCAATTTAGATCTTGAAGTAAATTAAATCGCTGTAGTTAATCAATAAAAATTGTAGAGTACGATCTGGGAGATGAACTTGTTGTCATCATTAACTTAGGCCTCGGTATTGGGTCCATTGTGAACCCGACACTAAGAGCTTTAGCAAATAAAGTCTAAGAGAAACATTTTGATGTACATACTTCCATATCGAATTAAGGCACACTTAAGATGTATCAGAGAGGCGGATCTCAAAATTTGTATAGTTTTTATCGACTTTTACTATTTCTATCTAAATGCGGTTTCTTGTTTTTAATTTTATATCTGCATCCTTTTGGACCATTCAAGTTAATCAACTTAAAAATTTATTAACATGTTATAATTTAACAATGAATACATTGAATGCATATTTTCTGTTAGACATATAAAACAATATTCCGCTCTAATAAAATCTTAGTATCGGATGCGACTATTCGTTCTAAAGATTGAAATAAGAAAATATACATATAATGATTCGGCTGTATTGTTTAGTTTTCTGCATCTCTAATATTTTGACGTTTCTTGTGCATCGTGTTAATTCGGTTCTATCGTCTTCGAGTCGTATTTTCTCAATTACCGCTTTTACTTAGTTCACTTTATTGTGATTTTTTCTTCTGCTCCGGAATTTGTTCGCTTATTTTTTGTAATTTTATGTAGTTTGTTTATAGTTTCGGATAATAAACTAAGAAAAATGTCATCGTACTTTAACTTATTTAAAGACTTTGTGCAAAAGAAAGAAATTGGTGGTAAAAACTCAATTTCATCAGAACCATCAACGGAAGAGGAAGAAGAGGATGAGCTGGAAGAAGAGTCAGAAAATGATAACCAAATCCAAAAGCAAATTGTGCAACAGGTAAGTCAGATTTTTGCGTAATATTTAATTATTTTCATTTAGTTTATAACAAAGAAATTAATTTTAGTTGATATTATTTATACGAAGCCATTTGACATTTCATTGCGGACCTCCTTTGCGAGGTTTGTTTATTATAGAATTTTCTTGAGTGTATGTGTGCGCGGTGTGTTGGTTAAAAATTCATATGGTGAATTTGATCTGTTACAATTTTTTGTAGTGGTGGCCGTGGCCGCTAGTGTTGTAATTTCACAGAACTTAAATTAGTTCGAGGCACTTAAGAACATATAACACAATGTAAAGTAGAACCAACTTTGTATGTATGTACTTCTCTTTTATCTTTATTACACCAATAAATTTTCAAGTCAGCCTTTTAAATTTGACATCGACATAATCATTTCCTGAAAGTTTTCATCAACAACATTAGCCATGTTTTAGACGACAGTTTTCAGTGTTCAATAAAGAATTAGCAATGTTACTTTATCGATTGTTGTTGTTTTTTTTTTAATTTTCTTGGCCAAATAGGTCTCTGGGAATTAATTACATCAGCTTCTGGTCGAACCTACTTTCGGAGATAAGCCATCGGAAGATCGGTATGCATCTTTTATAAAAATCGGTATAAGTTGGGAACCCCTGAATGGATTTTAAAAATATTGATGTCATATGAAAGGTATTTTACCGGGCTTTATAATTGCTTTACAATTGAGTGATAGTTTCCCAGATATGACAATTTTTCAAAAATGTACCCCATTTTTTCCCAAAAAACTTATTTTTCAGAAAAAATGTATTATTAACCTATAATTTTAATAACTAAACTAGGAAGCCCAATTTATTTCCTTTCATTTGATATGCAACATGTATCTGAAATTGCATCATTAATAAATTTCTATAGAAAAAAAAACAAAAATGGACCAAATCGAATTTTCTTGAAATTAGGTACTTTTAACAACAACAATGCCAGACCAAACATCAACAATAACAACTTTGCTACTACTACAATAACAATAATTTTACATAAGAGTAGGGGTAAGTGGGCGGCCTGTGGCCGTAGTTCAGGATTAAAAACTCCCAAAAATCCAACACCGGCTTCGCGGCGTTCTTGGGCCGCGGATCAGTCTATAATATATCCAACATATAGTTTGCTAGCCAAATTGCGCTCGCAATTTTTAATAAAAATTTTAAATTTTTTTAAAATAATAAGTAGCTGCTGCGCTAGTACAATTAGCTGGTTCTCTTTGTTGTTGTTTTAGTAGTAGTAAAGTTGTTGTCTGTTCCGGCATTGTTGTTGTATAAAGTATATATATATATGTTGTTAAAGTATATAATCAAAGGAAAAACAAATAGATTTCCTTATTCTGTTAACATTTTTAAGGGAAGGTCTGCACGCATTGACGGTGAATTATAATGAAAAGAGTAATAGTTTAGTCGCCCGTGTGTTCGCTTGTAGTAATATACAGCAATTCAGAATTGACCGTTCGACGATCATTTAGTCTGGTTGCGATCGTTTCTCAACAATAGAGAATAGTACTATCGCCCGACTGTTTTGTCTGCCGTGTGCACCAGCATTTACTCATGTGTGTTGCTTCTTCATTTTAAGATTTAAAAATGCCCTTTTTACCTCATTTTGTATGACATCACTTGTTCAGCGACGCCATATTTTATATAAAAAATGTAAAAAGTTGTCGGGTTAATAATTTCTATTATTTAATTGTTTAACAAAGTAAATTGTGAAATAAATGAGTTGAAATTTTGCATAAATCGACCAATTAATCGTCAGTAATTGCATTCTAATAAAATTTAAACTTAAAACGTATTTCAAAGTAGTTAACTTTAATTGAGACAATTTTAATTTCTTCTACGCGCCCCTGAAAATAAAAAAACGATACACATTAAAAAAACAGAAAGTGTGAAACTAAATCAAATTAATTAAATTTTAAACATCGTGGCGGCAGGCAACACGGCGTCAAGCGGTGCAGTGATGCAGCTCCAGTCCGATAAAGTGGAATCAACGGGATCCGAACCAACCAAATCGATAGAATCAGGGAGGCAGCTACAGCAGCAACAAAAACCTAATGCACATCAGGAACGCCAAGTAGTGCATCCCCACCAGGAAATTAAACAAGTAACGATAACACCAACAGCAAGCACTTCGAAAACTAAAACAACTAAAGTAGCAATAACAACAATTCAAATATCGCCATTATTAGCATCGCATAAAAAATCGCAACAGCAGCAACTACAACAAAAGTCCAACATTGCTATTGCAAGTACATCTGCGGCAGCTGCTATTGCTGGATCGTCTCTATTAGCTAGTCCAATTAGAGTAACAACGACAAAACGAAGTAGTAACACTCCACAAAGTAAATTGAAATTGGGTGCATCATCACCTGCTGCTGCTTCTGCTTCATCTACTCCGCCTTTGACGCCGCGAGCCATTATACGACGTCCCTACAACGGCAAGAACACAACAACAACAACAGCAGCTAATAATTGCGTAAATTATGCAAAGAAAATTCAATTCCATTAGATTTTTTGTTTAAAGCAAAATTTATACCTCTCTCTTTCGAAAATAACGATTGATGACTAAATATTGTGCCTAAAAATATGCAAGAAAAAGCTGGTACTGTGCATACACGTTTCGTGTAGTTGGTTGACGGTTCCCTTTAATTGCATAATGTTAGGCACAACGTTTTTAAATTACGAGTTTAGTCACTTGCGATTTTAATGAATATTATTGATTCTTTTAAACTTTAATTCAAAAACATACCAGTCGAGCAAATATTGCAGTCAGCTCAAATAAGGTAGGGCAGTTCAAGTCCTATAGAATGCTTGCAATGAATAGCAGTAGTAAATTAGATCAAGATAAAGATCGAATGACAGAACTGATTTTTTAAATTTTCGTTAAAAGATTTATAGCTTAAACACAATTGGAGCGTACGACGAATTTCGCCCGACGAATATTCGCTGTCAAAAAAAATTCGTCGACGAAGTTCGCTCTGTTAAACACAATCAGAGTGACGACGGCAATAGTTGTTTTTATTTTAAATTGTTGTTTATGTTCTCTGATGACAATTTTAATAAATAAATATTAAATAAAATCTAATATTCTTTTAATTTTTTCTAAGAAATCTAAAAATTTTACATTAAAAACGTATTTTTCCGGTTTGACATTTCCAAAAATCGCTGCCGCCGGCGACAAAATTAAAACTAGTTCGTCGGACGAATTTCGTCGTCCGGTGTGGTTGTGTTCAACTTTATATACTCTTGTGTGTTTTAATTTTGACAGCGAATATTCGTCGTACGCTCCAATTGTGTTTAAGCTATTATATTTTTCCAAATGATTTGAAAGGAAATAATGCTAGAAAAGTTTTTTGAAATAACGCCAGAAATTGAAATTGACCAAAATATTTAAGCGTTCCACAGCGTCTCGTTTTAGTGTGCTAGACGTAATAAATTCCAAATATATTTTAAATTTTTGTTCGCAGAGACGGACATTTTAAGGAAATATGTACATAGTCCTTTGTTGATGTCACGTGAGGTTTAAATCCTCGCACTTTCTCGCAGAAAATTTTCTCCATACAATGAAAATTGTACCAGATTTTATAATAATAGCTACACTAGGTGCAAAGGTAAAATATTGCAAATTTTTCTTGTGTGGGGAGGTACAGCGCCCCCTCTTTTAATTTTTCCTATGTTGCTTAAAATATATCACGTACATCCATGTACCAAATTTTATAATGATAAAGGTACATAGATATTGTGTAGGGGTGCTAGACTCCCATATTTTATTCCCCTACTTTATGTATTGTAAATAAAATACACGTTCTAAATATAAAGCTTTGTAGTAATAACTGCTACAGGCGCAAAGATATAGCAATTGTTATGTTTTTTTTTTTTTTGTTTGGGGGTGCAACTCCCCATTTTTCAAATTCCTCCGATTTTTGCAAGGCGTTTGATGAACGCAGTATACTCCTGGGTACAAAGTTTTGTAATAGTAACTGCTACAGGTCACGGTGATACGGAAGAAAATTATTTACGTATAAAAGTGTCGCTAAAATCGGTTGATATGAAAAAATTTTTTTTTTTTTTGCTGATTCAGAATCTGTTTTTAGCGAAATCCTATCAGATCCCTTTCAAAAGTTATACTAAAAATACCTTTTTATAAGTATATTTGGAATTCTTCAATTAAAAATATGTTGTTACATTTGCATAAGGTTACGAAGCTTCTGGGAGGTAATAAGGGAGGCCTAGATTTACAAAAAATTGCAGCCGGAGGGAGGTCTAAAATGTACCCCTAAAGAGTTATAGGGTTAAAACTGATTTTCTGCCTCTTTTCTTGGATCACGCTAACGTTTTAGGGAAAACATTTTTATGGCAAAGTTTTAGCTAATTGTAAAAGCTTTCAGATAGTGTATATGGTTTATAGGGTTTAAAAGGATTTAGCAAAGTTCTGGACCTTTAAAATTGATGTTTTAATTTTTTTCCCAATTTTTTGACTTTGATGGCCATTTTAGTATGAAAAAGTTTCTATTAATTTAGCTTTTTGTAATTCTTTTGAAATCTTCGTTAAATTTCCTTTAATCCGATAGTACATTTGTCATACCAATTTTTTTGATTGAGGTTAGACAACAATACTTTTCTATGTAACACACGGGTTACTCGCATGCGTTGCGCTGCATATGATGTAGTGATGAGCAAACTTTTCCAGTTCTATCGCTTTTATAAGTAATAAACACGCCGCTTTTCAATGATGATGTCATAGAAAGTGGCAATTGTTAGGATTCAAAAATTTTGGACGTTATTTTGTTTTAATTTTGGGCGTTATTTCACCCCCAAAAAATAAACAAAAAACAATACCAAAAAAAAAAACCAAATAACGCCCTATAAATTAAAAAAACATTTCGTTCCCAATTATTGCAATGAAATATCGCCCAAAAAATATAAAATAGTCCCCAAACGATATGAAATAATGCCCAAAAACGAAATAACGTCCAAATCATTATATGTTAATTTGGGCAATAATCATTTTCAAAATAACATCGTAAATTTGGCCTTACTTCGTTGATTTTTTTTTTAAATTTTGGGATTTATTTTGTTATGTGAGCCTTATTTCATATTGTTTTGCACGATATTTCATTCCAATAATTAATAGCCTGTTTTCACCAATGATTTATGAAGTGATTTAGGGCCAATTTCACAGTGTGAGCTTAAGCGTAGTTTATCTGTTGAGTGTAGTTTAACGTAAAATTTCATTTTCACAGTCATTTTAAATTAAGGGCCGCTTAAGCGCCAGGCAATCGACACTATAAATAGTTAGGGAGGTTTAAGCGGCGTTTATGTCACAATTGACTTTGTCAAAAAATAAAAATTGAAAATAACTAAAAATTTATTTCAAAAATAAATTTCTTTATTCAAATGAAGAATTTTAATAACAACCAATTTACAGCATCAACTCCAATGAATGCATTTGGTATTATTTGATTTTCAATAAATTTCCAAAAAACCGATGTTGTCTATCCTACTAAAAGGAAGAGCTGATAGTAGATAGTTCTGCCGGACGCCTGAATTAGTGGCAAAAGTCTGTTTCATTGACTGCATTTGCCCTTGTGCATTTAAAGCCTTCATATCTTTATATGCTACATAAGAACGTAGTAATTTTTAATAAAAATCATGAGGAAATAATGAAATTTTTACCAAGTCTTGTATTTTTTTATTTATTTGTGTTTTTTGATGAAGTTTCAAATAAACAAATTTGTTTACTGTCAAACTTCTTTACATGTATTTTTGGTTTGTTTCTATGCCAATGACAAAAGTGAGCTAGACAACTGTGAAATTGGAAATTATTTAAGGGCCGCTTAAGCGACCCTAACGGTTTAGCAAAGCTAAGGCTTAAGCTCACACTGTGAAATCGGGCCTTAACCGTAACTTACCTCATTCATCATGTATTAAACGTCAAATAAATCTGAAAACAGCCGTAAATCACCTCATAAATCACCTGGAAACAGGCCTTAATATTTCTAAATATTTTTGGCACTAGTCCACATAAGTTATTATTTCGTTTTTTTTTTTTAATGAAATAACGCCCTCAAAAAAAAAAACCCCTTGAATTTTGGTGCTTTTTTGGCCGTTATTTACAATCGCCGATTTTTAAGAGTTAACTTATGAAGACTAGTGCCAAAATCATTTAACAATATTAAGGTTCAGGGTAACTAGAAGACATGATAAAAAAAAAACATTTTGCCGTAACTGTAATTGATAATACCAATATAAAGCTTGCTCTCTCAGGCCTATGAACTTAAAAAATAATGCAGTCATTGATTTGCCAAACTGATTGCATATGTTTAAAAGAATCTTATACATATTCAAAAATTCGTTTAGTTTTTAAAATTTGCATGTTTCTCAATAGTTTTGGTGTTTCGCAAATTCAACAAAAAAAGTGTTTGTATATGAATCTTCTACAAATAAAAAATACAACCACCGCTATCGACTCATGTTGTTAAAGTCTTTAGTTTGAATTTTCCTTCTTATTTTTCCCCACTTGTTTCCGCTTTACAGACACCATGTCGCCTTAACTTTGAAATATATGTCATCTACTATTTCCTTATCATTTAAAAAAAAAAAAATTTTATTTAAATTTTCACACTCGATGAGATGCACATTAAAAAAAAAAAATCAATATAAATTATTAAAAGAAGATAATTTGCGCAGCACTTGCAGATAATTTTTTAAAGAAATTAAAAAGAAATTTTGTAACTTAAATTAACATCACTATTTTATTTCACAATATAATATTTTAATTTCTTCTGTTTTTGTTTTACAGCCTCCTCCCATTCCTGTGGCTACTGTTGGTACAAAGTCCTCCTCGTCTTCTACTTTCTCTTCTACTCAGCCGATTATTGGTTGTAAAATGGAACATAGTTATAACCGTGATTGCATGCGGCCATCAAGTGAGCTAACCACTGGTTTAGCACCAGCGCGCACCATACTTGTGCGTCGCCCACCGCAGTGCCCTTCGTGTCATACACATCCATTAGAGGAGAACGATTTAGATGATGGCAACCAGGCGTCTGTACCCACTTACAATGAAATTGCTGCAAAGGAGGCAATGAACGAATGTGCTCGTATTGCCAAATATGTTAAAAATAATAATCCAGATGAAGATGATTGGGAATCACGTGTTAACCAGTGAGTAATATAAATGTTTTAATATTATAAGTTAATTTGAAAATTTCCTATTTCTTTTTAAATTAAACCAATGTTGCCGACTTTGGTGCAACTATTGAAAGCTTACTTACATTGATTTTAATATCATACTCCTGATTTTTGGGTAATACCCAAGGTAACACCCTTATTAGTTTCACTTATATTCTTGAATAATCTTCAAATTTTTTCAAATCAATTGAGACATGCATTTTTAATTTGATCTTTAATTTGCTTTTTATAATACATTTTTTATTTGTTTACATTTTGCATGTGTTCAAAAAAAAAAATCGTAATTTCACTAGAATTTTTTGAATTCAAAGTTGCCTCCTGCAGATTTTTGTGGGTAAATTACCAAATTTTTGCTAATGCTATCATTTTAATTAATTAAATATTTAAATTTTTTTTTTTAAGAATGGTCGTGAGAGGGGGCGTGATGATCCAAGGTAATCGTAATACATAAATGATAGCCAACATTCCAGAGGTTAAATATGTATCAACATATTTGAAATCCCTATTTTAGTACGCATGTAAAAAACTACTAATATGTTGTTGACAACTTTTTACTTGCATTTAATTCAAAACGAAAGCATTTTTGTTTTGCGCAAATGTGTGTGGTGTATGACGAATGAAAACAAATATATAAAATGAATGTGTGCAAATGTTTGCATTGTATGTTTCGGCCTTTAGTATACATATTACTGAACGCTTCGTACTATCCGAACTTCCTCAACATTTTAATTCGCTAAGTTGCATGCACTGCAGGTAGTATAGATAACTTTCGGTTAGTTGACAAGTTCCGTTGTATAAATCATTTCTGTTTGCTTCTGGCCGTCAACGTGGTAAGGGTTTTTGCTGAACTATTCCATTACTTTCTCCGTACGTTGGAAAAATAGTACAGTCACGCTGTATTCCTTGTGAGTTCGCTGCGTGAGATTTTGAACAAAGAACATTAAAAACAACGCCACAAATTTGCTGCTACATAATCAATTATGATATCATCATATGGTGTAATTTTTTTGTGCTTAAATCGTATGCGCCATGCTTACGACGTTCAACTATCTACTCGCTAAACTGAATTCTAAAAATGTTTATTGTATTTTAGTAGCTGTGATCGAGGCCGCGCGTTGGATGAGTTTTTCTATGTACAAAGCCTGGACACCGGCAAGCATATCCAAAATTGGGTATGACAGAGATATGACTTCCAATTTAATAATAAGCGAGCAATAACTTTGAACGGTTGACGCTCTAAACTTTTTCCAGCGATGATTGTAAAGCTTTTACGTGAGTGACTATAATTAACAATATTCTGAATGATAAATATAAAATTTTAACAAGTCTCCTTGAGGTTGGTATTTGTAAGAAATAAAGTGGGAATGGGTTGAGACCAAAAAGTAACAATGAAATTGGGACTACTTAACAAACAATGCAAAAATAATAGACCTGACAAACAAACAAATACATCATCGTTTTGAAAATGGATGCTAGTACAGTTGTGTCTTGAACAAAAGTCACGCTAATGGTTTTTTAATCAAATTGTGTACATACCTACATCCTACATGGAAAACAAACTAACAACTCATATTTTCTGTAAAAAAATTAGTATTCATTTACATATGTATACATATATTCTGTATATGAAAAATGTAATGTGTGATGTGACCGATTTATCTCAAATTTTGCAATGTTTTGGTACCGATGCCTAGCATTAAAAATGTGGGAAGACTTTGCCCCAGTATTATACGTTGGAAATCGCGATTTTTTCTAATTTTCTTTAAAATGCTGTTTTTTTATTCCCAAATGCTATTTTTATTTTTTCTCCTTCTAATGTTCTCTTTTATAAAAATACTAGCCCGGTGAGCGTACCATCACCTTTGTCACGGGTCTTTTATACTTTAAGCAAACATATTAAACTATGATGAATTTTATCCAGGGTGTGGTGTTGGTGCTTTTTATATCCGGTGGTCTTTACATATCGCCCATTTATCAAGCCTAAAGTCTTCCCCTGACATAAACTAACATATAAAAAACGAATACACAGACAAACTTTAATTTTTATATATCGGCAGAAAGGTCCACCGTGAACTAAAACCCTCCTTGTCAAACATACTGCAAAAATATTTTGTGTGTGGATTGAGGACATATAAGGTATAACATAATCAAATATTACTAAAGTCGGCAATATCAAAAATGCGAGGACCCATTTTGATATGTTGTTCAGGGGAAAATTCTCTATCGATTGGTATGAAAAAGCTTTGGACAATAAAATAACAATCTCTCGTAACTTTATGGGATATGGACTTATGTACTATGTTATGTATGTATGTATTCTCCTTTAACTCCTAGGAGGAGTATAGGACAAATCTTAAACGTCTCCATTTGTCGCGATCCCTTGCGATAACTTTGACCTCTACCACGTCCTATACTGCCTTGTGGATTCCACTCAAGAGCCTGGCGACAGACGTCGCTGTGGGTTTTCCGGAGAGTATTCCTGTCAACTACACCGAAACTTGAGCCTACGTCGTAAAAATGTATGGCGTAGGACATATAATATATCTAACCGCGTCAAGACAGTGTTGGATGCTATTTCTTTTACGCCATAGTTGGTTTCATTAGTTCAATTTACGGTTTTTTTATCATTTCACAATATCTGAGGTATACCTACTATGTTTGCAAATATTTTTTTAAACTCAAAATCAAAAGTATTTAAATAATTACTACGTTTGTATGCTTTCTAAAAGTTTACTACATAAAAAAATATGTGTATTACGTTTTTTCCAGACTTGGTTGGTCCAACATGCAGAAAACGCTTTTTGCCAAGGTTGTGCGTATACTTGATAACGATCAGCTAGGACGTTTATCGAATACGGGACGCCAAAATGAGGCGATGCAACGACGTGTCATTGTTGATAAGTCGGCACAGCGTATGCGTAAAGCACTTGCATCTGTAGCTTGGGATGCACGTTTGACACAGTGGCTACATTGTTTACTCATGGAATGTTTACCCTCCACATATATGGCTTCATATTTAGATATACTACAAACATTGAAATCTAAATTACCCACTCTCATGGATAAAATGCTTTTTGGACGTCCAATGAATATCAGCCAAGAGTTACTTGCACCAGTTATGAAGAAAAAATGGGAGCCCATTATAACATCAATTAAATCACGTAAATTAGCACAAAGTGCTGTTATTATTGCTTTACCATCAATGCCTACAAATGGTCCAATACCACCACGTATGCAAAAGTGGTATCAACACTTGGCCTCAATCACACAAGTTGTGCAAGTTAGCTTGCCAATGACAGGTGAGCGATTGTATAAATTAATCTATAATTAATATGAATAATATTTGTTTTTTTATAGGTTCTTCAGTAGCGCGTCAGCCATTGGATCAGGTGGCTGAACAAATAGTCTCGCTAACACGCGTCAAAATACAGGAAATGCGTAATGAAAATCAAAATAGAAGCATAATTCTCATTGGTTTTAATGCTGGCTCTGCATTAGCACTGCAAGTAGCTATGTCAGAGAACGTAAGCTGTGTTATATGCATGAGTTTTTCATTTAATACTTTGAATGGTATACGGGGAACTCCTGACGATAGAATACTTGATATAAAAACTCCTGTACTATTTGTGATTGGACAAAATGCAGCGCGCACAAGGTGAGTAAATACATAATTTATTTTCGAAAATTCTCCACTAAATGCAAGAGCAATTTTTGTCAAATTTTACAGCTTAGATTGCGATGCTTTGTTTTTTCCTCATTCAAATAATTTTAGTAATTATGTGTTATTATTAAGACGCTTTCTAAGTTCTTATAAATTCTTAAAAATTGGAAGAATATAAACCCAAAAATGCTGAAAAAATTGGAATCATCTAAAAAATTATATTTTAAAAAATAAACCATAAACTTTCTACTAAAGTTGCAGGAGAAAATTAAAAGTAAACTAATTGTAAAAAATCAGTTGCAAAACCAGGGGCCTTACTCTGTAATGCGATGCGATAGGAAATGCGATGCGAAAGCTAGATTCGATGCGAAAAATAATTGCCACTCTGTAAATCGCTCGCATTGGGAGTAGCGTTGCCAACGATGTTTCACTGAAAATGCTACTCTCAATGCGAACAATTTACAGAGTGGCAATTATTTTTCGCATCGCATCTAGCTTTCGCAACGCATTTCTTATCGCATCGCATTACAGAGTAAGGCCCCTGATATCTGCCAAAGAATTAAAAACCGATCTCGACATTTCAAATAAACAACACAAAAAAAAAAAAAAACATCTATCAGTCAGATGACTAACCTAACTTCGCAAGTCAAATAAGACGATTTTAAACATTTTCTAAAAAAGGCCTCAACTTTTTTGCGTTTATATGGTTTGTACTGCAAAAAAAGCCGTAGTTTTGAATAAGAAAAAATCTTGGTCAGGCCAGGCCGCAAATAGTTATAAAAATTGATTAAAAAAAAATGATAAATCAACAGGAAATTATATTTCCATAGAAAATTTAAAAATATACACGGTAAAGGCATGTCACGGTAAATCATTTTTGCACTTAAATGGCCATAAAAGTTTCAAAACAAAATTTAAAGTTTTTTTCCACTCAAGGTGTTAAGACACATTAAAAAAAAGTAATTTGTTTCGATGATAAGGAGAAGAGGGATTTTATACCACGGTCAAGCCCTGCTATACAATCAAAATTTAGAAAATATTTTGCGTTGAAGACTAGCTTAAAAATTTTATTGGCAATTCTGCACGACGAAAACATTCAGTAAAAATATTCAGGAATACGAGTCAGTAGCTCTTTTTATTGTTTTGTCAGTTAAAATCTATATTGTGCAACGTTATAAGACCCTAATCACGCAATAGTAATTAAATAAAAGATTAATAGGTTCAAAATTGTATCAAATATTTCCAAAAATTACTTGTCTGTTCATAGCATAGGCAGAGTCTATAATACTGAAGATTTCTTTCGAATAAAGCTTTCCAAGTTTGTTTTGAAAAAATGTTTCAATTTGTTTTTGGTGTGGAGCTTTTTATTCGATTTGAATAAAGAATATGTTTTCCATACAAAATATTTTTAAAGGTTCAGAGAGCCATTGCTATAGCCTCAATATTATGCCTAAATTTATATATTTATTGTATTATTTTTACTATTTCAGAGTTCTCTATCTAATTAAATTATATTAATTTGTTACAGTCCCGAAGAAATAGAATCTTTGCGTGAAAAAATGCAATCTGAATCTTCATTAGTTGTTGTAGGCAGCGCTGATGATGTTTTGCGTGTACCGAAAAGTCGCAGAAAAATTGAAAATGTAACGCAATCTTTAGTGGATACAATGATTGTGGTGTGTATTTTTCCTAAGCCAAACATATTTATGTATCTTTCTTTCGTATTAAATTTATATTTAAAATTTCTTTAGGATGAAGTCTTTGAGTTCATTAAGAAAATCCTTAGTAACCCTCCTGGACCACGTGTACCTACATCTATTACTGGTGGTTTGGGTTTTCAACATGTAACAAAGAACACTAAGGGATCTTCATCAAGTGGAGCTGAAGGTGTTAAAACAGCGCCATTGCAACGTAAGCGTAAACAGGATAATTTAATAGGAGACGATCATATTACGCCTGCTAAAGCAAAATATATGGCACATAGTAAGTTAAGAAATTATAATTGTATTTTTTTTTTAAATGCTCAACAGGTACAGCAGCTAGCTCGCTAATTTATAATATGTTTTCGCTACACTTCAGTAAAAGAGATACGCAAATTTATAATTATGCTTATAAAAATTTAGTTATTTTAAGGAAACTTAAAAACAAATGCATATTTTAAATTATAGAGCTACTTTAAAATTTCCAAAACTACATTTCGTCAGCTGAAATCCAAAAAGACGTAACAACATCTTTAGACGTACGGCTTAAAACTATGTGGAAACATGTATTTAGTTAAATTCATACTGAATTTTGATGTTACGTCTTTTCAGATTTTAGGTGATGGTATATTTAACTAAATTGAATTTGAGTTATTAAAAGTTTTATATTTTATATCCCAATGTGATCAAACCTTGATTTATTCAAAACCAATCCTATCCTATTCACAATCAATACTCAAGAAATACCAAGAAAACCTAAAGTTCAAGATCCATTTCAAGTCAAACGCAAGGGTAACCTCAGCAAATAATATAATCCTTACTTTTTTGATTCTATTTTATTTATTTACTACATTGATTGTAATTTTTACATTACTTCTAGTTGGTCGTCCCCGTACACGTCCAATTGGTGGTACAACAAATGCATCAACACTTGCTGCTAAATCAACGCAACTTGTAACATCAACACCAGTTGGTAGTAAAACACAATTACAACAAAAGACACAACTCTCACCAAATTCAATAACAAATGAAGATCTTAATCTAGCTATACAATCAATACTCAGTGATTCGAATGAACAGGATTCATCCTCATTTAATACTAGTGGTGAATCAGCCAAGAAAATATTAACAAATTTTGAGTTGGTTGCACAATCGAAGTCGACACCAATAAAAACATCATTGATCAATCCACTGAAGCAACAATTAGTTACAACTGGTGGTGCACCTCAAATTGGTACTAAAATAAAAATGATACCAGCTAATCAATTTGTTCAATTGAAGCCTCCCATACAATCACAATCAAAAATTTATACAATCAAAACGACATCTATGTTGAATAATAATACAACCATTACTACTGGTGTATCAAGTTCAAACATTTTGCCAGGCCTTGGTAACATTGTAACAACAACACCGAGCACATCTTCAGCTGCTGTTGTCACTGGACAGCAACAAATTTTTACACTGAAATCACCAAATGGACAAACAACTCAATTTGTGACAGCCGCACCATCATCACAACAAAAATACACTGTTGTTAAGAATGCTACAGGCGTTGGTGGCACAACATTGCAGTTAACATCACCATCAAGTGTCACCGGTAGTGGTGTAGATTTATCCAACATTATTGATATGCCTATTATTTTTGCTGATAACGATGGCAATATATCTGAAGCGGTAACCACCAGTGAAGTAGCAAAACCAACAACAACACGTTCAAGTAAGTTTAAAAAATACCAAGAAAATTGTATTTTAGTTATGTGTATCAAATTTCAACTTCTGGATAAACTTAAAAGTTTTCAAGTTATTTTAAGTCCTTAAAGTCAACCTGCTCATGTCCGAATTCTGTATGCAATCTTAATAAATTTCTTTTTCGAATGACCTTTAACTTGGTTTTTCTGTCGGCAGAGAGTTTTATACAGAATAACGTAAAAGCATTATCTGTCTTCTGCAGTAACACATATATATTTTTAAAAGTGGCGTTCCAAGCTTTTATGTTTCAATAGTCTAAAACTACATCGACTATATTAGACCAAGGCCCGGATTCACTGGTCAGTAGTTACCTAATGACGAGAGCTTAACCAACAATATTTTATTTCCAGTCATTAGTCAAACACTCAAATTTCATTGGTTAACCATTAGTCAAAAAACAGCAGATGTTGAAGAAATAGATTGCGCATAAGTCGCACGGGACATTTTTTTCCACCATGTCTTGTGAAGTTGACGGGGCATCACCAATTTTTCCAAAGGATGTTATGTCCCAATACATTTTACATATGTACCAAATCTCTTCAATGTTTATTAGGGGCGTGGCATCGGCTATTTTTCCAGTGAACATTATTTGAATAAATCATTAATTTTTCTACCTCTTTTTGTTTTAGGCAATTCATCAAATATTGGTCAACTCATCATAAGTCAACAAATCATCAAGGAGCCAAATATAAGCACTACTGCATCTACAGCCGGAACTTATGTGATTAACAATAAGCCTTTAATACAACAGTCAACGCAGCAACTTGGTGCATCGTCTTCAGCTTCTAAACCGAATAAAGTAGTTTTTATTAATCGCAACACAATGAAACCATGTCCGAACATTATATCACGTTCTAATGTGGCGCAGCAATTACCCAAATATACAAAAGTTGTTGTAACCAATCCAAAAACTGCTGCAACAACGCTAGTACAACGTGCTAGCACACAATCGGCTGGTACTCCTATAGTATCTTCAGTTAAGCAAGTTAATTTGCAAACTCTTAAATCGTCAGTTCCAACAACAACATCTACAGCAGCATCCACATCAGGTATTTTAAATGTTGGCACGAAGCAAATACAAATTCTCAGCACTACAACACCTACTTCAACAACTGGCGCAGTTCCTGTTGTTGCTGGTGCTACCACAGACAAGCCGCAAATACGCAATATTGTTGTCAAACCTGGCGGGCTTAAACAAATTCCACCCTACTTGAAGACACAACTTTTAAATCGAAATTTAACTGTACGTAAATTGGTGAACTTAGTGCCGGCTACTAAGGCAACATCGACTTCACAAGACAGTGTTGCAGTTACAGCCGGCGGGACATCAGCTATACAAACGTCTCCTAAAATTATCACCTTAAATCCTATAAATCCATCAGTTGGTACATCAGCCGTTGCTACTTCTACTACTCAACCAAAGATCATAACAGCGACATCATCGGAATGATTGCTGGGGAAACCTTTCTGGAAATTTTCACAAATGTAATTTGTTGGTGTGTATTTTTTTGCACTTAATGTTGTTTGTATAGAAAAAAGGAAAAATGTATGAAAAATTTCTTGAAAGAAGAAAAATGTATATTTAAGTTTCACTTATGCTTCAAAGAATGATATATTAAATTTAATTTAAAAGTAAAACCATGTCGTGTAGATTTCATTGTAAAATATCAATAACAATAGTCTTATTAAAATTTGGACAAAAAATTGGTTATTCAAAAAGTAGTTAAGCCTCAGAAACATCATAAGGAGGTACACAACATTAAAATAACTGCAATGTTATAACATCTAGCAAATTAAAAATAATTAAAAATGGCACAAATTAAATGTGAAAATTATTCAAGCCAATTAATAAAAAAAAAAACACAAATTTAATTTTATCCACGTAGATAGTTGAAAAATGATTCTGCGTTGGATATCACAGTGTTGTACACCTAAAAACAAACAAACAAACAAAAAACATTCGTGTTTAAACACATTTTATTGTATAAGTTTTATTAAGTTCTACATATTTTATTTAGTTTACCTACTTAGATTGTAAGATTACTATTGTAAGAAATTAAAAAAAAAAAGAAAAATAATAATTTGTTTTTTATTTAAAAAATTGTTTTTGGTTGTTAGCTCCACTGTTTGTCCGTAAAGCTTGGCTTAAACAAGTATTTGAGTACTTTCGCTAGTTATGTTTAGTGTTGGCTTAAAAAAGTGTTTGAATACTTTCGCTAGTGGTGTTTTTTAGGTGTGAACATTTTTTCTAAAAAAATAAATAAGTAATTTGGTCTGTTGTGAATTTCGCTTTCTTTTGAAATTCGAATTGATATAGTTTTTAACGAATTTTTTACATCAATTTGAATGTAAAAATTCGCCTATGAAAAAATACAACACAAGTGCAGAATCATTTCCTTTCGCGCGAAATATTTAATAACAATTTTTCGCCAATCGGCCCTTTTTTTCCATAACTTCCTTATTTAGTACAAGCTATATAACAATTTGAATAAGTACTTTCTCAGCATCATTTCACTCAAAACTTTTTAAGTTTTTGAAATTAAAGACGTATTGATTCTTGTTTTCGTTGTTGTTTTATTTTTTGTAGTTTGTATTGTTGTCGTTGGTATTATTGTTGTTATTGTAATGTTTTGCTAAATTTCATAAATATTTCTGTGGTTTACTTTTTCGTTTTCCTTTAAAAAAAATGTGCTTATGAAGAAAATTGGGTACAAATTGCATATCAAATGAAAGGAAATAGTTTAAGCTTCCATAATTTGTCACTAAAATTATGGGTAAATAAAATATTTTTTGAAAAAATAGTGCTTTAAAAAAAAATGGTCAACATTTTTGAAAATTCGCCATATCTCAAAAACCATGATTCGGATTAAAACTTTTTTGTGCATCGATTATGCAGCCAGTTAAAGTACCTTTCATATGACTTTAATATTGGTAAAATCCTTCCAGTTTTTATAAAAGATATATCTCAATCTTCCGATATCACTGGAAGTAGGTACAAGAACTTTTTGTTATTGTTCTTGTAATTAAATCCCAGAGCCCTATGTGGGAAAAAACAACAGTTTTAAAGTAGAATTGTTCCGACCATTCCGACACACAAATCATTCCCTAATTAGTAAATCACATCGTTAAATCCTAACCGTGTCCACTGGCCGAAATAGATTTATTTTTGTCAGTAAAAGTCAGAAGCAGTAAAATTAAACTCGTCTTTCATTTTCTTCTTAATATTTATCTTCAATTTGCTTTGTGTTTAATGACAACTGTCGAAGTTCAAGGATGCCACTTGGTCGAAAATAGCCAAAATCGGTAGCCTTGCTGTGCACAGATTTAACTTAAATCTCAGAATTATTTTTGTATGGTAAGTCATGGGATCAAAGCCCAGATTAAGAGCAAAATCCGAAAACTGCCTTAAATCACCTTTTGAGTCTGCGGTGGAAACAGGCTATAAGTATGTGAAAACATAAGTGAACCTCGATAAAATCAAAAAAAAAAAAAAAAATAAGGCCGCGCAAAGAAATTATTTTTCGCTCCTATTAAGCAGATGAAAAATAGACAGTTTATAAATTACACAAGCTGTTGCGCAAACACATCCATAAATTAAAATATTTTGTATTTAAAGGGTACAGACTATCGATCAAGTTCGCCAATTTTGCTCAAATTTCTCTTCCTTGCGTGTGTGGCCGCTATTTTTCCACAGTCATCAGTCAACCACAAAATGGTTTGTGGTTGAGTGACAGTCAGCGGCCATATTTGACTGATCTACTCCGTAATACGCAAACAGCTGTGCAAACATGAATCACCCCCATACACTATACAAATCGGTTGCACAAAAGCCCTCTACTGCTGCATTTGCGCAAATGTTTGTGTAGTGTATGTGGGCCCTTACAATGCACCTAATTAAAATTTTACCGTTGTTCTCTTCCTCATTGGTTTTGGCTTGTCGTGTCCTTATTGTTATTATACTAATAGTTGCTGGTTCAAAACTCGATTTTTGGACAAAATGCTGTCTTTTCTTATCCTTAATCGTGTAAAATATCATTTGTAAGTGTTGCTGATTAAAAAGTGCGGTTTAGAAAATCATAAAGTTGGGGGAAAAAAAAACAAATACTTAAATTTATTGTCGCAATCTATTTAAATTTAAGATTTTAATAATGTGAAAATACTTCTAAAAAGGTGTTAAATAATGTTAAAATCATTATTAAAAAGTTTAAATTGGAAACCAATACGATCACCATACGGGCATATCCAAAAATAATCTTCTCTTATAGCCTGTTTCCACCGCAGATTTAAAAGGTGATTGAAGACAGATTCTGGATTTAGCGCTATTATATGACCCAATTCATATAAATTTAAAATTTTTCATATTCTATAACCAATTGTGGTGGAATATATTCCTAGACGTGTAAAATGAAAATCCCAATAGGTGTACAAGAAAATTTCGACATGAGGGGGTGTCTGGAGGCTCCAAGCAGAAAACGCAAAATTTCGCATACCGCTACAAATCGCGGTTTTTAACCCAAAACTTTGCGTTTTTCGTTTTTTACTCTGCATGGGGGGCTTAAATTAAAAAAATAACATCATAAACAAAGGCGATTTATTTTTCATCGAAGAATTTGCTTGATTTTTTTTTCAGCATTTTAGGACCTGTTATGTGGCCGTAATGAGCGATTTCGACCTTCTAACCCATTCCGCCGCAATGTCCCACATTCGATTTTTCTGAATTTTGAAAATATTCGGAAAAGTGCCCCGTAATATATCTATTACTTCTGAAATGTGTGCTCTCCCGTATATTATCGGAAATCTCGATTATCTCGAAATTTTCAGGTAAAACGACCTTCTGACACCCCCACATGTCGAAATTTTCTTGTACACCTATTATGAATTTCATTTTATACGTCTAGGAATATAGTCCACCACATTTCGTTACATAAAAAAATGTTCTTAAAACCTCTGTCTTATAAGGGAAGATTATTTTTGGATTGTATATTATATATTGTTTATGCACTTATTAAAATTATGACGCGCGTTCGTTTTAACTCACCAAAAAACAATTACCACCGCCCTTAAAGACCACTATACCAAAATAACAAAGATTATTATTATTATTATTATAATAATCTTTGCAAAATAATGACAAAAACATGGTAAGTCGGTTATTTCTGCATTCATAATTTTTTAGGAACTGGCTGTTCGGGGGGACGTAGCGTACGCGAAAGCTAAATTAGCTTACGCGAAAAAAGCTTTCGGAAAACTTGCTTACGCGAAATCCAGTGAAGTTCTTTCCCCCGGGAAACTTGATTACGCCGTGCAATTTGGCTAGCAAGCTATGTGTTGGATATATTATAGACTGATCCGCGAAGCCGGTGTTGGATTATTGGGAGTTTTAAATCCTGAGCTGCGGCCACAGGCCGCCTACTTACCCCTACTTTTATGTAAAATTACTGTTGTGCGCAACATCGCGGGGGGAAGAATTTCACTGGATTTCGCGAAAGCTTTTTTCGCGTACGCTAATTCAGCTTTCGCGTACGCTTGTCCCCCCAAATAGGCAGATTCAATTTTTTATGAGTGTATCATTCGGGATTAAAATAGGGGGATTCCTACACACTTTCAGATCTTCTCAATTTAAAAGTGCTGTTTTTAACCCAAAAATGGATCAGTATTTTTTTCAATTTCCGGACAAAATTATTGCATTTTTAGGAAATTTTTTTAAAAATAACACTAACAAAGCTCCCGCAGACCCAACAAAATAATCGCTGTGGGTTCTGACAATTTCGTATGGAGTGGTCATATTGGCCGCAACATCGGATGGCGTTTTCACGTCGATTATTTCGTCAACTGGTGTATGATCCACCATCCTATTACTTTCGTCTACCAAGGTGACCAAATCGCTTAGTATAACAAAATCTCTCCTTTAATATTCCACTGGTATTTCGGGGACACTTTCGGAAAATCCGTTTTATGTGGTTCTCCTCAGTTCAGTTAGCATGCCGCATCATAGTCTGCAAAGTCAAAACAAAGTCTTTGAATTACTCTTGCTGCCGTCACATTTTCCTAATGTCATCATCGAGAGTCTTAAAATAACGAGGTGGTAAAAATAATTTCGTAGCTTTCTATATTGTTTCTAAGCTATGTGGGGGATCTGTCCCGGAGCAGTTCTAGCATTGTGCATTAAAGTTTTAACCAAAGTCAGAATACATGTTTTATGTTTAACAATAAACCAAGGAATGTATTTCAATGGTATCCAGAAAATTTTTTTTTCGAGACCTACTTTAATGTTTGTATATACTGAAATATGTTCTTTGATATATTGTAAGACCTTTTACTAAATATTTTGACTCTAGTGGGCTAGATTTTATTGAATATTTCCTTTACGGTTACTTTTTTGTACATACAAATCAATATTATTTGTAGAACCTGTAATTCTCCACAAGAGAAATTCTAATACAGTGAAACTTTCATATAGCGAATACGCTTAGGACCAGAAAAAAATACGTTATATAGTAAGTAAGGAAATAATTTTTTTTTTTAATATTTGAATGGGTTTTTTGAAAGTGGAATAAGTGCAATTTCGGAAAATTTGAGTTTATTGTGGTTATAGATGCCCTTTTTTATATTTAAAATTACAGACTTATCAGACCGCGATTTTATCATAAATTACTCAAAAGAATTTTTCATGAAAACATTTTTACAAAAATTCTGTTTTTCAAACTGGAATAAGTCTATTTTTTTTTCAACTAAGTAGTTACTGTTATATGGAAGGTTTTGCTTTTAAATCATTTTAAAAATATTAGTAAGCGTTATTAAGCTGGTATAAAGTGTTTACCTCTGTAAATTTATCAAATGTGATACTGTAAAAATTTTTACAAGTGGAATAGAAAAAAAAAAAAAACGATTTTTTTTCCTATGAATAGACTTATTTCACTTTCATTTATAACAAATTTAAAAATTTAATACATATTTGAATGAATTATTCCATTTTCATTTACAAACTATTGGGAACCCTGAAATAACAACATCCCTAACATTTTGACAGATGACAAAGGATTAAAAAAAAACTAGTAAGGGTGTAACTTTTGGCCTGGCCAAACATTAAATACCCTACACTGCAGTATTTTAAAATTTTGCTTATATCCGAGGTGCCAAGCCGTCTTGTCCGAGTTCACTCAGTTTTTTCTCAGAGCTTGCATTTATAGTTTTTAATGTCTGAGTAAAATTTGGTTGGATTATCTCAAAAAACGTTTTCAGTATAGCGTTTTGCAATTTATGCTTGTATGGGAGGTGTCACGCCCTCTTGTCCGAGTTCGTCTTGTTTTAGCTCAGAGCAGAGGTGTGCACCTGGAGCAAAAATTTTTTCATCTTGCTCCCATATAAACTTGATTTTGAAGCTTTACGTCATAAACGTAAAGCTTGAGTTTTTGATTTTTTCAAAAGTTAAGTTTTTCTAAACACAAGCCAACAACAACAAAAAAAAAAGTACAAATATCCTGTCATATATAACACGCTACTTGTTCGCAAGTGTCAGTCCAATTCTAGTTTTGAAGCAAACCAAAAAATTAATATCAGGAAACAACAACAATAATATTTGCAACAACAATTGCATACGCTACTTTTCTACGAACTTCAAAAAATAAAATCCAGTGCGAGCGACCGCAACAACAATTTCATGCAGCTGAAGTCAAGTGAGTTGAAGCCTTTTTCGTTGCGATCGTCGAGCAACGGGAATTATTATTTTATCATTGATTTGTTGTTGTCATTGCATCCCTCGAATTTGAAATTTTTATGTTTTCATTTTTTTCGAAGCATGCTTGGGGACTTACATTTTGCAAATTTCGTGAGCTAGCTCTTTTAATCAGCCGATTAAATATTTTAGCTCCCTTACGTTACTTGTGTGCACACCTCTGGCTCAGAGCGTGCATTTATAGTCCTTAGTATTTGAGTGAAATTTAGTTGGATTATCTCAAAAAACGCTTTCAGTATACCATTTTGAAGCTTTTGCTTATGTGGGAGGTGCCACGTCCTCTTGTCCGATTTCACCTAGTTTTTTAAAGCTTGCGCTTACAATTCGCAGTATTTATGTGTATTTTGGTTGTATGTCGTGAAAAATACTCCTAAATTTGCATTATCAATATTTTTGTACGGGCGGTAGGCGTGTCCGTTGACCGATTTTGCTCATTTTCAATCCCTTACTTTGACGATGGAGGCGGTGTACCAAATTTCGTTCAATTATCTTGCTCAGTTTTCCTAGGAAATGTATTTCCAAGCCCTACGTGCCCGTGCCCTTCGTGCGACACTCCACTAACAAATTTATCTGTTTGCGTATCGATTTCTCTGAATCAATAACACTGAACAACAAAAACATAATGTGTTTTTTGGCCATTCCGTAGGGACTTTCTGCGTAGAATCCGATTCTGACTTCAGAATTGGCCCATCAGCTCTTGATTTTGAGATATTTGATGTTAAAAACCCGAATACGGTTATATTTGAGGTTAGATTCTGACTTCACAAATATTTTTTTTACATATAGTAATTCATCACGTAGTGCTACTCTTTCTTTCATCGTAAATCAACCAAAACTTTTGAAGGAAACATTTTAAACATTTTTGAAGGAGCTCATTTTGAAGAGAAAGTGTAGCATTACGGGATGAACTATGTATGAGTCAGCATCTAATCTCAAAAATGTTCGTGTTCGTGGCTTCAACCTCAAATATCTCAAAATCTAGAGCTGATGGACCAAGTCTGACCTCGGATTTGGATTCTACGCCGAAAGTTCCTTCAGAAGTCACATTGAGCTGCCCTGTAATAAAAAAATTTGCTTCCGCGCGGAAAATACTTTCCGACAACGCGTAACGAAATCAAGAGTATCACCCATTATTCTAACTAATAACATGATTTTATTACAAAAAGGCGATTCCTGGAAACGTGTACAACCCTCGAAAACCTCGTAAACTCGTAAAACTGTCAAATTTTGTATTGATTTTGACAACTTTTACGAGTTTACGAGGTTTTCGAGGCTTTTACAAGTTTTTAGGAATCCCTTCAAAAATTTTAAGCTTTTGTGGAACAAGATCGTTTGAAAAATTACAACTCTATTTTAGATTTAGTGAATAAACCCACAAATGAAAGAGAAAAAAAAAAAAAATAAATTTTCAGAAAATTCGGAAGAAATTAACATTAAAGTAATAAATTGATTAAAAAGTAAGCGATTCGAATGCCTATTAATACATCATGAACTGGAAAATATACTTTGGATGAAAAATCATTGATTTATCAGTCGTTAATAAAAGATTCTTTAAAAAAAAACACCCATTTCGAGATTTAATTTTCATTTAAACTTTTTGTATGGGGCGATGAACCAATCCAGAAAAACGGTTAGCACGACTGAATTCCCCGTACCCGAATTAGGAAGGAATGACCTGTTTCCCGTCAGACCAAAAAAAAAAAAGTCCCAAAAATTAGAACAGTGTTATTATTGACTTATACATTATAATTCCCTAGTAAAATGTTGGGGAATAAATTTCCAATAAATGTCAAAATACTCCCTCCCCAATTATCGCCGATAGCCTTCTTGCAAACTAAGGACTGCCCCAGAAAAATTTGACCCTTTGTTTTTCATTAATAAAAAAATACGTAATGATTTTTTTTTTTAAATTTTGTTTTTTTATTTATTAATGAGTAGTCACGGTGCTTGTGGGAGAATTTAAATAAAATTTTGATGTACCTCGGATTTTTTTATAAATTCTTATTATAGATGTCAATAGAAGTTATTCTATGCAAAAAATAAAATTATAGAGGTGGCGCTTTTTAAGATAATCCCTTTTCCAATTGGGGCATTTTCCCATACAAAAAAATAATTTTTTTTTTTTAACTACATTAAACAAAAATCAAAATAATCACATTCGATGTGTTTTGCGATGGTTCACGCGAATCCTACCTCAAAATCGCTCTATCGTGTATAGTTTTTGAGATATTCTAATCTAAAAGCCAAAAAAATTCGTTTTTTGCCATGTTTTGAAGCTATATAACTATGTAACATATCATTTATTCGTTAAATGTGGTTAAAATACTTGAAAGTCTTAATCTTTTCCTTTAAAATCTAATTTAAATTATGTTTATATATTCATGCTTCTAAGAGATATCGTAGACCGAAATATTGGCTAAACGGGTTTTTTGCACTTTTGTGTCTTTTTAGGTTAGGATATCTTTGACGAAAAAAAAGATATCAACATAATTTAAATTAGGTTTTAAAGGCAAAGATTAGGACTTTAAAGTTCTTTATCAGATTTAACGAAATTAAAATTTCTTTCACATTTTAAACATGTTCAACGAACCGACTACTTGTAAATTCAGCCGTTTGACACCCCGAGTGTTGTTGCGTGTATGCCATACGGCTTAATTTTAAAATGGTCGGTTCGTTAAACATGCTTAAAATGTGAAAGAAATTTTAGTTTCGTCAAATCTGGTAAACAACTTTAAAGTCCTAATCTTTGCCTTTAAAACCTAATTTAAATTATGTTGATATCTTTTTTTTCGTCAAAGATATCCTAACCTAAAAAGACACAAAAGTGCAAAAAACCCGTTTAGCCAATATTTCGGTCTACGATATCTCTTAGAAGCATGAAGATATAATCATAATTTAAATTAGATTTTAAAGGAAAAGATCATGACTTTCAAGTATTTTAACCACATTTAACGAATAAATGATATGTTACATAGTTATATAGCTTCAAAACATGGCAAAAAACGACTTTTTTCGGCTTTTAGATTAGAATATCTCTAAAACTATACATGATAGAGCGATTCTGAGGTCGGATTCGCGTGAACCATCGCAAAACACATCGAATGTGATTATTTTGATTTTTGTTTAATGTAGTTAAAAAAAAAAAATTTATTTTTTTGTATGGGAAAATGCCCCAATTGGAAAAGGGATTATCTTTAAAAAAGCGCCACCTCTATAATTTTATTTTTTGCATAGAATAACTTCTATTGACATCTATAATAAGAATTTACAAAAAAATCCGAGGTACATCAAAATTTTATTTAAATTCTCCCAAAAGCACCGTGTAGTATAACGAACATAAATAACCTTTCACTATTCACAAATACATACTTTATACAAAAATATTTTACTTTTTTCTTAAGGCCCTTCATTAAGTTTTGTACATTTGTTTCGTCGACAGTACCGTACGACCTTCGCCACATATTTTTGAAATCTTTTAAATTTTTTGCAGTACTTTTACTCTTCCGAAGATTTCATAAGAGCCCAATATCTCTCAATAGGTCGAAGCTCTGAGCAGTTAGGTGGATTCGCATTTTTGGGAACAATATTTACATTATTGCTATTGTACCATTCTATGGTGGCTCTAGAGTAGTGAGATTTTGCTAAATCAGGCCAGAACATTACAGTACCCCCGTGCTAACGAATAAATGGCAAAATACGTTTTTGAAGGCATTCATCAATATAAATTTTCGAGTTAATTGTGCCCTGTGCTTCTCAGACCGCAAGTGCGTATGGCCTGCCAAACCATCTACTGCTTGGGAAATTTTTTAATTTTCTTCTCTATAAATTTGCTCTGTACCTGCCCCTTCTCCGAATAGGCGCTTCACTTTTTTCACCAACTGTGGGGGTATACTGGCTTTTCTACCTGAACCCTTTTTCCGCGTAATAAGTTGACCCTTTCTATAATTCGAAATAACCCGTTGGACAGTTTTTTTTTTATGCACCTGTTTTTTTAGCTATAACTGCATATTTTAATTCTGGTTTTTGCAGGTAAGTGTACAAAATGAGTTCGCGTTTTTTTTCTTGAGTGCTAGACATCTTTATCGTTTGAAGTTTGTTTGCCAAGTGTTATATATTTTTTTAATCGTCATGTTATATAGAAAAAATAGCACTCATACTTCGACCAGCACGATCATCAGGTAAATCATAATCTCAAGGAATAAAAGGGTCAAATTTTTCTGGGGCAGTCCTTAAGTAGTAAGAGAATAAATTCTCGAGAATATTTATTTGCGATAAGTTTCAACAATCGGTCTACAGGTAATTTATTAATTAAATTAAATTATTTGCTTTCAGTTTTATTGATTTTTATTTAATATTTATGATTACAATGATTTTAAATTTTAGCTGTAAATACAATATTATTTAATTAAAAATAATAATACATAATAATTACTTTAATTGTAATAGATAATAATATTCATAATATTAATTAATACAAATGTATGGTTGGATATTTACTTTATAATTTAATATAATTTTTTGCTTGCCTTAAACAAAAATATCAAAGTTCAAATATTTTGCAGATATTAGATAAATTTCAATAATACATACATATAAAAGAAATACCAGTATAGTAAATTAAATTAAATTATGTTTCAACTAAATAACAGCTAATAAAGTTTGGGGGAAAAAACTTATACCGAACATACATTAATTTTTATTTACGATACTCGTTAACACAAAACTTTTACACTAAATACTAAAATATTAAATAATAATAATTTGCGACTTATGCATAATTTATTTTTTAATTTTTTCTTTAAGTGTATTCTAAATTTAATGACATAATGCGTTTCTATGTATGTATGTATTTAGCATTATCAATCAGCTAACATATAATGCTACATTGTGCTCGCACAATAAAATTTTGCTAACGAATTTTATGTTTCTCTAATTTACAAGATGTATCAATAATTTTTCCAATTGTTTTGTGCCAAAAGCATTGTTTTCTACAATCAGCATTTTTTGATGCATGCATTATTTGTTGTCTCTTTCTTTGCTAGCTTATAAATATTTGACATTACAGATCGTCATCAGATTATCTTTCTTCTATTTCATGTTTCTATATATTTCTTCAACATTTGACGTAGATTTTTTTGTTTTTTATTTATTTTTTTTTGTTTTTTCATTACTCTTGTGATTGGCTTATAATTCGAATATGGTATTTCGGCAAAATTCATTACACTGTTAAAAATGCATTGGCTCAAAATGAATTTAATAATGAGAAATATGTGTGTGTTTCATTTTGTTATGTTAAATAATTTTCTTAATACACACCAATATCAGTTGTTCAATAATAAAATAATGTTTTCTTCTGCATTTGAATTAATTACCAAATTTTTTTAAGTGTAAATTTTGGAAATATTAGCAATTTTTGTTGAATATTTCAATGTTTTAGTTTTCTTTGCGAAAATGTGACATTTAATGTATGTAGTATGTTTGAAAATGTGCATGTAATTTTTTCTTCTTGTATTTATATTTAATATATAAAAATCTAATATTTTTTTTATAATTTTCTTTTTTTTTTCAATTTTATTTTATTAAAATTTTTAAGTTTTATTTATTATTTAATTAAAATAAAAACGCATGTTAATTTTGTGCTCATTACATTCAATTGATGAACTTTTTTATATATGCATTAAATGTATTTTTAATGTGCTGTATGTGTACGCTATTTTGTTGGATGGATGCTGAATAGAATTGAAGATTTTAATGAATATTACATAACAATAACAACTAAGTAAAGTAAACATTTGAAAGATAATTATTCACATTGGAAATATAAATGATTTGTAGTTTTAGCTAACAAAAAAGTATATCATAGGCCGCTTATTCCAAAAATGATAATTTACAAGTTACCTCCCTGCATGACCAAGGACTATTCCAAAAATAGTTTGCAAACTACTCCATGGGAGAAGCCGACTAGTCCAAATTCTGGTCCCATTTCATATAAAGTTCTATTTACGTTTTACACTGTTTGTCGTTGGGTGTAACCAATTGTCTCCTTATGCATTACATTCGGACCAGAAAGAGGTCAATTGTCTCCTTATGCATTACATTCGGACTTATAAATTTCAAAGAATTTAATTTAATGTATAAATTTTACATGTGTGCTAAATAGTTTGTTATATATTTCTGAGCATTGTGTTCCGGGTTCGAATCTCAGTGTGGATGAATTTTTTCTAAAAATTTTTTTTTCATTTTATACCTCGGCTTGTTGGACCCATGTTTCATTTTCCGTTCCAAAGACTCTTCAGACAAATTGTGTACAAATTAATAGAAATTTAAAAATTTGAATTGAAAATCACCGATTGGAGGTCGATACACAATTTTACCACTTTTGGTACTACCCAGTGTGCCAGACGGTTCATATCTTCGCTTTTTAACCCGTTACGGATCCGTTACTGATCCGTTTGCTTTTTTTTTGGGAATCTCTCCCGCCAACGGATCAGTAACGGATCCGTAACGGATAAAAAAGCGGAAATTTGAACCGTCTGGCACACTGGGTAATGACGGATTATGCATTACATTCGGACCATTTCTGATACAAATGACCTACTTTGCATTACATTTGGAACATTTTTTGTACAATTGACAATTTAAGTTAATTTATTCTAGTTTAAGGTGTAGTCCGTTTTAGTCTACTTGCAACATAACTAGACCAAAGATGGGACTATTAAGACAATGTCTCCGCCGGTCCTACAGGGCTAGTTGTGGGTTTGAATAAACACATGTATGTATGTGCTTTGTAACATTACCTTTTTTTTTTTATTAATTGTTAAGCTCGGTATGGGTACAATGTTAAATAGCAAATATTTAAAGCTTTTTAGGATTCCATCGAATGATGAGTACATAAAGAGTTTTATAGATATGAGTGTTTTACTATTAATTCTTTCCTATAAATTACTCAGACTACTTATTTTAATAAACTTTACCTAAAGTCCACAAAAAGTGCCCATTGTTACGACTTTTTCAGAATATAAACATACATTTTTATACATAAAAAGTATCAGATATCTCCCAGCCTAATTATGGAGCTTATCTGGGTATGATCAGAAAAAATCACCCCTGTTCTAATATCCAATTTCGATCGGAATCGGAATTGAATCCAATTTTAGGTGCTCTGTATTTCAACAATTTACACCAAATCGGAATAATGTTTCGGTTAATTGCATAGGAACCGATAGAAAATGTTATATGTTGAAGTACAATTACAATTCCATCGTGTTTGTCGCAATGCAGAGCACTTGAATCACTTGATTTAATTCCGTTTCCGAATTGAATCGGATTTCAGAACATGCCTGATTGATTGTTTTATGAGTTTATTCGTGCTTTTTTTTTGTTACAGACAGTAAAATGCTTTTCTTCTGAGTGCCAATTAAATTTTTGTTTAATCCAGGATTAAATCATATCAGGAAGTGAATCGAGTCAGACTCTTTTATGAACTTCATTAAGAGCTCTTAAAGAGGTCCTTTCCAGAACATTTTCGGATCATTTCTGAATTTTTTTTTATGTACTCTTTAGAAGTGTTTGAGCTCTAAAAGAAGAATCAGAAAAGTATCTTTCGAAGATTTTACGAGTACTCAAAAACACTAATTGTTATGACTGCTTTATGAATGCAAGAGCTCATAAAATGTTCATGTTTGTAACTCTTTGGGTTCAAATATCTTTATGGACGTTCAAAAAATATTTACTTTAAGTCGTTGCTTCAGTTTGCCAATTTTGCATTCTGGAAGTGAAAAAAGGATATGCCTATGATATGATAGTGAATGAAAATGCCATGAAGTACAAGGTACAGAACTAAACATGGCATCGTTCGATTTTGGCATGAAGAATTGAATTTTTCGAACATAAAAAAGTTATAATTAAAGAAGGATTAGCTATAAAGGAAATGTTTTAGTAATATTTAAATTCAGCAACACTTTCTGAGAATGACAGTAAGTGATCTCTTCTTCGAATATTCTACTTATTACAAGCAATTATGTGTTTAGAACGAGAGCTATCATAAGCACGATAAAATCCGTGCAGATCTTAACTTTGAGGTGATAAAAAACATCTTAAACAAGACTAATGCGAAGCTCTTTGTTGGAACTGTAGAATATCAAAAAATAGTTGTTAATGTTGAATTGAAGTCTTCAGCAAGACTTAAAATATAATGCCTTTTTTAATAATTCAATTTGGCGAATATGAAATGTAGGTACTACAAAAGTAAATAAAAGTTTAGAAAGAAATAGGAAAACAAGGACAAGCGATGAGGCCTGGAGCAGCAAAACTTTTTCGTCTCAACTTCATATTTCCAATGCAAAACATTTGCTGTTGAAACAAACTTAAAAATAACGCTTTAGCATAGATGCAAGCTATTCGCAATACAATAGGCTAGCAAGAAGTGAATCAATGCTTCGATATATTAAATGTATGCAGTTCATCCTTTGTAATTTTTAAGTTTGTTTTTCTTTTTCTAAATAAGCGAATGAAAATAAATGAAAAAACTAATAACATTTAGCATAAACTTATGTGATAAAAATTATTCATAAATTATGTTTATATACATTTAAATCTATATTAATAACAATGTTTAAGTCTAAATAAATGATAACCACTAAAATTATTACTTAATGCATATGTTAAAATATCATAAAAATATATCACACATAGATAAATATATAATAATAATAAAGAAAAACTACAAAACAAACTACAAAATAAGATGCTAAATTTAAATGTAACTTTCTTTTTATTAAAATAAACAGAAAAATCAAAAAAAAAAAAAAAAAAAAAAAAAAAAATATTATATGAAATATTTAAAAAAACCACTAAAAATAATTAATTTACGGTTGCTTTTTTTATTTAATATTATTTTCAATAAGAGCTTGACACATTTTATTTTTTTTTTGTAAATATAATTGTACTAATTTTAAACATTCATATATTTATTATGTGTATTGTGTATTATAAGTATTACCTAAATTATTAATAATTAATTCTTTAAACTATAATACATTACAATTTTTACTTCGTTTCTTGCAACATTTTAATACTTTTTAATATAATTATTTTTATTTATTTAATTTTTCTTTCAAATTATTAAAATTTGCTGTAGTGTAGATTTAATGTTATTTATAAGAAAATGCATATTTTTTGTATTCATTTACTATGTATTTGTATAATTATAATTGTTATGTATATGTAATCATGTATGTATGTGTATAAATTTTACGTGCGTTTATTTATTTATTCATTATTTATTTATTCAGTTGATGTACGAATTACAAAAAATAAAAAAAAAAAAAAAAAAATTATAAAACTACTTTATTAATTTATGTATTTATTCATATTCCATTTTATATTCATATCAATATTATAGTATAGTAGGTATATAGCATTTAAAAAAATTTTCTTTTAATAAAAAATTTAGTATCAAATAAACATTACATTCATTTTCAGTTATTTATTTAATTTCATGTTAACATTTTTTTCTTAGAGCAGTACTTTAAAAAATAAAAATTTAATATCAAAAAGAATATTTTGCATGAAAAGTCACACAGTTTGGTAATATTTTTCCATCTGTATCGCTGACTGTTTTTTTTTTGTTATTAGAAAGCTGTGTTTGTTTTTAAATTTAAATATTATAAAATTTTTATTTTTTTTTATGTAATTTATATTAATTCACATCACACATGTATGTGAGTTTCTTCAAAATTTGACTGACTCATGACTTCTAGGGTAGGTATGCAATTCAGAGAAAGTGTGATTTTGGCGAGGCTTTAGTTTCAAGAGCATCAAAATTTAATTAACGATTCTTATCGAACTCAACAAGATATGTAAATACAAAATAATGAATCAAATTTTCTATTATATGCAGTGAAATTTTTATTACTCGTATATTTAAATTATTAAAATAATTATTTCCGGGATATAAAGTCTAAAAAATTGTTTCAGCTGATGTCTATATCTTCAGCTTTTTATCTCCTTTAGTTTTTGAAATACCCGATGGTAATGTTATATGACATATAAAAACAATTTATTAAATTCTTTTCGCTTATTTCATTGCGTTTAACAAGAATAATGTGTTGAAAAATTAAATATCTTCCAAACTTTCTGTAACAAAAGAATTACTTTTATTCAGGGTTTTTCAGTTTATGATGATTTAGTAGGAAGCACTAAGACTGATAAGTTAAAAAGTATAAATATCTTTTAAGCCAAGCAATAAAATAAAAATTCTTATTTAAATTATTCTGTTATTATGAAGATCCAAAAATGAAACAAATCGATTACACAGTGCAACAAATTGAGGGAAAAAAAATTTTGAATGAGTTCTCAATAATTTAATTTGGTTTATTTGCGATCGTTGATTGCGAAGCTGGCAACCATTTTTCTCTATCAGCTTTGAAATTTTTGATATCCTTGCTGTTAAGTGCAGAAAACGCTTTTTTTCAGGTATATGAGGCTCATTCAAAGGCATTTGTGTAGTTCACTTTTGCAAACGCCAGTCTTCCTCTTTTATTAGTTCAGAACTTCCCGAGATATCTTCCATTGAAATAAATGTATCGCAGCTCTACGTTAAGAACTAAATGAAATTTTGCATGGAATTGAGGTATCTTTAATTCAATGAAAGATTCTGGGAAAGTAATGATTCCTTTTGAAAAATTATAAAGCTAAAGTTTAATTGGAAAGATTATGGCTATGCAATACCATTGACGAAAGTGTTTTCTGCACTTTAAAGCAAACATTACTCGGATCACAGGCCTGATAGAGAAAACCGGTTGCCAGATTCGGAATCAACAAATCAACCAAAGTCATTGAGACTTCATTTAAAAATTTGTTCTCTCAATTCGTTGTACTGTGTTATAATCAGCTAGCAAAGATTGTCGTATTCGAAACTAAAATCTCTCGATGTTTTCTAAGAACAAACTGTGCCATACAGTGTTGCAAAACGTTGCAAATATTATCAACTAATTTTGTTCTTCATAGTTATAGGATACACACTATGGTAAATTCTTATAAAGCGTTTGACAAGCCTAGAGCTGAGAATAATATTTTATGAAAATAATAGTGTTTTAAATCCAGGATTAAAAATTTCTAGCGATTTTGTGTAAAGAATTCGGCAAACTTAGCAAAAAAGAGGCCATTATTTAAAGTTACATATACTTATGGATATGCCGATAGCCAATTCAAAGCGGCCATTCATAAAATTCACCTCAATAAAATGACACTTAAGTGCGATTCAAATTGGCGAAAATGTATGAGACTTTGTTGCATTGAAGCATCTTTATTTAAGTTCGAAAAAGACTCAATTGGGATTAAAAAAATAATATTGAAAATTACATGTTACTTATACGCCATGTTAGCTTAATTAAATCAAACTTTATTGATCGTTTGAAAATACAAGAAAATTTTTCCTTTTATTTACTTGGACCTCGGTAGTTCTACTGATAATATTTAAGTGATTGGCATGAACTTCGATCCTTTAGTTAGTTACACAAAAAAGAACTTATAACAATCTTAAATCTTCAACTGCATTTAAATGGTCTTATTCAGCTGCAAGCCTTTATAACTCAGCTCTGATGTTATCTAGAATATCTTTGCTTTCGACACTTGTATATATTTGTATTATAACCAATAATATAAAGTTTGATGAATGGCTGCGCTCAGAGAAAAAAAAAGGCCAACATTAGTTAATAAAAATATCTAACGAAGTTAAGGTAGTAAAACAATAAACAAAGACGTACAAACTGAAAAGTTGTAAATTCTCGCTTAAATTTCCTAGAGACTTCTAGAATTCATAAGCTCTTGTTAGAGCTTGAAATGAGGATGTAATTAAGAACTGTTGGGCTTACTAAAAATATATGACTTAAGTTTAAAATTTACTGCACACACTCACTATTGTGTGATTCTCTCGCTTCAACTTTTTTGCTAAAAAATTGCATACCTCCTTTCATGCGCTCTTTAATGCAAACGATGATGCGTTGTTTTCGGCACAGCGCCCACAATTCTCACACGATTATTTGGAACACTTTGGCCACCACCAGCATTACCATTTCCGCCGCCGCCGCTATGTAACGCATATGTTGCATGATGCATTGACATGGACATGGCCAACGCCTGCTGCTGTTGTTGCTGCTGTTGATGATGATGTTGCTGTTGCTGCTGCTGCTGTTGATGATGATGATGCTGTTGCAACTGATGTTGCTGTTGCTGAGCATGCTTTATATCATTACAATCGCAAAATTGTGGCGGTGGTGCCAATACTAAATTATCTGCGCATATTTCCATTGCAGCACGACCACCGCCACCGCCGGCACCGGCATTTGCTAATGCTAGCGATGATGACAACGATGTTAACTCATTATCGCTATCGCCAGCCTCAATGGGCGGTGGTAGTTGTACTAGCGAGACAGCGGCAGTGCGTGTGGCACGTTGCATGGCAATGGCGGCGGCTTGTTTGCGTGTCAGCGAATTGTGACGTTGAAAGGCTTTGGCTGGTGGTGAAGGACTCAGTTCACCATCGTCATCAGAGCGTTGTTCATGTTCAGATTCGGTGGTTGGTTCGTTGTTCGTTTGTATACCGGCAGCATGTGCAAGTTCCTGTTGCTGTCGCGCAACAATTGCTGCTGTTGTTGTGGGGCCAAGTGGCGTTTTTGATTTGAGGATCTGTTGCAAGTGTTGTTGATGTGCCAGCTGCTGTTGATGCATTTGATGTTGATGCAAGATTTGTTGCTGTGTAGCCATTAACTTCTGATTTGGATGCATATGCTGAGGCTGTTGTTGTTGTTGCTGCTGTGGATGTTGTACAACATGATGAGTTGCTATGCGTCCGGCAATGTTTGGCTGTACCTTCGGTCCCAGCTGTTGACTTTGTACTAGCAACGTTTTGACTTTGGTAGCAACAGGTTTTGCTGTCTGTGCTTGGTGATGCGACATTTGTTGCTGTTGTTGCTGTATGACTGGTGCATGCTGTTGCTGTACCATTTGTTTAACCGTTACGGTGGTAGTTGCTGCCTTTGCTTCGAAAGCAGCTGCGGTTGATGCAACCGAAGATGTTGCCACTGTCACGGCGGGTGTGAGTGCACTCGATGAGGAAATCGTTACCAGAGTGCCACCTTGGGATGTCTTTGAAGTCTTGGTGGTAACACAGCAAACTGGTGCTGATGTGGATATTGTTGTTGTTGTAGTTTGTTGAGACGCTGTTGCACTTGCTTCATTGTAGGCATCTGTTGAAAGTGGTGGCTTACTATCGGGTATGGTTTTTGGCTCCTCAACTATCGTTACAGTCGGTTTCTTTTTAATGGTATCCGTAGGTTTGGCAGTTGTAGGTGCGACCAGTATCTCTTGATCGCTGCTAACACCAGATGAGCTATTATCTCCCTCTTCTTCATTGGGTTCCTGCTGGTTGGCTGCAGCAACGGCATTATTATTGTTATTCTTTTCGGCAGTGTTTTGTCCTTCGGTGGCTGCTTCATGGCCGTTCGTTGTTGATTTTTGTTCATCCTCTTTAAGAAGTCCATTGGGATAGGATTTAGATGTCTTTAAGTTGCTGCGTATGCGTTGGATTTCATCGACCGAAAGTGAATGCGAAATGGAAGCTGAACCGGAGCTGCTGCTGCCGGCACTGTGAATAAGTATTATAAAATAAGTTTTTATCAAAGCATATAGAAACAGATCATCGTAGAAACTAGGGGTCTTGCACAAGACGTCTTGTTGGAGTTGCAAGACATTTTTTTTCAAGATAACATGTCTTGTACCTGCTTTTTATTTATCGAATACTTCAGTTCAGTGTCGCGTGTTAATGTCTTGAAAACAAAAATGAAATATTTGTCTTGTTTGATTTGCTTCAGTGCATGTACTGTGCAGTGTACACTACAAAACGCTACTTTGGTAATAAAAGTAGTTTTTTGCTCATTCATACGTGCCTCTTTTTTCGTTTACGCTTTCTCTCTCTCGGAAATGAATGAAAGCTACTGCGATCCTGGGTTATCCACTCGCACGCTTAACACTGCCGTGAAGTATATGGTTGTATAAAATACAGTACACTGAAATATTTGTTAGAGTCAGGATTTTTTTTTGATACTGCTAAAGTGCTTCAGTATATTAAATGCCAAAATGAAATCAATGTACAGTGAAGAATTGAATCTTAAATTTTTTGTATCAAATACTTCAGTTCAGTGTAAAATGTGCCAGTATAAAAAAGTACACTATATTTAAAGATGTCTTGAGCAGGCCCCTAATAGAAACCCATTTTTAATTTAGTTCTTACTTACCTTGTTTGACTGTTACCGCTTGTCTCGGGCACATCAATCAGTGCAATCTTCTCGTTAAGTTTCGTGTTACGCGCCACCAATATGGAATTCTCATCTTCACCATCCGATTCACTGAGACTATAGTCAGGTTCGGGTATAGGTGGTGCGGGACCGGTTGGCAAATTGTTGTTGGCACTAGCTGAATTTTCGCAAATGTTACCATTTTGCAGCTGTTGCTGTTGTTGTTGTTGCTGTTGTTGTTGTGGTTTTAACTGCGAGGGAGCGTAATGTGATGATTGGGAAGATTTAATATTGGCACGTAGTGCTGTTGGTTGTGCGTATTGACTATTTGGTTGTTGCTGCTGTTGTGGTTGCTGTTGTTGCTGATGCTGCTGTTGCTGCTGCTGAGGCTGTTGCTGCTGTATCGGTGGTGGCGTTGGTACTGAAGCCGCATTATTGGCTAATTGCTGCTGTTGCTGGTGCTGCTGGCCATTCTGACGATTTTGCTGCAAGAAATGGATAACAGAATATATCAACCGAATGTACATTGCAGAATAAGTAAAGGTTTGAGCGTTTGGAAGTCTTTTGATATAAGGAAGTGTTCTAATGTATGGATATTTTCTAAAGTGTTTTAACGCTTGGAAATATTCAAATGTTCAAAAGTATTCCAACGTCTGGACTACTTTCTTTTATTCCACGAATTATTTTTTTTTTGCATTTTTTTTTGGGATAGCCACGTTCAATACAATGCAACGTATTTTTGATAAGGATGTAGGTTAGAGAGTGAAAATTAGTGTCGATAGATATTTTTCTTGAATCAGCTGATGTCACAGATGTCGGTAAAACGCTCACAGGGAGATAATTCCACAAAGGAACGAATTATCCCGATAGTACCATAGCATTGGGTGTAGCTAGCGTTGATCTCATTCGGAGATTGTTTTGAGCTAATTTTTGTTAAGAGTGGTCATTCGTAAACAGCTTTTTTCTCTCTATCTCCACAGAGCTTGGACGTTTTTTGAAGCAACTAAAGTGACATATATGATTAATGGTTGATGACATATTGTGAACGATAAAAACAAGGAAAAGAGATGGAAATAGGACGAAATCCAGAAAACTCCAGGGTTAATGAATTATTCGTTAGATGCGAAATCATCGACAACACATAAAGAACACTCGCTGCAGAAGCTCGTTATCCAATAAACGAAGCAATCACCGACGCCACATGCAATTAGTTTTGTAACGAGGATGCCATGTGACATACGTTATTGGCGAGCTAGTATTAAGGGATACTTTCTTAATACATGGACTGATACGACATGCCACTTTATTTATAAGCGAGAACTTTATCTCGATGTTGGGCGGTGGTTGATTGCTATGAGGTAGTGTAGCATTCTGAGAAAATATGCTAGCCCAGAGACTAGCTTGAACAATGGGATCAGTGAAAATTTGGATGTTCATTAAAAGAGTTGGAATAGACAATGAAGACTCTCTTTAACTAACTGCCAAACGTTTTTACTACATTTCCTTCCAAAAGTCGTAATAGGAAACAATATGTGCAATCAACTTACCTCCTGCGTTTGCCTTAGCTTCCAGGCCATGACATTACGCAATTCTTGCGGTGAGGCATAAATCTTTGCACTTGCCGATGGATTAAAACTCGACTGCACACCATCGATGGTGGCAGAGGAAGGACCTTCTGTTTCGGCACGTTTCTTTAGTTTCTGCTGCAATGTCAAAGTACTCTCATATTCGGAACTGTTGCGTGTTTCGACTTTGACTACTTGTCCAACTGTTGGTGGTGGTGGAGGTGGATGTGTTGGTGGCGGTAAGTTCAAACGTTGCATCGATGCATGTAGCGTTGCAACATCATCCTGCGAATGATGCCCCTTGCCGACAGCATTCCAAATTGACGATGAAGAACCATTTAAATGTGTATTCAGATCAGGTGTTGAATGGAAGCGTTTTAGATCGCGCCCACCAACTGTTGGTATAGCGCATGGTTTGCCACGTAGTGTACCACCATTCTTAGTTTTGGTTTTACGTTTCATTTCCGAAACGCTACTGTAGACCAATGGACCTTTCATTGGTGAGCCATTGCTGGCTGGTGGTGTAGCTGCACCACTATCGGTGCCAGATTGGAAGCGTGATGTTGTCATCATTGTGGAGTAACGATTCATACCGTCTGTCGCATCACCCTGCTGTCGCTGGAAAAGTTCTTCCAATTCAGCGGCGGTAATGCGACTTGACGTAGGACGCGCTTTTATGCTGGCCGTGCGCAATTGCACTGGTGTGCCAGGATGTGTAGGTGTTGGTGTTACAATAGACTCCACCGAGGATGATTTAGTATGTGGCACATCGTCATCATCTTTCTCTCCACCATTTTCTAGGCCTGCGACCATTGATTTGGCACGTGCACGTCCCACACTAAGCGTTGTCTTTGGATCGCGACGTGGTGGCATTGGTGCTGGTAAGCGTCCTCCGGCACCACCCCCCGGTCCAAGCGACATCTTGCGTGGCAATGTGGCACATTGACGATGTGCTGTCTGCGGTGTACTCGGTCCGCTGGATAAATGATGTGATGGCAAGTATTGTGGTGCTGCTTGCATTTGATTAGGAAATTGTGGAGAGATGACAGTCATCGCAACAAGTGCACCGGCATAACGTATCATTTCTACGACTTTCTCATGAGAAGCAGCACGTACATCTTCACCGCCAATGGCAAGTAGGAAATCACCTGGTCGCAAACCAGCCATATCGGCAACACCACCCGGATCAACATCGTCAAGATATTGCAGTGCTGGAAAGCGATCGGACGGTTTTAGCTGCATTAGCGGCGAAGAGGCTTTAGCACCGCGTAATATGAAACCGAAGCCACGTTTGGCGCGATGTAAAACAACAGTGCGAGGTTCGTTGAAGGCGCTGAAAAGAAAGAAGGGAAATAATTCAGTATTGAGCGTTACAGCCGAAAGAATAAATATTCCACATTTCCGCAATACTTACGTTTTCTTCATTCTTGGCGCAGTGGCGCTGCTGTACTGTTGTGCACCGTTGTTGTTGCCATTGCCACCGCCGCCGCTATGTGCAACACCATTTAGCGCCATTTGACTCGAGCCATTGCTATTAATTGACAATGATGGTGACTGATGATGCGATGACATTGAAGACATCATTTGACGTGGCAAGGTACCACCGCCACCGCCACCACCACCAACATTACCGTTGCCATTTCCATTTCCACCAATCCCCGAACTACCGCCAAGACTCAATTGCGGCGAACCCTGATGTACCGATGATGCTGCGGAAGAATGCTGATAAGGTGACTGATTGGGTGCTGCTGTTGATACGTTCGTAATGTTCTTTTGACGCAAATTGACTTCCTGCACACATTCGGCCGGAAAGAAACCAGACAAGTTTGAGCCACGTACATAACCCTCCAACAGACCACAATCGGTAGAGCCAACAACTTCAATAACATCGCCCGGCTGCAGACGAATGTGTCCCATTGAGTTGCCAACATAAGGTTCCATGCAAACGACTGTTGTGCTGGGGTGACCAATGGAGCAGGCAGCAGAATCGGAATTGGTGCCAACACCGGATGAATCGCTGATAATGTCACTAGTGTCGCCGAGACTTTTATCTGTGTAAAGTAGGGGGAAGTGGGGAAACAAAAAGAAAAAGGAAGAAAGTAAGAAGAAAGGAAGGAAGAAAAACAGATGTTACCATTAAAAAGTTAAAAATTAAAATCAAATAATTTGGGCACATTCACAGGCACTGGGTAGCAACAACAGTGCCAGTGGCAGTTGTTTCATTTTTTGTTTTTTTCATTCTATAGAGTATGACCTAAAATATGTTTTGGCTTTTGGCCAACTTAGCTGTCCTGTTGGATGTTGTTTGTTGGTTGGTTCGTTGGTGCAAAACGCTACTCAGAAACAAGCGAGAAACAATTGAGCATGCAAAGCTGGGTTGCATAAGAACGAACTATCAGAGGGTTTGCGAACAGGGAGATATGTACGTAAGGAACTTTAAAAAAATAAATTGAAATAAGTAAAAACATGCAAGTCTAACGTCCATTGCAAAAAAAAAAAAAAACGATAATAAATGATGTCAAAAACATAATGATGCTGTTTGTACCTACATACATATTACATATATATAAGTATATATAGAAGAGCAACATGCCTAATAAAAATGTTGTTTTATAAATAAAAGTCAAATCGATATTTAGTAAAGAATATGATGGTCTCTAGTAAATGGGTTAAACTGTTCAACATGCCTTCAAGGAGTTTGAATTTTATATGGGCAAACAATCATGGATTGAATAGGTGATTTAAGAAAATTACACTGTTAGAGTAGCAAATTCAGACAGATGGAGATTGGGGCATTCTTAACTAATTCGGGTACGTATAAGAAATTCAAAGGTACTAACCATTCTCCACCCCATACAAAAGCGTCAAATGAATGGCTATGAAAGGTAAGTTTTTTAATTAAAACTCGCTCATTAACTTCTAATAAATCAAGAAAACTTTATCAAAATAGATAAATATATGTGACCTGTTTTTCGAAACTTTTGTATGGGGCCATAAGCACAATCCAAATAAAATTAACCGGGTTATGTGATCTGCGAACACTTAAGACTTTTTGACTTAAATAACAAGGAAGCGTAGTTTAAGGGAAGAGTTAGAGTTATGAAGCACCCACATGAGATAATGGGTGCTTTTTCAAAAATAGAAAAAAAAAAAAAAAAAAAATCAATATCTTCGGATAATCTTTATTATCACACAAAAGAGCCATTATTTACACTTATTTTTTTAAGATTTCTTCCCCCATATGTTGGCCATAAGTGCGGCTAAAATGGCACATTCTGAAGTTTAAATTTTCGTTGAAGTGTTTGAGCATTTCGAGTGGCATTTGGCAAATGATGCGAGAAATTTTGCCTTCCTCTATAGCAGCCGGCTAAGTAGAATTTGAACTTTGAATAGTTTCAAAGAAAAAAGTCAAATGGTGAGATATCACATGGTCTAGGCATGCTTCTAGGATAGTTTAACAAATTGGTTTTGCAAATAAAGGTAAATAGCCCCGGAATAAAGGCGCAATTCAAAGTGACGTTTCGGCTAGTCCTATTTACGGACTGATGATTCCACTCCGTTGTTTTAACTAATGAACTTCTGGATGTTATTCAGCCTTAACATGATTTATTTGTTTATTAACGTACCCATTAAATCAGAAATTTTTATACCCTACACCCAGGGTATATTCACTTTGTCCTTCCGTTTGTAACGCAGAGAAGGAGGCGTGGCAGATATAGAAAAGTATATATATTCTTGATCAGCATCACCTCCTGAGTCGATATAGCCATGTCCGTCTGTCTGGCTGGGTGGGTGGCTGTGTGTTGAAATACACTTTTTGGGAAAACTAAGCAAGATAATTCAATGAAATTTGGTACACTGCCTCTATCGTCAAAGATAGCTCGGGGGATTGAAAATGAGCGAAATCGGTCAACGGACACGCCTACCGCCCATACAAAAAATATATTCAAAATGCAATTTAAGGAGTATTTTTCACGAAAATGCAACCAAAATACGCTTAAATACTAAAATTTGTAAGCGCAAGCTCTGAGAAAAAACTGAACGAATTCGAACAAGAGGGCGTGGCACCTCCCATATAAGCAAAAGCTTCAAAACGCTATACTGAAAGCGTTTTTTGAGATATACGAACCACATTTTACTCAGACACCAAGAATCGTAAATGAAAGCTTTCAACAAAAATTGGGTGAAATCGGACAAGGGGGCGTGGCACCTCCCATATAAGCAAAAGTTTCAAAATGCTATACTGAAAGAGTTTTTTGAGATAATGCAACCAAACTTCACTCAATTAATAAAGACTATAAATGCTTTAAGCTAAAACTAGACGAACTTGGACAAGAGGGTGTGGCACCTCCTATATAAGCAAAAGCTTCAAAACGCTATACTCACACAAAAAATAGAACATCAAAAAATTCATCGAATTTGAGCCGAGAACAGAATTCATTGACTATATCGATACCTTAGAGCGCTATAGTCCTATCTCCACCTTTTGCGATTTTGAGATTTTTGCAGTTATGGCAACATTGTGGGCTTCTTTACCGTGTGGAAAACTGTGTGATGTCAGAATACCACTAAAACAGCAAAATATTCGAAAATTAAAAAAAATCCTATCTCCAAACTGTAATTTTTTCAAGAGCGCTACTGTCCTATCTCCACTAAATATTCAAATAAGTCACATTTTTGAAGAAAATTCTTCGTTTTTTCGCGTTTTCTTCGCGTTTCATGACTTTTTGCGACATTTAAGTGAAGAAATTTGGTTACACCCAAGGCTCCACTCTTGTTTGTCGGAACCAAAAATTCAAAAATTCAAAGAAAAAAAAAAAAAAAAAAAATCGTTTTTTCGTGTTTTCCACGCGTTTTATGACTTTTTACGACATTTTAGTGGAAAAAATTCAAAAAATATACTAAATACGTCGTTTTTTTCAATAGTAGTGGAATTCTATATAAGGGCAAAAGTAATGACATACTATAAATTGGCTGGGATTTCGTTAGAAAATAATAAAATTGGTTAAAAAACATAAATTATGTTAAAATATACTACAGGTAAAAATATTGCATATATCGTTATATCAAAATATCAGCCAATCCTAAATAACCACTGTTTGAAATCTTCTTTTTGCATTTCCCAACAATTGGAAAAATGGAGATAGGACTATAGCGCTCTAAGGTATCGATATGAAATATTTTATTGAAATTTTATAACTTTTCATAAAATATAAGAACGAAATTCGTAAATTTTTTTATTTTGAAAAATAAAAAAAAAATTTACGAATTTCGTTCTTATATTTTATGAAAAGTTATAAAATTTCAATAAAATATTTCAATAAAATGATTCATATAGTCAATGAATTCTGTTCTCGGCTCATATTCGAAGAATTTTTCATTAATATTATGTTGTTTTTTTTTTGTGTGCTGAAAACGTTTTTCACTAGACACTAAAAAATATAAATCCAAACTCTGGACAAAAACTGGGTGAACTCGGACAAGAGAGCGTAGCACCTCCCATATGAGCAAAATTTTAAAATTACTGTAGTGTAGGGTATTTAATGTTTGGCCAGACCAAATTTTACACCCTTACTATTTTTTTTTAAATTTATTTAATTGTGTTGGAACTTAATACTTAATGCTATAACTTCTGTGTTCTCACATAGGACATCGTGTTTGACATTCGAAGTAATAATATTCAGCGTAGTTGGTTTATCTTCATTGCCCAAAGATTTCGTTTTGGGCCTGCCGAAAGGACATTTTATAACTTGACGCGAAAAACAATAGTAGTTACGCCATTTTTTAAACGATTTTTTAAAGTTTTTGTTAAATATAAAAATGAATTAATTTATAAATTGTTAAAAAATTACCTTTGGCAGGCCCAAAATGAAATCTTTGGGCAATGTAGATAAGCCTAGTATACCGAAAATTATTCAAGCTTTTCACTGAATCCGTCGTAGATTCGATTTTCGTAAAGACTCCGAAAGTGATTTTAAACACCACTTTTTGAGAGTTCAGAGATCAAAAGTCAGTGCTAAAAATTTAAATATTTCATAGAGTTAAATTTTTTGAAACGGACACAGTAAAAACTAACTTGCTCAACTCAAACTTACTTTGGTGGTTCTTTGAAGAATTTTTGATCAGTTTTATTCCCCTAAATTTTTTTTTTTTATAAAAATTTTAATTTTTTTAAAAGTAATAAGCATGTGAATTTTTATGTACGTCGAGCAAAAATTTATGAAATTTTTGTGGTAGGACTAAAAATCATTCAAAATTTAGATGAAATTAACTTTTCATAAATTTTTTAAAAATTTCTTATAAACAATGCATTTTTTAATAAACAAATACATATTAAAGCAATTCCCTACCCATAAATAAAAACAAAATTTTTACACAGAATTGTTCTCCGAAATCTGCACAATTTTTTTATATAAAAAATTTGAGTTTCTTTTATTAATAAAAAAGTTACGCGTACTTAAATGCCGCTACATAGGCGCCTTACTTACCTATGTGATTCACACATTTACGCTCGCTGCGCGTTATAAAGTTCATTCTCAATTTCTGCATAAATTATGATTTGTTGTTTTGAAACGGTGAAATGCGAAAATCATATTTGCAAGTCGCCTATAAAGCGGCATTTAAATACGCGTAAATTAATTAATTCTGTGTAAAAATTTTGTTTTTATTTATAAATTTGTTTATTTAAAAGTGCATTATTTATAAGAAATTTTAAAAGTTTTTATGAAAAGTTTATTTGATCTAAATTTTGAATGATTTTTAGTCTTACCACAAAAATTTTCTTAAATTTTCGCTCAATACTTACGGAGTACTCGTAAATCAAAAAAGACGTAGGGTAAACCCGGGAGATGTGGCACCCCTGTGTAATATGGCACCCCTATCAAATTCAATACTAGCAGCTTTCATAGCATTCAAATATGGTGCACATATCAAAACAAATAGAATTGAATGTGTTTTCGTTTTCGGATGAATACGAGCGCGACTGAACATGTTTATTCTTTTCGTCGGTATATACCAAAAGGATGATATGGCACCCCATTACTATGGGTGATATGGTTCTGCTGGCATTTCTCTCTTTGCATGTTTCAAGATATTTGAAATTACAAATATGAAGCGCTTGAACTTACAGTTACTGCAGAATCGCAGAATTTTAGTCAGGTAGGACCTTGAGTTCATTTTTTCCTCAATATTTTAGAAAAATTTGTGCAAACTTTGAATACAAGTGACACACCGCAGAAATGGTGTCAAGTGATACGTAGGCTGCTATATATATTTCTGGCCTAGGCAACACTAATGTCAATAGCTAAAATCTGGCAACACCATAATAAAGTTTGACATTTTTAGCATAAACGTACTCAGAACGTTTTGACGCACGACCATCATTTGTGTTGTTTACAGTGACTTGAAAAAAATCAATTTGGCAAAAAAATGGAATTAACTCGTGAACATTTTCGTGCGATCATTTTTCACAACTTTTGACGTGGATTATCACGACAAGAGTGCATCGATGAACTTAAATCTTCTTATGGCGATGAAGCACCTTCCTATAGCACTGCGAAAAACTGGTCTAATGGATTCAATCATGGCCGACGCTCGCTCAAAGGCGAATTCCATGTAGGTCGTCTAAAAACGGCCGTTGTGTCAGAGAACATTGATGCCGTGCGCCAACTGATAATGCAAGATCGTCATGCGACATACCGTGAGATAGAGGATCCCGGGGCATTAGTTCCACTCCAATAGATTCGATTTTGCATGAACACTTAGTTGTAAAAAACGTTTGTTCTCGTTGGAAACTCCATAATTTATCAATCGCTTATATTATCAATGCAAAAATTGATTTTCTTAACTCACTGTGAACAAAACAAATAGCACTTGTACATCAAAACGTTATGAGTACGTTTATATATATAGCAGCCCACGTATCTCGCCTTTACCAATGACTTCGAGAAACTCTTAGCTGAACAAAAGAAAGTAAGCAGCAAGAATTCTAGCGGAAAACACAACCAATGCAACGTAACTATGGTGGTTCCAAAGATGAGGTGTTATCAACATAAGGTGGTTCCTAGTTATGCTTCTTCCTAAGAAGGTGTAGAAGACTACTTAAAAGTTTTTTGCTTTAAATTAATTAAAGAATAAATTTATGTTTAGTTACTTTAAAAATGTGTTTTAGTTTTAGTTTTATATTAGTTCAACAATAAGGGTGCCAAATCTCCTGGGTTTACCCTACATAAAAATTCACATGCTTATAATTTTTTAAAAAAATAAAATTTTTGAAAAATGCCTGGTAATAAACTCTTCAACGAACCACCAAAAAAAGTTTGAGTTGAGCAAGTTAGTTTTTACTGTGAAGGTTGCAAAAAATTTAACTCATATTAAATTTAAATCATAACGGATATAACTCTTTTGTTTCTTAACTGATTGAAAAAAGTCAAAAGCATTTTAAAGGTGAAAGTTCAGTCTTTTTAATCATATAATTTTCAAATATTTTTAAGCAAGTTTTTTTTCGATTTTTGAATCGAGCGAATTTCCAAAATAAATAAATTTTCATTATTAGACCATCCATCAAATTATATGTGATGCTTCTAATAATTCCAAGGTACATAAAATCTAAACCAATCGATAGAGAATTTACCACTAAACAATATATCAAAATGGGTCCTCGCAATTTTTCCGGCAAATTATGTAAATTGGGGTTTTCCAGGAAAAGCACCAAACAAAATTTTGATGTTTCCAATTTTAGTAATATTTGATCATGTTATAACTACAAAAGTAGGTCCTCGATTCAGATACAAAAAATTTTGACAGTATAAAATCTGGTTAACAATTTGATTCGAAGTAACGTATACCTGCTGAATAGTCAAACTCTAGGTCGTTAATGAGACTTTATATTGTAAAAATATTTTGTATTTCGAAATAGTTCAGTAAAATCCAAAACAAAAAGAACTTAAGAAAAAAAACTTTTAAGAAATCAAGCGCAGTCTTTCCTAAAGTATTGACATGTAAACGAACAAATCAACCGTTCAAAGACAAAAGTACACTGCAACATATACAAATGTATGTATTTTTGAACACAACGATAGAAAAGTAATCCCACATATAAGAAAAAAAAAAATAATAATTCACCTAGAAAAAGCTTAACCCAAAATAGCAAAATTAAAAAATAAATCAAAAAATAAATGAAAGAAATAGGTCTGCATATTTTTTTTAAATCAAATTAAGTAATAAAAATTATTAAATGAAAAAAATTAAATACCTGTTACAATGCTGATATCATCCTCGTGCGAACGATGTCCCGACGATCCTTCCGATAGGCTTGAACTTGCTGAACTGTATGGCATATGTTCAGATGGGCATGGCGATGGTGGTCCATGATGGCCGCATGCACTGCTGCTGTTGCGCGTTAGTGTACCCATCAGGCTGCCACCACCGCCAGGACCACCATTGGCACTGAGCCAACCGATACCCGAACGTCGTTTTGGATTGTAACGTGGCGGTCCGCGAAAGGGTACTGTTTTTTCGAGTGGAGTGTAGATATGTAAGCGGTTGTGATATATGTGAGGGAGTGAGTGTGGTAGCGAAACAGAGAGAGAGAGAGAGAAAAACAAATAAATAAATAGAGGAAACAGGATGTAGTTTTGTGTTTTTGAAAGTTTTACAACAATTCAAGGATGTATTTTCATTTTTCATTCATAAATATCCCAAGTTGCAAATTCTTTACTCAAATTTATGTTGTGTTTCATTTTCTGTTTTTCTCGTTTCGTTTTCGGCATTAAAAACTTTCTAGAGAAATAATGGGGTGACGCTTTGTCGTTTTGTTGTTTCTGTTTTTGTAGGGTGTTTGCTAGTAGGTGTTGGGTTATTCTGGCGTTTTGTTAAACTTAAAAGTTTAAAAAATTTAAAACTCTACTCAATCTTTAAATAAAAAATATTTAAAAAATATATAAAAAAATAAAAGAAAATTAAACATAAAACATACATTTTTTATTAAATTGACACAAAACACATTTAACACAATTTAAACATCGAAAAATTTTCCATATGTCCTATGCAGGAGGTATAATTTCCCTTTAAGGATAATAAATGCAAAAAAAGTAGCGTATGTTGTGTTGGACTTTAATTAAAGGAATAGAGAATTTTGACCAAATTTACTTTATTAGAAAAGCCGTTTAAAGTACAAGAAAGGAAGTCATCTAAGTATCTTTTTTATACAGGAAACAAAATCAATTTGCAGGCGCACTATTCACATTAGTGCTGATGGAATGAAATTCTCAAAATTCTTTATTAAAGTCAATCTTCATGTACTTACATAATATTTTAAGTTTGTTTCTTTTAGTTAATAAAGTTTAAAAAAAAGGTACTAAAAATTTCCAAAATTGGTTTAAGTTTTTTGAGATGTATCCAACTACGACTGACTTCCTTAACGTCATTTGCAATGTACATATGAATCGATGACTGTTTAAACCCCACATGTTTCATACAACATTTTCGTAAAATGTCGCATAATTTTAGGAGCTTATAATATTGAATTTTCATAAAAAATATACCATAATTTTAGAGGCTAATTTTTTTCTTGCTTCATTCTTGCATTTCATGACGCCGAACTTCAAAATGTTGACAATGGATAGCAATGAGCGCATCAGTAAAAAAGATGATGCTTTTTAAAAAAATTGCTCTTAATAAATGGTAAAAAAGTCCTAAAATTATGCCACATTTTCAGCATGAAAATGCTGCTACAATACATTGCAACTGACGGTTTGGAAGTCAGTCAACATTAAGTTGTAGACAATTTCAGCAGAAGAACACTTATAACAAAAGAAGTCCTTTTAGTACATTATAGTTCATATAATTCTGTGGTTTAAGTAAACAGAAATCTGAGTCATAGATAGAACACATAATTAAAAAATTAAAAATTTATATAATTCGTCGACGATGTTCTCGGTCACTTTCCCGAATGCAATATCACGACAGACCATTTTCCCGACAACCTTTTTCCCGACAAACAATTTTCCCGACAGCCTTTTTCCCGACACTCGTTTCCCGACAAAGAATTTTCCCGACAACATTTTTGCCGACAACGTTTTTCCCGACAATGATGTTTGCAGCCAATTTCACGACAAGCCGATAACAGTCTCTTAGCGACGGCTGCTTGACATGTTTTTGTTTTCAAAATTTGATAGTTACGGAATTCCAAAAGGAACAGGCAGACACTGAAATCATCCTGGCAGAATTGAGTCTTGGCCGAGCTGTTAAAGCTGAGCCCAAGAAGAAATGGTTAGCCCTCCAAACTCGAGTAAAAATTCTTGTGTCAGAGTACCAAACGCAAAAAGAACGTGGAAACATACTCCAATACCTCACGAATATCGCCCATACTATTGTTCTTTGAACCGGAATGTAGTGAAACAAAAATAAAGCACAATAATTAATAGAAATTTGGTCGTGAACATAGTCACTCGGGAAAAGAGCTGTCGGGAAAAAGGTTGTCGGGAAAATTGTTTGTCGGGATATTGGTTGTCGGGAAAATGGTCTGTCGGGATGATGAATTCGGGAAAATGGACGGTAATCCGTCGACGACATTTTAAAACCATTGGTTTGAGTTAAATCAATTCGATTTTACACGGTTTTAATCCAATTTATATATAGGTAATAGATATAGTGGTGATAACGTAAGTTGCGAAATCTATCACTAGAAGTCATTAGGACACTGGGTGTACGTGAGTGACAGCTTCTGCGCTCGAAAAGTTAATGCTACGTTTACACCGGAGATCTATGAGGTCTTTAAATGCTGTTTCCGGACTTAGCACTAAATATGGGCTTTGTTCACATGATTTGCCATACGAAAATAAATCTATTTCCGCCAAAATTTAATTTAAATCTGTGCATAAATCACAGCATGGCAACAGATTTTGGTTATTTTCGACTTATTTTCTTAACTTTGACAATTGGCATTAAATGTCATTAACACAAAGCAAATGGAAGATACGTAGGGCCTAACAAAAGTTCGCTTAGTTGGTGTCATGTTATAAATTTTTAGTAAATCAAAAAATTGCGTATTATTTGCTATAGTTTCAGAAAGATCGGTCAAAATGAAGAGAAGAAAACTTAAAATTCGTGAAGCAATGTCTGCAGATATTCCAATGCCAACGCACACTGGTTCAAAATCCTAAAAAGCTGGCCAAAAGTCGAAAAAAAAAAGTTTTTTAAACTAACTTTTTATGGACCGTATTGTCTAACAGATATTCATAGACCTCAAAAAATTTATAAGAAAGATCCAGTTTTTTCTAAAATGCTCTTGGGATCTCTCCAAAAGTACGCTTCTCAGACGAAAAATTCTGTGAGTAAAAAGTTAAAATTTAATGTTCACTGTAAAAAATGTGTACTTACTGTAAAACTGAACCGATTTTAATGTTAGAATGTAAAAGAAAATACTATCGAACCTCTATACTGAAAACTTTAATAATTTATACTTTTGCGTTAATTGTGATTAACTTAAAATCAAATTATTTCACAAAATCGGATTGCTATGGTTATGAAAAAAATCCATATACTACGTCATACCACCAAAATTTTTCGGATTTAAGAAGAATGAAACCTTTTCTAACATATATAAAAAAATTGAGGTGCCTTTTTTTGCCCTTTTTGTTTGACGCGGTTTTTTCTGAAGCAACCAGAGGAAAATTTAACTCATATTGCTGGCCAAGTGTCAATATGTGATGCTCGTCCGAAATGATAAAATTTTTGTATTATTATACAGCTTATATTCCATGATAAAGGAATCTAAAACCCATTCTTATTTAGATCAATTTAACGTTGCACACAACTCTATCAAAGTTAAAGTTTCGGAATAAATTTTAAAATTAGATATAAAAATTGTGCAAGTGTTGTTTTTGCCATTTCGAATCCGCCATTTTGTTTTTTAAAAATCTAATATCAGATTCGGAATCAGTGACCCCAAAGATTTGGTTGAGTATATATGCAAATCGTCCGCCATTTTGATTCCGCCATTTTGAATCCGCCATTTTCTTTTTTAAAAATCTAACATTAAATTCGTAATCAGCGACCTCAAAAACCCCCAGGTAAAAAATTTTGTCTCGAAACTTTAATGATTTCGACTTTTGGCCAGCTTTTAGGGATTTTGAACCAGTGTGCAACGCAGCAAAAGATTCGGTTTGCTATTCTTTTTGGATTTTGACGTAAGCTCAAGCCTATGGAAATATTTAATGAATGCCAAATAGCATTTGAAGTTAATGCGCCATCCCTCGTGACTATTTCAAAGTGGTCCCGAAGATTCCAGACAGGTCATTTTTCTGTGGAGGACGAACCTCGAGCAGGCCGCCCAAAATCTTCGACTGATTATGAATGTGTAGCGCTGGCTAAGTCTAAAATTGACGAAGATCCAAGATTGACCCAGAAAATCATTGCTGAGAAACTGGGCTTGAATGCCATGGCTATATCGCAAATATTAAAAAATGATCTTGGATACACGAAGAAATCTGCACGATGGGTTCCTAGAATTTTAAGTGATGCTCAAAAAGAGGCACGTGTGCGTTTTACTAAGTATTTTCTTGAAAAATTCAAAAACGGAGAGTCTAAACTTTAAAGAAAATTGTAACATATGATGAAGCATGGTTTTACAAGTACGACCCTGAAACCAAACAATAATCTATGGTATGGAGCCCAGAAGGTGCAAATCCACATGTTAAAGCAAAGCAACAAAAGTCAGCAACAAAAGTAATGATGTCAGTTTACTTCACCAGAGAGAAAGTTGTAGCTGCTATTCTTTTAGAAAAAGGTCAGACGGTTGCTGCTAAGTGGTATACTGAAACCTATTTACCAGAAGTCTTCCAAAATTTATTGGGAAACGCCAAAAAAAAGGAGCTACGCCGCTACTTTCTACATCACGATAAGGCGCCAGCGCACACTGCTGAAGAAACGACCGATTTTATTGCGCTTCGAGGCATCGAAGAAATTCGTCCCGCAACTTATTCCCCAGGTCTAGCGCCTTGTGACTTCTGGTTGTTTCCAAAAATAAAAAAAAATTTGAGAGGAAGAATCTTCAACAGCAATGAGGAGATAATAAATGCGGTTAATGATGAAATTGCAAAACTGCAAAAAGCCGAAGACTGTTTTTCAAGATGGATTTATCGACTTCAAAAATGTATCAAAATAAATGGCGATTACGTTGAAAAAATACAAATAGATGAAGAATAAAGTTATAAATTTAAAAAATTAAATTCAAAAGTTTTTTCAATTCAACTAAGTGAACTTTTGTTAGGCGCCACGTCAATACTTATTAAGAAGAGAAAAAAAAGGAAAAACAACTTGAATTTTACCGCTTCTGACATTTACTGTCAAAACGGGTAGGTTTTAACTACTTATGTGATTTACTAACCTCAGAACAGAATGAACAACATTTGAACGAAATAATTTTTAAACATTTGTAGGAACCGAACTATTATTCCAAATAAAGATTTGCATCAATACATTGATTGCTATGTATCTTATTTAGAAAACAAAGTAGGCAGCTCTTATTGGATCACCCGTTAGTATGTTTAAACATAAACATTGGATCTTGAGATATTTGTAATTAAGTGGAACCATCTTCTTTTTGGTTCAAAAACCGCAAATGACCGATATCTCGAAAAAAAATAATGTGATCTCGGAATCAGCAGCCGATTTTATATAGGAAATGAATAGTGGCACCTACAGTTGAAACATTTTTTAATCATTTGTAAAGTAGTGTTTTCAAGACCAAGACTGATTGTGCCATCACTAGACATAGAATTTCACACCACAACTGAAACTTTCACTAGTAAGTCTCCTGAACTAAAACTATGTTTATAAAACAAACAAAAAATTTGATAAGCCTGACTCAGGATCCGCTCAATGGCTGAGTGCCATATTCCACCGCTGGGTATTCATATACATTTATTTGTATATAGGTTTAAAGTAGATTTTGTTGAATGATGGGAAATAACTGTAAGCAAAAGGATTTTAGTGTTCTTGAACTTGCGATTTTGCGAAAGCGGCTGCATCTAACTAAGGTTTGCTGTTGAATGGATTTAACTATGGAAGGTTATCAGAAATTAATTCAGAAGAAAACGAATGGGTATTTGAGGTTGAATTTAAATGTTTTTAGCCGATGTGTGTCTTATTACTGACACTAAAGATAAAAATGTGGTAGTTAGTGCTCAGAATAAAGTTTTCGGTGAACTTTACACCAAATAAACTGAGTTTTTTTACTATCTATTAAATCAAAGAGAAAGATTTAGTGAAAATTAACAGGAGTATCCAAAATCATCTAAAATATATTGATCTAACTTTATACGATAAAATAGGAAAAAAAGTTGGGGAGTTTTTTCTTGGTCATTTTGTTCTTATGACCTTTGAGCGAATTTTTTTAAGTGAATGCGGGTCAAAAACAAAAAAAAAAAAAAAATTATCAAAAAGAATTTATTAAAATAAATAACAGGAAAAAAAAAGAATGGAATTCGAATGTTTTATTGAATAATTTTTAAACCATCACGGTGTGCCTTAACCCGTTCTAAATCGGACGTCGTAGCACATCAAATTTTTTTCCAGATTCTGTTTACTTATCGTTCAAATGATGTATAAAAAAATTTTCACTCGTGACTCCTCGACTAAATTTTGAGATAATCGCTTTTCCAATTGGGGCATTTTCCCATACAAAAAGAAAAAAAAAATTTTTTTAACTACATTAAACAAAAATTAAAATAATCACAATCGATGTGTTTTGCGATGTTTAACGCGAATCCGACCTTAGAATTGCTCTATCGTGTATAGTTTATGAGATATTGTAACCTAAAGACCAAAAAAAGTCGTTTTTTGCAATTTTTTGAAGCTATATACCTATGTAACATATCATTTATTCGTCAAATGTGGCTTAAATACTTGAAAGCCCCAATCTTTTCCTTTAAAACCTCATTTAAATTATATTTATATCTTCATGCTTCTAAGAGATATCGTATACCGAAATATTGTCAAAACGGGTTTTTTGCAATTTTGTGTCTTTTTAGGTTAGGATATCTTTAAGGAAGAAAAAGATATCAACATAATTTAAATTAGGTTTTAAAGGCAAAGATTAGGACTTTAAAGTTGCTTACCAGATTAAACGAAATTAAAATTTCTTTCACATTTTAAACATGTTCAACGAACCCACTACTTCTAAATTCAGCCGTTTGACACCCCGAGTGTTGTTACGTGTATGGCATACGGCTGAATTTTGAAATGGTCGGTTCGTTGAACATGTTTAAAATGTGAAAGAAATTTTAATTTCGTTAAATCTGGTAAGCAACTTTAAAGTCCTAATCTTTGCCTTTTAAACCTAATTTAAATTATGTTGATATCTTATTCTTCCTCAGAGATATCCTAACCTAAAAAGACACAAAAGTGCAAAAAACCCGTTTTGACAATATTTCGGTATACGATATCTCTTAGAAGTATGAAGATATAAATATAATTTAAATTAGGTTTTAAAGAAAATGATTGGGGCTTTCAAGTGCTTAAGCCACATTTGACGAATAAATGATATGTTACATAGGTATATAGCTTCAAAAAATTTTTTTATACATCATTTGAACGATAAGTAAACAGAATCTGGAAAAAAATTTGATGTGCTACGACGTCCGATTTAGAACGGGTTAAGGCACACCGTGCCATTCGCGAAAATTCCAATACTACACTTGAACCAAAAAATCTTCCCCATGTAATGATTGTAATTTTAAAGTAACAGCTTATAAATGTTTTACTTACGTGACAGACAGTATATGTATATTCTTGTTGGTAATTGAGATTCAAGATTTTCATAGTAAAACTAACAAAGTTTTGACAAAATAAATAAATAAAAACAAAACAACAGACATTCTAGCAATGTCACTAAAAGGAAGAGTGAAACAAACATTGAACAGCATAAGTCTAATCAAAACACTAAAAGTATATAATATATTAAGTTATATATATATCATAATTAGTAGAACATATTTTGTTTTTTGTAAATATTTAAGAAAACTCAGCTAAATGCAAAAAACAAATTCATAAACAAAACTTTCGGCGTACAAGTAACAATGAACAATTTAACAAATGCAATTTAACATAGAAATAACAAGTTGCAAGTACAAGATTTTTAGTTGGTTGATTGGTTGGTTGTACACTGTCGCTTTAACAATAAAATAGTCAAAATATTTTTGTATTTATTGTTATTTATTAATATTATAATATGTTATTATTATTTTAATTATGATGCTTATGAAACTATGGTATGATGAAAAATTTCTTTGATGTATGATAGATTCGAAATTAGGGTATACTATGGTATGGTGGAAAATTCTAAAAAAAACTGATAGTAAACATTGCATAAACAATTTTATTGTAAGAAAAATGTTAAAAAACGTTCTTTTGTTTTTAAATATTTCGGTTATAATATGAAAATATATCAAATTTATAAAAATAATAATAAAAACTATAGATTGAGTAGAGGATGGCGTAACGCAGTATATGAAGTATAAAATTATAATTCAAAATCAAGACAGGGTGGTTGGTAATCTATTGAGAAATTTTAGCTAAGGGGAATATGTATAAGCCTCATCTGCACATAATTAAACTTTTTGTTACTTTTGTATAGAAATAACAACGTGTGCAGACTTCCGACTTTATTTCGACTAAATGTCAGTTAATGAAAAAAGTTTAAAGTAAAAACTGAGAAAAAAATAAAATTAAAAAAAAAAAAAAAACAAACGCACAAAAAACGACAAACAATTCAACGTCAAATTCCATTAAAAAATTTGTGAAATATTGCAATGAGTTTGACATAAATAAAAATTTTTAATGTGTTTTTATTAAAAAATTTTTGCAAGTATTTCTTATATAGTGTGTTTATTATTATTAATTTATTTATTACTTAATTAAAACTTTCATTTGAATTACAATTTCATGTAATAAATAAGTATGTTTAACAATTTTATAAAAATAACAGGCAATCGAAAAACAATATAAATATGAACACTTTATTCCTTATACGCTCAATCGAACTGCATCCTCAGAATTGTCAATACACCTGCAGGATTTCCAGATATTCATGCTTGAAGTTGGACAAAAATCTGTTTTCAGGTTTATGGCGTAGTTACTGGAAAAAGTGATATATGGCATCGAATAGCCAAAATCTTCCTTATCAAAATATACCTTCGAACTTTTCCATTAGAACTCTTACTTTCCAAGTTATGACCCTTTGACAAAAAAGTATTTCAGCCCCCCCGATACTGAGAACGAAATTATGTTAGTATCGAAGAACTGATTTATGGTTAAAAACCACTCAAAATCTGTTGCAGGGTATGGCACTAATACAGCCAATAAAAATGGGCGATGCCACGCCCCAAAAATATTTCCTACTTTGTATGGGGCTGAAATACCCTCTCTTCAAAGAAACATAACTCGGAAAGAAAGAGTTCTATTGAAAAGTTCGGAAGTATATTTTGATAAGGAAGTGTGTGGCTATTCAGTACTATTAAAAAATAGAGATTCACATTTTCCTGTAGCTACGCCTTAAGCCTTAAAACAGCTTGTTCTCCAACTTAAAGCAAGTATATCTCGAAATCCTGATGACGCATTCCAATTCAGCGTCGAAAAGTTCACAAGACTGCATATAAGAAATAGTGTTCATATAATTTTTTTTTGAGTGCCTGTGTAACTAAGAAAAATTTTCGAAATCTCTTCAGAATACCATTTCCGATGAAAAAAAATTTTTTAGGTATCAAATAGTTTTGTGCACAGGACGTGTTTTTTTGCATTTTCTCGTAAATGATTATATTAAGACAAAATTGTGGCTAGGGCGGGTTCTTGAGGCCCTTGTTTCGAAAGATAAATATTTTCCAATATGGGCGGAAAATTTTCTCAAGTCGCTGACTCCGCATTCGGGTTTAACTTTTTTGAAAACAAAATGGGGGATTCACAATGGCGGACAATATTATTATTGTATTGGGTGTACAACTTTAAAACCGGATTTGACGGTGGATGTCCGTACTAACAAATATCGTCAAAGCTCGAACTTTATATATATGTCATTTTGAAGGTACATTTGACAGCTGTCAAAATCAGTCAACAAAACAATTTTATCTTGTGTGCATCATTATTATTTTTCACGATGAATAACTTCGAAAATTGGAGAAAAAGACAGCATTTGTGGGAGGTTCTGTTGGGTAATTTTTTTGCAAAGAAAACAGCTGCCGAAAGTCATCGCATTCTTGTAGAAGTTTATGGGGACTATGCTCCAGCTGAATCAAGCTGTCGTGAGTGGTTTCGACGGTTTAAAAGTGGTTATTTTGATGTCGAAGACAAAGAACGTCCTGGTCAGGACCAGCTAGGTGTGATCCATTATGAGCTGTTGCCAGGTGGCCAAACCATTAATGCTCAATTCTATCGTCAACAATTGATCCAATTGAAGCAGAAAATCCAGGCAGAGCGGCCAACGTATGCGACCAGACATGAGTCAATCATTTTCCACCACGATAACGCTCGGCCACATATTGCTGCCCCAGTCAAAAATTACCTGGAAAACAACAAATTTTTCCTCACCCGCCTTATAGCCCAGACCTTGCACCACCAGACTACCATTTGTTCCGATCGATGCAGAATGCCCTATCAGGAATACGCTTCACTTAAGTTCAAGATATCGAAAATTGGATAGATTAATTTTTGGCCGCCAAGCCGGCGCAATTTTTTTGGGATGGAATTCATAAATTGCCTGAAAGATGGGGAAATGTTGTAGCTTCCAATGGACAATACTTTGAATAAAATATATTGTAACATTTTTCCACAATAAAGCATCAAATTTCGCTAAATTTCCTTGACAGAAATTAAACACTTAAATGATCGAGCCGTTGCAACATCATAGAACTTTCAAGTTGTAATCCACAGAGTACAAAATTCGTGAATTTGGGGTAGAAAATTAGGGATTTATTTGATGATCCGAATATCCTTCTTATATTAAAACAACTAATATCTAAGTATGCAAATCTGCAGTAAATAGACGAAATTAAACTTACTACAAGTCGTATAAGGTAGAACCAATTAATCTTTAAGATGTACTTGTTTGAATTTTAATATATTTTTTAGAGATTTTTGGAAGAAATTAACATTTTTTGAATTTATCAAGTTCAAGTTGCGAAAACACAGAAATGGTATTATTTCTTGGCATTTTTGTACAGTGCGATATTAAATATATTCTTTGTAATAAATAATCTGACGTCTGATCTATAAAATAATAAAATAAGTTTAAAAATTAAACACACTTTATAAATATTTAATATATTGCGAATTACGAAAAATGGAAAAAATCGTGTGGTTAAAGTAATACAGTAAATGAAATTTGAATGAAAGAATTCACACTTTGCATGATGGGAGGTTTGATGAATTTTTTTTTTTTTTTATATGTTATAAGTCTCTTTTACAGCTTTTTAGTTATATTTTGTGAAACATAAAATAATTTTTCACTTACCGACATCATCTGACTTATAATTTTGTATTATCTCAGCTAATTCAAGATTACCAGCAATAACGGCAACCTAAAGTTCATATAGAAAAATTTTTAAGAAAAATAGAGAAAAAAATAAAATTATAGGGATATATTTTTAAGTATATTTTGAAAACACAGAGTACAATTAATCACAAAAAAAACAAACTTTCCACAAAATAAACAATTTAACTCATTTCCCGTTAGACTTTCATAAACTTTAAGTCAACATTTTTTCAACAAAAGTACACGCTTGTGCAAACAACTAATAAAAAGTCTGAAATGGGTTTGTATTTTTAATGTGTCTTTATTTTGGTAAAATTGTATTAAGTCAATGAAAATTAACAAGGCATAAATTCCATGAAAACTCTTTCTTAAATAAAAAATAATAAAACAAAATCAAAAATATTCAACGCGATCAATTTTGTGACTTCACATTATGAACCTCGGAAACTAATGTTAATGTTTTGTATAGTCTCCTAGTGTATCAATAACTACTTTTATTCTTTTGGGCGTACTATCTAGAAGAGTTTCACAAATTTCTGGAGCAATAGCGTTCGAAGTATTTTGAGCCTAGGCCAAAATTCATTAAGAGTTCCAGTTTCACCTTCCATCGATTTTCTCAATATGCCCCATATGTACTCAAAAGGATTTAGGTCTGGAGAATACGGGGGTCATTTTATTGTTGTAATTACATTATCTGGAAGTCATTTTTGTGTCCTCTTTGCATTGTGTTTTGGGTTATTGTACTGCTAAAAGACAATAATCGAAGCATTTACCTTCGAATCTTGTAAAGTACCAAGCAAATGACTTCGTAGAATTTCACTGTAAGACTCTGTTGTTATTCGACCTTCGATTTTGGTAACCCTACCAACACCTCTAGTGGTCATACATACCCATACCATTAACAAAGTAATTTTTCTCAAGCTTAGTGAATAGAATATGCTTACTATGAGGTACCTCTCAGCTAAAATTAGGCTTAATATCGCAAATAGTACCCTCATTTTTTTTTTGGGCTTAAATTGTCACAAGAAATGAGTTAAACTGCTTAGCATTAAAGCTTAGTATTATTTTTTAAATATAACCATAAAAATACCAAAAATAAAAAATAAAATTATAAAAACCTTGTAAATAAAACAAAGTTTTCAAACCAAATTCCTATATACAAAAAAATATAATACAAAGTTTTCTTCAAAAAATTACAAGTACGGAAAGCTTAATTAAGAGTCATAAAAAACCCTAAATATTTTCAAATACCGATGAAGAATACAACCATATGTATATTAAACTTATTCAAATACTACAACAAACAAGTACGAAAGGATTAAATACAACTACATACACAAAGAGAAAAAAAAAAAACATATAAGCGACAAAGTAAAAGTTAAATACCTGATAGGGAGTTTGATTGGCATAATTGAGGGCCCCACGTTGGGCGCCACGAAATAGAAGCATTCTAGCACAAGCCTCTTGGTTGTTAACAGCGCATACATGCAATGGCGTATTACCGGAAGCGTTACGGCCATCCATGTCCGCACCATAAAACAATAAATGTTCCAAATGGTGGACGAGACCATGTCGGCAAGCCTAATTGTTGTTTATTCATTTATAAGTATATAAGTAAGTAAGTAGGATTTTTTTTTAATATAAAAATAGGAAATTTTTTCTTTAATACTAAGAAATTTTTTTTTTTAAACAGAGTATACAGAGGAATAGCATTGGTAAAATATATATATACGAAGTTAAAGATAGTAACAAATCTACAAAGTTTTTTTTTATTTTCAATTGATTCCAATTTATTGCATAGATATAGTAAAATTGTAGAAAAAATTCCCAATTCCAACACCGCATTTAGGAGATATCCAATATATTTATTTTATTTTTTTAACCGTAAACAGTTTCGTAATGTTGTTTCGTTTCCTTTTGTTATTTTTTTTAGTGTTAAAAATTTAAAAAAAATTTATATAAAAAGAATATAATTTTTCTAGCTGGTCACCTTTAAATTCTGAAACAACAATATTTAGCATTCTCTTTATTATTAGATGTAAATACTAGCGTTTTACTACTAGCTTAAAGTTTTTAATTTTTAGTTTATTTTTTTTTAACTTTAAAGTTAATATTCCTGCATAACTCTGTTCCATTTAACATGTGTCTTTAGGTGTAGTAGCTCTCCAGCCTACTCTTTCAAAACTTACCTGATGCACCTCTTGCCAACCTTGATTATCTTGTATACCGAGCGTTGCATGATCGTGTAATAAGCTTTCGGCTATTTTTGGATCACATTTTCGTGTTATGGAAATATAAAGTGGTGTAATGCCACGCCCATCTTTGTAGTTGGGTGATGCGCCAAGCTCGAGAAGTGTGCTATAAAATAATGTACACAAATTTTGTATTGGTTCATGGGTATACATTAGAATAAAAAAACTTGAACAAATATTTTTAAAATTTTTGGCTAAACTTACGTCACCGCCTCTAATGAATCTTTCTCCACTGCCTTGTGTAATGCTGTTGAACCATCCTTTGTACGATAATCCAACAAAGCGCCACCATTTACCAGTGCAATTAAAACTTTATTTGGTTTTTTAGCTGCAGTTGCCACAGTCAATGGTGTTTCACCACTTTCGGGACAATGAAAATTCGGGTCCAGCCCTTTGGCACACATTTTGGCAATTTTCTCCACATGCCCACCATTGATGCATTCAAGAAAACGTCGTAAATTGGCGCGTGTATGTAATGCTTTTAATTGACGTTCATCTAAATTTAACATTTTATAGACGCGACGTTTATATTTGAGCTGTGAAATTCACAAAATAAAAGAAAATTTAGTTTTAAAGAGAACTTAATTTTGTCCAAATAAAAAAATTAAAAAGCCTTACCTCCAAATAACCGACTGGACCATTAAATGGATAATCACCCAGTCGACGTTCCTCATCGAGAAATTTTCCAGCCTTGCCATTTGATGGTGGACAAAATAAACCATAGTTGAAACTTTCTTTAAGCTCCTGAAAAAGTTAAAAAAAAAAATCATTAGTTTAGGGAAGTATTGCAATATATTCTTAAAACTTAGCCTAAAAGTATGCGGTCAAAAGTAATATAAATTTGTAAATGTTTCATTCGATATGAAAGCGTTATGCTTAGATGTTTTCATTGCCTACTTTTAGGCTTTTTCAATAATTTCTTTAGTGTAAAAGTATTTAGGCGGAATTGTGTTGATTTTAAACACTGATATTTTTGTTAATTTAATCAGGCTTTATTAAAAACGCTTTAATATTTAAAATCAATCTTGTAAATTCTCACTAACTAAAGTATCTACAAATTAACTTTTGTAGGTCAAATGCCTTTAGCTTATTTTGTTAGAACAATCTACGCCTCCGGAGAACACACATGCAAATATCATAAGCAACTTTGCTGTACTGCAACAGAGTATTATCGCATATTTGCTTAAATCTGCTTAGAAATGCATGCGGTGTTGAACTTAAATTACTTTGTTTGTTTTGTGCCCTAGTAATGACCATTTAAAGTACTATAGATATAAGAGTATTAAGGGTATATATTTGCCTGGAGCCAATTGTAAATTTTATTGTTATTTGTATGAAGGCAATATGCATGTTGACTTATTCAATTAAATTTATTAAAAATGTTTTTAATTAATAAATATTGTTGTTGTTGAAAAATTGCAAAATGGCTGTTTAATTAGTTCAATATAAATTTATCATACTTCAATCAAGAAAAAGCGCGTTGGTACTTCCATAAGTACTATACAAGCAAAAAAAAACAGTCAATAAACTAACTTCATAATTTATCTATGGGAACCTGTCTATCAATCATTAAAATTCTCGTAATTTCGAGAGCCTGCATTGTATGTGAACAATAAATCCGCCATTGTAGGTTTTAATTGTAGCTAGCGTAGCATGTCTCAAAACCAGAGTGTGTTACCAACTAAAAACAATTTGGCAAATTTTCACAGCAGAAGGAGCTAGTGAGCCCTATGATCTATGCATATGGCGATCGTGTACAGTGAAGTTTATCCGTGGCCTAGTAGTTAAAGTACCGCGTTTTCTTTCATTAGAAAACCAGAGTCACGGGTTTGAGTACGATTTCTGACAAGATTTAACTAAAACTGATCTGATGAGGCTATATACACTTTTAATAAACATTGTTTACATATGAAAATACATAAATATGTATGTGGAAATAGTCGAAACATATGTATTTTTTTTTTTTATAAAATTTCAGTACTCAAATACATTCCCAAAAGAAAAACATACCCTCCAAGCATTTTTTGTTTTATAAACTTTTTTCGTAAGTTCCCTTATTTTTGAGTAAAAAATCGTTTTTCCGATCTTGTCATTGAAAAACGTAAAAAATCGATTCTTGAAACCGAATATTATCTATAACTACTCCAAAAAAAAAAACTAGTAAGGGTGTAACTTTTGGCCTAGCCAAAAAATAAATACCCTACACTGCAGTGTTTTGAAAATTTTGCTTGTAAGCGAGGTGCCACTTCTCCTTGTCCGATTTCACCCAATTTTTGTTGAGAGCTTTCATTTATAGTTCTTAGTGTCTGAGTTAAATTTGGTTCGAATATCTCAAAAATCGCTTTCAGTATAGCGTTTTGAAGCTTTTGCTTATATGGGAGGTGCCACGCCCTCTTGTCTGAGTTCGCTCAGTTTTTTCTCAGAGCTTGCGCTTACAATTTGTAGTATTTATGTGTATTTTGGTTGCATTGTCGTGAAAAATACTCCTAAAATTGCATTTTGAATATATTTTTTGTATGGGCGGTAGGCGTGTCCGTTAACCGATTTTGCTCATTTGCAATCCCCCGAGCTAACTTTGATGACGGAGGCGGGGTACCAAATTTCATTGAATTATCTTGCTTAGTTTTTCCAAAAAGTGTATTTCCACACACACCCAGCCGTTACCCAGCCAGCCACCCAGCCAGCCAGCCACCCAGCCAGACAGACGGACATGGCTATATCGACTCAGGAGGTGACGCTGATCAAGAATATATATACTTTTCCATATCTGCCATGCCTCCTTCTATGCGTTACATACGGAAGGACAAAGTGAATATACCCTGGGTGTAGGGTATAAAAATTTTTAGTCTCTAATATTTTTGTAAGAACATAATCTTCATTTCTAAAGCATTCTTTGGTATCTTTTTCTAAGAAAAAAAAAAAAAAAAAAAAAAAAAGAATCAAAAGTGCTCCGTTGGTTTTTCTCAGAATGAAAACCAAATGATGCAGATATCGTTTTTAAGAGTCCCTCCAACTTTTGAGTCGGTTTCGGGATGCATCTAAATTTCGACCCGGTCTATTGTACAGTAATAGTTTGTGAGATTTCACCAAATGTGAAGTGTTATTTCAGTTGTGTATTAATATCGTCTGAAGTATGCCTTAAGCTGAAACTCGAAACTAAAACTATATTACCATAACAACTGTGGTAGTCTACCTTTTTTTGGTCAACTTTTTTTCAATAGGTAAAGGATTTTCTACACGAAACTTATCCTGATAATTCTTAAGCTTTGGGATGTCAGTTAAAAAATTATTGGCAGTTATCTTTGATTTGAGTAAGTTAACACAAATACAAATATTCCGCTGATTTCGAAATTTACTTGCAAGTACATAATTTGCAGTATAAATAAGGGAGCTAAAGTGGCAATGCATATAATAATTTAACATGTATGAAATCAATGTTGTTTTTTTTCTTACTTCCTTCCTACATTCATTACGTATCCTTTCGAATCCTTTTTGCTTGTAATTTTCACTTAATAATTAATGCAATGTCACATTTGCAATGCGCACCAAACAGAAATGACACGCACAAACACTCGTAATTCGCTTGAGAGACCATGTTAAAAAGTTCTGTGGGCGTGTAATATCGCATAATGTGGCAACGCATCTGCAGACAAACAAACGGCAGCAGAAGATAAAACAAGAAATGAGCAAAAATTTCAGAATGATATTATTAATTAAGAAAAAAACAAAAACCAACAAATACATGATGCCACTTAGTCATAAAAAAAAAAAAAAAAAATAATAAATTAAGAGAATTTAATGCATACAGGAGTACTTAAGTAGTTGCTAAAAAGGAGCTATTTCAAATTACGGGAAAATGGGAATATGCCAACTTTATTTAGTTGCCTATGAAAATATTAATAGCACTTTTTCTTTGTCTCATTATTAGGGTACTAAAACGAACAGAAGTACTTCTTTGAAAAACAAAAGTGCCCTAAAGTATGCAATATGATATTTATAGCAATTTCTGTGCTTTAACGCAACATAAAATTTTTGTTTAACAGATGGTTTCCTTTTAGGCTTGCCAATTAAAAAACATAACAGTTATGCGATTAAATACCCAAATATTTTTTGTTTTTCTATTCATATCATAGAGTTAAAATTAGCAAAATCTTCTTTGACAAAATTAAAAATAAGACACTAAAAGGAAGAGGCAATGTTTTTTCAGAATGAAAAAATTTCTAAGAAAATATTCAATTTCAAAGTGCTTGGTAACCCTACTGTCGCATATACACACAAAACCTTAATTTAGGTTTTGAGCTTTCGGCGAAAGCTAAAATTAGCAATATTTCACAGAAAGACCAGTATGTAAGTACACTGAGAAAGAAATCCGTTAAATTCAAATGAATTTAATGAAACTTTATTGAAAATTTTCAAGTGGAAATTTGTTTCATTGAATTTAATGAAACTTTAAAGAAACAAACTTTTACTTTCATCGAATTTAATGAAACTTTAATGAAAATTTTCTCTGCATTTCTCATTAAAAGTTTCATTGAATTCAATGAAGGGGAAAATACGTTCCATTAAATTTAATGGAAATTTGTTTCATTGAATTTATTGAAACTTTTCTTGAAAATATTCATTGAAGTTTTATTAAAGTCAATGAAATCAATTTTCCTTTTCAATAGATTAAGTGAGAATGGAAAATTTTTCATTACCATCAAATCAATTTCATGACAGTAAAAAACTTTCCAGTGTGATAAAATGCATTATCTGGCAGTGAACAATTTTTCATTACCATTTAAATAATATTTTTGATTATGAAAAAATTCGCACATCAGTAAATTTAGTGGAAAAAATTTATCACTCTATATTTATTTAAATTTAAAGGAAGTGGAAAAATTTATAATAGTGAAAGGCTCAATGAACTAAAAATTTTGTGCACTACACCCAAGTCTGATTATAATGTGAATGTGGAATAATTTTTGCAAATGGTGTCATGATTTTATACGAGGGGTACTATTTACATATATTTCGGGAACTGGCAACACTGATGTCAATAGCTAAAATCTGGCAACGCTATTATAAAGTTTGACATTTTTTAGCATAAACGTACTCACAACGTTTTAATGTACAAGTGCTATTTGTTTTGTTTACAGTGAATTAAGAAAATCAATTTGGACAACAAATGGAAATTTCAAGAAAAGGTTTTCGTTGGATTATTTTTCACAACTTTTGACATAGATTACCTCAACAAAAATGTCAGTTCTTTGTATGGCTATAAAGCACTATCAAGAACCACAGTATATCGCTGGTATAGTGAATTCAATCGCGGTCGTCGTTCGGTCAACGACGAATTCCGTGAAGGTCGTCCAAAATCGGTTGTTGTGCCACAAAACATCGATGCAGTGCATGAACTGATAATGCAAAATCATTATGTGACATATTGTGCGATAGAGGCATCCTTGCACATTAGTTCCACTTCAATTTTTCGATTTTTCGATTTTGCATGAACACTTAGTTGTAAAAAAAATTTGATCTCGTTGGATACCCCATAATTTATCAATAACTCACTGTAAACAAAACAAATAGCACTTGTACATCAAAACGTTGCGAGTACGTTTAAGCTTAAAAATGTCAAACCATATTATGGTGTTGCCAGATTGTAGCTATTGACATTAGTGTTGCCAGTTCCCGAAACATATTTCTATTAGAGACAAATACAGAATCAATAATAGGACAGTTATTTTCTTTTCAACTTAATATTATTAATTTGACATCTGCCGATCAATTTTCTACAAAATGGAGTCCATTTTTTTCATTTCCAACAAAATGGCAGATAATTCTCATTATGACATTACTTTTAGCATTTTTTATAAAACAAATAAAAATAGTGTAGTCCCATTTTTCTCTGTGTATCTACATAGAGCTAAGTATATACCTATGAAATTCTTGTGAATTAATAAATTTTCTCTTATCTACCACTTTTACTGTATGAAGCTCGTACTTGCACTAAAAAAAAAGAGGGCACCAACATATACCTACCAATATTGCATTTAAGTGTGGGTACACTTGTACTTATGGGTTATGTTCCGAAAAAAATGAAAAGAAAAACATAACTCAAAGCACTAAACAGCATAAGTTGCTTGCAATAATGAGATAATAATAAGGCAAACCCACTCCAACCCAACCCAACCCACTTTCTTTTGGCCTGTAAAGTGGCATTGTAGCACCCTTTTCGAGAAAGTTTTGATATGAAAGCTACCCTTCTTAGTCTTATGGGGGGAAGCTCTTCTGTTTTTGTTGTTGCTGTGGTTGTTTTTGTTGTCTAGTAAAGTCAATGAAATCGGAAGTCTTCTGTGCATTCATCTAAAAATAATAACTTAAGCACGTGCATACTTTGGACATTTCATTCATATGGTTGAAAAATATGTATGGGGTGTGATATGCATGTTCCATGTAATGTACTTTGCATAGAAGCAGTAAGTGTCTTGTAATGTTATTAAAGGTGCCATAATAGGGGAGAGTGAAAAAGAAAAGCTACAAAAATCAAGCACAAATCATGGTTGAAATCAGGTTTTTTACACATACATATTTGTATAGCTTTGGATTTGGTGCTTTTGGTCATTTTGTTGCAGAATTTAAACAAAAATTGTGTTTTTTTCCCCAAGCCCAAGTAAGAAAATATAGAAAAACATAAAAAATATCGGTAAAAGCCAAAAAATATCGAAAAAATACAAATATATCAGTGAGTGTCCCAGAAAAAATGTTAATAAACCTTCAAAAGTATCGAAAAACATCTAAAATATCGGTGAAAGTCCAAAAATATCGAAAAAACATAAAAAATATTGGTAAAAGTCCACGTTTGTCCGAATTGATTTTTCATCTCTTTTCATCTAACAGTATAAGTATGAAAAATTCTAAATCAGAGGTTCCCAACCGGTTTAGCATGTATCGAATTTTAGGCATGATAGAGCAATTTAAATAAAAAGGAGTATCTAGGTTTGCATTTTTTTCCTCTACCGATATGTAGCCAACTTTCTGCATACTCAGTTTTAAGATCCATTTTTTTTTTTAATTTAGAATTATTGGAGCAATATTGGGGTCATAAAACAACAATAGAAGCAGCTGTGATTCTGAATTCAACGGAATTATGCTATGTATGACATAAAGCAACCTCATACATTTCGCGAGATGCACGCCAGGTTTCAAGTTTTTGAAATTTTTCTTTTTTATAAATTATTTGCCATAAAGCCTGTCGATTAGAGGGATCCCTTCTTAAAAAAAAAGATCTGGTAAATTAATATCAGACACCCTAATGGCACATTCACATCATTTCTTTTGCTCCAACTAAAATATTTGTACTTTTATTATACCCTACACCCAGGGCATATTCTCTATGTCCTTCCGTTTGTAACGCAGGGATGTATATATATTCTTGATCAGCGTCACCTCCTGAGTCGATATAGCCATGCCCGTCAGTCTGTCTGGCTGGCTGTATGTGGAAATACATTTTTTGGGAAAACTGAGCAAGATAGTTCAATGAAATTTGATACACTGCCTCCGTCGTCAAAGTTAGCTCGTGGGATTGAAAATGAGCGAAATCGGCAGACGGACACGCCTACCGCCTATACAAAAAATATATTCAAAATACAATTTTAGGAGTATTTTTCACGACAATGCAATCAAAATACACATAAATACTACGAATTATAAAAAACTTTGCATATTCGGACAAGAGGGCGTGGCACCTCCTATATAAACAAAAGCTTCAAAACGCTACCCTGAAAACGTTTTTTGAGATAATCCAACCAAATTTCACTCAGACACTAAAAACATGCTAGCTCTGAACAAAAACTGGGTAAACTCGGACAAAAGGGCGTGGCACCTCCAATATAAGCAAAGGTTTCAAAATGCTTTACTGAAAGAGTTTTGTGAGATAATCACACAAAATTTCACTCAAATACTAAGAACTACATATGCACGCTCTGAGCTAAAACTAGACGAACTCGGACAAAGGGGCGTGGCACCTCCCACATAAGCAAAAGCTTTAAAACGATATGCTGAGGTTTTTTGCGTTAACCGAACCAAATTTTACTCAGACACTAAGAACTATAAATGCAAACTCTGAGCCAAAATTGGGTGAACTCGGACAAGAGGACGTGGCACCTCCCACATAAACAAAATTTTCAAAATACTGCAGTGCAGGGTATTAATTTTTTGGCCAGGCCAAAGGTTACACCCTTACAAGTTTTTTGATTAGAACTAGTCTTTTTTAAATAAACATAGCATGTAATCAGAGTAACATCAGCATCAGTAACGTCAGCATTTGGTTACTTTCATTATTTTAATTAATAAATTCCATTGGCATACAATGAAATGCAGAACAAATCGATGAAAAATCCACCCTAAATAACTGCAACTTTGCACAACATAAAATTTCAACTTTACAGATTTGAAACAAATTTTCAATATTTATGGCAATTGAAATCGTAAATTAGAAAAATGTAAATGTAAATTGTAAACACTTTACAACAAAGAACGATGAGATGATGATGACTACAATGATGAAGAAGAAAAAGTGGACTTTTTATGGCAGCAATAAAAAGTAACCCCCGCTCTTAACCGAAACAAGGCAGGGCAGTGCTTTTATTTGCTGCAGCATAAATTTTTCATTACAACAAAATCTTGCACACGTTTTTCATTGTAATTTTATGCTGCAAAAAAAGCAAGCTGGATATCCATTTGGTAGTGGGGTGGTGGATCTGGTGTTTTCCACCACCACAATCAATATGCATGCAAGGTATGTTAGAAAAATGTTTCAACAACAACGAAAGTATTTTAAGCAATTTCAAAAAGTAAATTAGAAAAATTGTTGCACTTCAACAGCAACACAGCACAGCAACACTTTATACAAATTGTAACACATTAAATCTTAAGGGATTCCAGTGCAAAATAAAAAAAAAAACAGTCGAGAGCTACAGCACACAACATAGATGGGGGTGTTGTAGTAAGAAAGTGTTGCATAGTTTTTGGCGCGCTGCGGGTGGTATTTTCCAGTTGAGAAACTTTTGACTGCTGCTGTGTATGGCAAATGTTGCTGTTTAGAATGTTGTGTTGCTACATAAATTTATTGCTGCTGCTATATTAAAAACACTTTTGCAACATAGTGTCGATGACATATTGTTGCAATTTGTAAATTTGTTGGCAACTAAATTAATAAATTATTTAGTATGAAGAAACGAATATTTATTAGACCTATCGCAAAAAATAAAAATGTAAAAAACCTTGCTCCCAGGGGATAAAAAGTTTCCTATTGGTGCAAGTATCAAACATAAAAATTTTCGTTCTGATCGGAAAATATTTGACCGTGCCCCCAGGCCGTTGAAGGTCGGAAAAACGCTATTTAGTTATATGAAAATATGTGGCTTTAGTCGAAAGAATTAATCCTATTTTTGAAACTGTTTGCCATAAGTGGATGAGATTTGTTATGTAAATGAACAATACTTGAGTCAATTTTATTTAATGGGCGATGCCACTCCCCCTCCACCCAAAATTCGTCGTATCTCTGGAAGTATTGGGCTCAGGTAAATGAGATTTGGTACAAATCTAATTGGCACTGGGAAAAAATTTTCAATAAAAAATGGTTGGGGCCACGCCCTCTCTATCTAAAAAAAATAAATTTGTCATATCTCTGAAACTATTGGGTACATATGAATAAGATTTGATTTTAGATGAAGTGATGCAAACACCTGTATCAAATAGCTCATATATGATAGGTCTAATATTCATGATATATGTGTGCTTTTAGAAAGTTGCAAAAAATTAGTTAAATAAATAATTTTACAATTTATTTTCAACATCAGCAGCATTTGGGAAAATCCATTCATTGCTGATAAAACTTTTCAAGATATGAAAATTGTATTTAATATACCTAGAGAACAAAAAACTCGAGAAAAATTGGAATAAAAAGCACAGATGGCCTGTGACCCACTTTAGCAAATAACAAAAAAAAGCAGCAACAACAATAAAATAATAAAAGAAAAACTAGTTATTATACTTACTACAAAAAAAAAAAAAAAAAAAAACAAAAGCAAAAAATAGTAGCAACATATGCAGTTGCTGCTGCTGCAACAATAAAATGCTATCGTGCAAAGAACTCTAGACTTTTCATAGATTGTCGCATTGATAGTGACTGCTGCTGCTGCTATACAGCCAGTCAGTCAGTTAGTTAGTTAGTTAGTCTGTCTATACAGTCAGTCAGTAATTGTTGTGGCGACTATGCAACCAACAACCAACAGCAGCAGCAACTATAGAACTAGTACGTTTGTGCTCATGTAGTTGCTGTTGGCTTAATTAAATTGCTGCTATTGCTTTGCTTTTGCCTCCAACAACTTTAACATATCGTTCTGTCCACATTTGTTGTTCATTTCAAGCATGAAAAACAAAGACTTTTTCTTGCACTTTTATTAAATTTCTTTCTTTTTTAACTAACCCATTTTGAAATATTATTTTTTTAAATCATAAAACACATTTTTTTCGAGCAAAACCAACTCTCACTAATGGCATTTTCTCACTGTTTACGAATCTGAAGTAGTTTTTTTTACAAACACACTAGCCTTTTTTTATTTCAGGAACATCACATGTCCTTTGCAAATTACAGCTGTGTGCAAAAAAACAGCAGTGCTCCATACTTATATAACGAAAACATTGATTAAAAAAAACTTGTTTATGTCTATAATATAACTTTCGTACTTTTTTCGAAATTTGCAGTTGGGTTCTCAGATTTTTATAACAATTCACAGAGCTCTTCTAAGTGCTAAGTATGGATACCTGTCATTATTTGTTTCGCGAAAAAATTTTTTTTGCAAGTTATGGGCAGGGAACTTCAGATTGTCCAAGTAAAATCGATGCAATTTTCTTAAAATTCTTTAAAAAACGCCAAATTCAGTAAATGACCTAGTTTTGGTTCGCAATAATAACTTAAAGTCCGATATGGTGGACAGACAACAGCTTTAATCCGGATTATAAACGTAAAAATACAATTGAGGAGTGGTCGTACCAAAGGGCCTAAGTGCCATTTCGAGGCAAAAGTAATGTCATACTTTTTATGTGCCTAATAGTCTGTTATTTGACTGTTATAATTTTTTCAACATAATGACATCAATTTCACGCTATCAAGAAATTTTTTAGTGAAAACAGAAAACAATTTAATTAATTTCTAACAAAATACCACCCGTTTCATATTATGACACAACTTTTGCCTCGAAAAGGTACTTAGGCCCTTTGGTACGACCACTCCTCAATTGAAAATTTTACCCCGACAGACGACAGTTTCTGCATTAATAGTGGAGTAAGTCCGATTTTGATGATTTTTTTTTTTTCATAAATTTGTTTGTTTTGTTTTAATTTAAAATCAGAAATATTTTGGAGCCGAGATGGAATAGCACTCGGAGCGTAGTACTCTTTCGATCTTGCCCTTTTTTTTGTTCATTAGAAGACATTAATAGTAAGTAACTGTGTACCAAATTTTATCAAAATATCTTGTATCGTTAACGAGATATGACCGGATTAAAATTTAGGGCGGTGCCACATCTCCTCATGTCTATCTACAATGTTATAGTCTAGCTCATTCTTCATTCTATGCTCATGTGCTTCATTTTCCACAATTTCACCAAAATCGCACCAGCCGTTCTTGAGAAAAATGAAATTTTAGGTCGTAAAAGGAGAGAAGATATCTCAAAAACCATGCGAGATATGACAATTTTGATGCCACATTCGGATTTAGCATTGCAAATAACATCGAAAATTGCTATTTTTATTTTTGTATGTTGTATAATTTTTTTTTAGTTTCAGAGATATTTTTAAAAAATATAAATAATTCCGTCCCAGCTCTAAAATATTTCTGATTTTACATTGAAAAAAAAAAAATAAAAAAAAAAAAATCATCAAAAATCAAGGCAAGGTATCAACCAGACAAGAATTGCTTCCCATCTTGATGTTATTGATCCCAAAATTCTCTCAAATTTTTAGGATTTTGTTTCTTCACTGCTTTCTTTATACGTCCAAAGGTTCACGATCGTGTTAAGGTCAGGAAACTAAGCTGGCTCATGACGTCAACTTTGTTTGAAGCAAATCAATTTTTCGCTAATCTCCTGGTATAAATTGGGTCTTTGTCAGTTGAATACACGCAATTCAGTATAGTCTTTCTTTGCGTAACCGACCAAGATTCGACTTGACATCTCCGATTTATATAAAAATTGGTGGAAAGTAAGTATTTGACACACATATAACTGTGGTAAAATGATTTTCCGAAATTTCGAAAATTTCCAAGATGGCGGCCATGCGAAGTTCGATCCAACCTTTGGATACTCACATATGTATGTAATGAAAATATTTTGATTGCATCGCAATGTAGTGATCGAAGCTTTAACCTTCCGTTTAGCGGTAACCCAAACTTTGTGGTCTGACAGGCCGCATATGTATGCATGTATTTTAAAGGTGTTTTTATCGTTTCAATGTTTGAAATGTCGCAGTTGATATTTACAGACACAAAAAAGTTTTAAAATGTTCTAATAGACGACCACGCTACACGGAGGCTAAGGAGGGAACGGTGATAAATTAAAAATTAAATTTCGTAATTAAATATTTCAGACTTAAATATTTAGTATTCGCAAACAAAAAAAATAATTTTTTTTTACTAATATCAAATATAAGAAGGCTACTGAGTATGAAAACAAAGAAACTTATTTCTTTGCAAAAAAGTATGCCTTAGCCATAAAATATCTCGAACGATTTTACAACAACATCCAGAAAAATATAAATGTAAAAAATTCTAACTGATTCGTATATTACTTAGTTACAACTAAATAATATAACTCAACTAAATAGGCCAGTTAATTAGCAACACTCATGCATTTATCAACATAAGTACATATGTATTTACATTACCAGAGCATTACCAACAACAGCAACAACATATCACATAGCAATTATCATCAGCAACATTCTCTTCATAAACCCGGCTGATTTCATAATTAATTGCCGCTGCTACACTGAGCACAAATAAATAAATAAATAAACAACAATTGCTGCCAACTTGCAACAACAGCAGGTTAACAACAACGTCGAGAACGTCACTCAAAATTCCGACAATTCGTCATGATTAATCAAACGAACGAATGAACGAACGAACGAACGATTGAATGAATGATGAACAACTTACAGCAACTTGAGGAAAATCACATAAAAAAATACAACTTGGTAAATGCTATCATTGGTGTTATTAAAGAATAAAACCAAGACAAATATCGCAGTTACATAGCGAACAACAACAATAAGCTCCTCTCCTCAGCGGGTTACCAAAGCAATTTGATGCATTTATGTTGTTGCAGCAATAAAAAGTTCCTACAATGGATGATAACAACCAACAACTTTAACTATCGAATGAACTAAAACAAACTAAGTACGGATATATAGAACACTAGAGAAATACGAGTAATAAACTTATTAGGAGGAAAAAATAAGCAAGATAACAAAGATAAACTTCCTGCTTGAGAGAAAAGTAAATGGCGGAGAAAAGCAGCAACCTAAAGAATTGTAAGCAATTTAAGTTAACAAGATACGGAACGAACGAATGAGCAGACGAACTGATGCAGTGACATCTATTGGATTAGTTTGGATATCAAACTTGTGTTTTGTTTGCAATAAATTGCATGAGCTTAACCTATTTTGAACTAGTTAGATTGATGAATTTGTTATATTGACAGATTGATATAAGCAAACTAGTACAAAAATAAAAGTCAACTGGAACCCATACCATTCTGTAGTCAAATAAACATTTGGTTGTTTCAAATAGGCAACTGGTTTAAATATTAAAAATGCAAAAAAAAATATAAATGTTCATTCTTGGGATCGAACTCAAAACTTTTAGATTAGAAGCGCATGGCATTACCACTGTGCTAAAGTAACATAAATGAGTAGCTGAAAATGACGTGCCTAATTTTACTTATTTTTTTTTAAGTGTTTCCATATACTGGCAGACAGTAAGCCTAAATTATTTCAAGAGGTTTGATTTCAATGGTGTATAAAACCCACTAAATTTTATCCTTCGCTGAGGCAACAGAAAAATCTGAAGGACATACAAAATAATCGGAAATCGTAACGAATAATTGTCCCCAACACAGATAGGTCACCGTCACCTATTTTATTGTTGACACCAGATAAAGGTAAAAGAAGTCAATGGAAAGAGCTAAAGCCTCTCAGCGTATGCAGAACATCTCCAAGCCTAATGTTGATGAATTTTCTTCAATGTTGTCATTTATGATTAGAAAATTATTTAAATGCCACCATTGATCCAGGGCAAACATAGCCTTTGGTTGGGAGTAGTTTCCTTAAAATTTTGTGATTTTAAATCATAAACTCCAAACAAAAGTGGAGTGGTACTAGCAATATGAACTCTGAAATTCGCATTACAAAAGGGAGTGACAATACTCCATTAAATTTTCATAAAGTCGTTCCATGCCCAACGTAAATAATATCTTGCGTTTTTTTTTTTGTGGATAGTGACAAACACCCCTTCACATAATTGTCTATGACTTGGACATTTCTTAAACGTTTTTCATGTTCAGACCATTTTTGGGAAGATGTTAAATCTGGCTATAAGCGTTAGATATTCGTGTTTGGCAAAAGTACTAAATTTAGTACTATTTTAGTACTAAAATTGCAAAAAACTGTTCATGACCTAATCGTTTTCATCTTCCAAAATATACAGTCTTGACCAAAAGTATAAGGCATATTAAAATGCACAATGCATGTTCATTAATTGAACAATGAATAAATGCTTACCAAAAACAAAAGGTTCGGTTTTTTCGGCTTTTTGTCGGTCAGTGTTAACTACTAATTTTCTTACTTTTATCGGCACCAAATTTCATCAAAATCGAATGGACGGGGTCAGTTCTTGTAACGATCTATTAGAAACTGACAGAAATTTAGAAAACACGTATGCATATTCTCCAGCTAATGTGGAACGTCAAGTTCATCACCTGCTTAGGCCCGAATTCACAGTCATTTGTTAACTTATGACAAGGGTTTAACCAGCAACATTTAATTTTCAGCGATTAGTTAACCCTTAGTTAAAACCCCAACTTTCATTGGTTAATCATTAGTTAACGAACAGTTGATGCCGAAGAATTATAATCCACATAAGTTTTAAGAAAATTCTAAAAATATTTTTAGAAATTTTGAGTCTGACGTCGAAAGCGACGCAGATATTGACGAAATTTGGAATATTGTGGTAAATCTTCGCCAATAAATTTTTACGAATCGCACGTATTTTTGTTATTCATTGCAGGGTTTGATTTTGCTGAGCTATTTTTTAGCCTATTGATTTGCTGTGCTGCGACTATAGAAAAATTACGCAGCACAGCACTACAGTCGAAGCACAAATTTAAAATTGAACTGTCTGCTGTGCTGTGCTGTTTTTTCAATTCATAAGCAGTAGCAGAGCCGAAGCTCTTTTTCGAAATCCGATCGCTTGCTGCTACAGTTGAAGTCGATTATTTCAAAATGTTTGCTTCGCTGCTGCTATGCTTTCGAAAGAGAACGAAGCAATAGCAAAAGGAAACAAAAACATTCAGGTTGCCACCTGGTTTTTTTTTTGTAAAATTAGCTTAAACCATACATTAAAAAAAAAAAATTAATTTTAGCCTTAAACCGCTTAGATAAACTTTTAAAAAATCTAACATATTTTTTTAGGGTTGCCACCTGGTTTTTTTAATAAAATCAAAACTTTTTTTCAATAAATTGCTAAAAATCATAATTTTCTCTCTATAAATTGACATCTTGGGTCTAAAAACGACGAAACAAAAATTTAGGGTAGCCATATTAGGGTTGCCAGACGTTTTTTCGCAAAATTGCGTTTCTTTGTTGACTTTCTTTATTGAAAGTTATAGAATCGACCCAAAAACTCATAGTAAATTTTTTGGGGCTGCCACCTGGTTTTTTTTAATAAAATCAAAATTTTTTTCAATAAAATGCTTAAAATCATCATTTTTTTTCTATAAATTGACATCTTAGGCCCAAAAACGACGAAACAAAAATTTAGGGTTGCAATATTAGGGTTGCCAGACGTTTTTTCGCAAAATTGCCTTTATTTGTCAACTTTCTTTATTGAAAAGTTATAGGATCGACCCAAAACCCATTGTGATTTTTTTAGGGTTGCCACTTGGTTTTTTTTTTAAATAAAAATTTTCTTCCAAAAAATTCCTTAAAACACCATTTTCTCTCTATAAATTAACATATTGGGTCCAAAAACAACGAAACAAAAATTTAGGATTGCCATATCAGGGTTGCCAGATGTTTTTTCGCAAAATTGCCATTCTTTGCTAACTTTCTTTATTGAAAAGTTATAGGATCGACCCAAAAATCCATTGTACTTTTTTTAGGGTTGCCACCTGGTTTTTTTTTTAAATAAAAATTTACTTTCAATAAATTACTGAAATCAACATTTTCTCTCTATAAATTAACATCTTGAGTAAAAAACAACGAAAAAAAAATTTAGGGTTGCCATATATTTTGTTCTGTTATTTTTAGACCCACTGTGTCAATTTATAGAGTGAAAATGTTGATTTAAGGAATTTATTGGAAAAAAATTTTGATTTTATTAAAAAAACCAGGTGGCAGCCCCAAAAAATTTACTATGAGTTTTCGGGTCGATTCTATAACATTCAATAAAGAAAGTTAACAAAGAAATGCAATTTTGCGAAAAAACGTCTGGCAACCCTAATATGGCAACCCTAAATTTTTGTATCGTCGTTTTTGGACCCAAGATGTCAATTTATAGAGAGAAAATGATGATTTTAAGCATTTTATTGAAAAAAATTTTGATTTTATTAAAAAAACCAGGTGGCAACCTAAAAAAATATGTTAGATTTTTTAAAAGTTTATCTAAGCGGTTTAAGACTAAAATTAAATTTTTTTTTTGAGATGTTTGGTTTAAGCAAATTTAAAAAAAAAAAAACAACATGTGGCAATCCTGAAAGTTGTTTCTGCTGTGTACAGCGAAAAGCCGAAGTTCAAACAGCCGAGTTAAATAAAAAGCAAAAGCACAAACGGAGCTATGCTTCGCTTCGTGTTTGTGCTTGCATGGTTAAAACTTTGCTTTTTTCAATAACAAAAGCAATAGCAGAGCACAAAAACAAAAATGTGCTTGCTTGAATTGCTTTGACTTCGTTCGTTGAAAAAAAGCACAGCAAGCAGTAAGCCCAAAATGTAAAACGCAATAACTGACGCAGCACAGTTCAGCAAATTTTCGTTGCTATAGCTATTTTATAGTCAGCAGATCAAACCCTGATTCATTGTTATAGTTAACCAAAACACTGTGAATATGAAACATTAGTTAAACTTTTGTCACTATTTTAGTTAAATAATGGTTTAACTAATGACTGTAAATCCAGGACTTAGACTTTAATGATATGCGTTGACATTGACTAAGGTAGAACAACAGTAAAATTACACATTCTTCCAGTCATGTCATTTGATCATCATCCTTTCATTATTCAATTCCAGCTTTCTTTCGACCGAGTGATCAAAACATAGCCATTTCATGCAGTCAAATATCTTGATGATATCGGGGACTTTCTTATAAAGAGTAAACATTTAGGCAACGTTGTCGGAAGCTTGTTGGGCTTTTAAATAAATTCGAAAAAAGTAGCCGCCAACAGAGACCTATGATCAAATCGAAATATGAGTATACTAAAAACGATTTTTTGGTACTGCCTAAGATAAAAATAGTTGATAATGTTATTAAAAATAGGCAAACACTGGAAATTAAATAAAGAGCATTTAGCAAGCATTTAAAAATTTAAGAAAGAAGAAAGCCTCGGAACAAACTCTTCTCGAGTTCAAGCAGATATTCATATTAGAGACGGATGATTTTGTAGCAGTTCTGACTCAAATTTAAATACTAGCGCTAGAAGATGCATTAAATAAACAGAGATGAGACCTCAAATACCCAGTTTCTTTAGGGCTGAGTTTCTAGGAGTAACATATATAATATACACGAAGCTGCATTCGATATTAGTCAACATTCCATTTGCAGAACTTCAAAAACTACGTTCTGATGAATTTAAGGGTCAATGACTAAAATAGCGTCCGTCTATTTTTATTTCTTAAAAAATTCTACATATATTAATTCTTTGCTGTGCAACGTCGTGGTTTTCAGCTTTGTCATGACATCAACATCAACATCAGCTGCAGCATGTTGGATTTACAAATGTTGCTCGTAGGTTTTTTTATTTTTTTTTTCTTTTACAGAGAAGCGTGCAAGCTGCATAAATTTGTACTAAAGCCCAAAAGACAGTCAACCAACAGCAGCAGCAAAACGAGCGCGAGCAACCTTTGAAGGCTACACGAGTTTATATGGCTAAAATGCTGTTTCTTTGGACCTTTGGTCAAAAAGATAAAGAAAGAAACAGTAAAAGAAAACTGGTTATTCCTCTTGAATTTGTGGGGGCAGGCAGTATTCAGTTGTAACCAACCAACTATACAAACCAACAAGGAGGAGTAACTATACAAGCGTACAAGCAACTTTGGTCCAGTCGGAGCAATTTAAATTGCTTAGATGTTGAGTAGTCGTTTTGAGGGTTTTATTTTGTTTTTTTCTTGTTATTTGCGTGCTATTCTTTTATATTAAGGACTTAGAAGGTTGAATTCTGTGCGCATCGAGTGGAGTCATCACCATGGCTGTGTGCTGGCTAATAAATGCTCGCATTTTGCGAAATGCCATTTCAGCAAGGAGAGTTTTGGCTTTACGCAAGCAATTTGAAGTGAGTAGGTTTTTCTGTGATTTTTTACATGTTTTCTGTCATTCCTAGGAGTTTTCCATTATTGCGTGTGGCATTGATAACAGACCGAAGGAAGCCTTATGTGGCATTGAAGAAAATGTATAAAAACCCTAACATTTATGCTCTTTATTTATTTATTTATATTTTTGCTAACAGTTTTAATGGGTATCTAGGACCATTTTCATCAAGTATTAATTTAATCGCAAAATCATGCAATCATATTTTTTAACTTTTGTGTGCGTCAGTCATTTTTGAATGACGTCAATATAGTATTATAGGATTTCTAAGTCAATGTCTTTAAATTTACGCAACCCCTTTTTATCATTGATTTCTGGCTGACACAATATTGTTATCAATTTTAATTAAACATAATTTCATAGTTTAACATATTACGGTTTGAAGAGAAGTTCTAAGTCAATAATCTTAATGCGTATAAATATAAAATCGTTAATGCGTATGTTTGTCACTGTAATGACATTAAATAGCCCTAATCTTACATATCAAACTATACGTTTAAACTTTTACAAATGGAACTTTACTTTCCAAGTTATCAGACTTTGAAATAAGGGAACCTCGACCCCCATATTAAAAATGTTTAGGAAAAAGGAACTCCTAACGACCGTAGCTACAAATCTGTACCAGAAAAACCGTTGCAATGTTGTGAATATTGATTTTAAAATATGTTTTTTTAGAAGCTCTGTTCTAAATAGCTCTCATTTGTTTATGGTCCTTAAAAAGGTTAAGAAAAATGAGGGGGTCAGACAAGGGGTTGGCTATACCTCGAATACAAAAAAAGGTAAATAGCTAATGCGAATGTTTGTCGCCCTGCATCATGCCTAAGCATCTAGCTACATCGAAGCCATATTTACACGATATCCCCACCTAATGTTATTCCCCCGCACCTATCGCAGGTGTCAATTTCTAACTTGATGCATGAATATATATGATATCAGCCAAAGTTCTTGCAATTGAACCAGGGGGTATTACCTCCCCAGACAAAAAATTAAAAATTGCACCTAAAGGATAGTAATTGCAGGGAAAATGTTGAGGAGACAAATTTAATGAAGGTCCGTCATATAAGGATTTTACTCCCATCGGAAGGAGCAAGTTTCATTAAAATGATATTTTTGCAGGGGATCCCCTTTAAGGAGTGAATATAGAAGGAAATTAAGTTCGGGGAAAATATTTATTGAAAAAAAATAATGGAGGTTGTTCTCATATTCCAACCTACTTGAGGCACCCTGGAAAGGACGGTGTCAATTTCATAAAAACGTAATTTTGCAGACGAGCGCAAAGGTGGAGATAAGGGGTAAGTATGTTCAGAGTTCTGGTGTCAAATTCTTCTCCAACAGGGGAACTCTGAATGAGGGGAAAAAATTACATAAAAATGTTAATTTTACAGGGGGCCCCTAAGGGGTGATGTACCCTCCAACTTAAAATATAATATTTCCACACTTATAGCAGCCATAAAACTGGAAAAGTGGATATATATTTTATTTGCAAAATATTCTGAGAAAATTGAAGGTACTGGGGCAAACGGCTTTGCACCCCTTAAAAAATCACTTAAAATACATAATATCTGCAACTACATATAGTTGCTATGGATATGAAACTAAATATTTGGACTAACATTTATTTTCGAAACACAATGTGAAAAGTGGTTGAGTGAGGGGAGGGGGTACGGTCGCAGAGGTGTACCATACATACACAAAATCACTTTAAGTGTTATATCACTACACCTGTGGTAACCATCGTTATGAAATTTGACATGTGGATGCATATTTTATTAACAGAGCACCATGCGAAAAGTGAGGGGAGTACAGAAAGGGGTTGGTGTATCAGCATACACAAAATCCCTTAAATAGCTATATCTCAGTACTTGTAATATAATTGGTTGAGATAAGTGGGGGAATGGGCCGATAAACAAAATTAATTTTGCTTGTTCAAATTTAACACAAAATATTCGGGCTTATTTGACAGTGGCTTTTGGCTGCATAAGGGTGTCCCATAATTCACGCAAGATATGAGTTAAACAGAAAATTTCTTTTTTTCAATTTGAATTTTTTTTTATTGGGACATAAAGTACACACATAGGATAGCGTAAGGAATATCATATCCGGCATATGACCTCTACGGCCTAGCTGGCACATACGCACTCTTTTGTCGAAATTTTCCACGACCATTTTGCATAAATGTGGCTGAATTTCATTGATGCTGCATTGAATCTCTTTTTAGTACATTTTTGCGAGCCCTAAACTGTCAGCTGTCAAATTGTCTTCTTTTTTGGTTAACAAGACCTTACCATACAAATGGCAACAAATTCAAATGTGGCGTTAATTATGGGACAACATTTAAATAAGCTATGTATCAAGCTTAGAAACTTTTGGCGCCCATTATTAAAACTTCAGATGACGTTGGAATGTTGCCAATCTTAGCAGGAAAAAAAAAACAATTTTTTTCTATGTCAAAGCATAATGTATCAATGCAAAGAAATGACGACTGCTGATAAACGTAATGGTTAAAATAATCATGAATTGACATAAATTACGTTTGAGTCATGTTTTTGTGCTAAATTGCAAATAATCAACAAGTATGCAATTGAAAGAAGTATTAAGAGCTCAAAAGTAAAATAGAAAAAGTATAAAAAAAAAATCGATTAAATGTTTATGCGGCTGCGCACAATTTTTAGTTCTATACATTTATAGCAGAGAAAAGCGCAGCAATTGTCGATTTGTTTTTTGTTGATTCGTCGTGATTTGTACAATTGATGCTTCGTTTTCCTAATGATATGTTTGAAGTTGCGCATGCGCATTTCTCTTTTTTCTTTTCTACTTTTTAGCTGACGACAGTGCTCGCTTAGAAAGCGTCGTTGGCCAGAACAGCGATCATTGTGGTACTGACCACAATTGCTCTTGTTGATGACGACAACGAACGAGTGGTTGCTGTTGCAATGTCGTTGGCGCGCATGCGCAAATTGTGCACTGTTCTTTTGGCCCAGAAAAAAATGAGGCACAAAAAGAATAGTGAAAGATACAAGAATGAGTTCGAGTTGACGTAAAGAATAGCGAATGTGCTATAAGAATTGGAACAACATTAACGATGATGGTATGGAGCTATTTTTTTTTTTTTTATAAAGGGTGTCCCATAATTGATTTGAGCTTTGCGTCATTTTGTACGGTAAAGTATTATTAACCAAAAGAAGAAAACAATTTGACAGCTGACAGCTTAAAGTTAAAAAAGTTGGATGGAAAAAGGAGATCTAAGGCTGCATCAACGAAATTTAGCCAAATTTATGCAAAATGGTCTACAAAAGAGTGCGTAAGCGCCAGCTAAGCCGTGGAAGTTATCTACCCAATGTGTTATTTCACACATAATCCTATCCTCTGTTCTTTACGCTTCAATAAAAAAAAGACACAACTCAGAGAAAAAAAATTGTTTTTTTTTTTAATTCAAATCTTGCATGAATTATGGGACACCCTTGTGTTCCTCAATTTTATTGTTGGCCACTTTCAGCTGCGCCTGGTAATACAATTTTCTTTTAAAAGTTACGGCGAATTTATTACTGTTGTTGCCAATAAAAACTTAAGATAACAATTTGAGGTTTTGTAGGAACATTTTCTAATAGAAATTTCAGCAGTTCAAAGTGTGGCAACAGTTTTTTAAAGTGCTAGATTTAGATTTATTCTGCAAGTGCTGATTTTTTCCATTAATAGAACAATATTATAAAAATATATAAGTATCTACATGAAAATTCGCGTATAAAAATATATATGAAAAAATAATAAAAAGAAAAAATTCTGCAAACAATTAAACACTAAAAACAAACAAAAGCAATTTACTTGCAACAAATTGTTTTTTCCTGCCACGCAGCCACAACGCAATGTACACAGGCAGACGAGTGTACACACATAGAGTACAGCACACTCACGCATATACACATGCAAACAACGACAACAACATGCACAGTGGCAGTGTTGCCATGTTTTTTATAAATTATTGCTGCTGTTTGTGAGTGCTGACTACCGCCGACTGCTGGTGATGCAGAACAAAGCAACATTTCCGCATCAAGTTCCGTTAACAGGATGCTGGAAACCGGGTAAGGACGAAAACAACTGTGCGCCTGCAGGTAACATTTTTCAATTTACATATACAGGCATGGAAAAAAATAGAAGCTGCATATATACATTAGGGCGTTTCACGAAAACAACTTTTTTGATTTTTTTCAAACCTTAAAGCGGATTTGGGTGTATTATGGGATAAAAATAACCCATGAATTTTTTCAGATTTTTTATTGGTCATTTAGAGGTCGCGATATCAACTTTTTAAAAAAATGTTTCCAAACTGTAAAAATAAATTGTTTAATACCTGTTTTATTGTTTTTAAATAACTCTGACTAACTAAATCACTTACTTTTGAGTCGCTTGGACCCGTAGAATACGAAAAAAGTCATGAAGATGAAAAACTAGCAACGCCCTACTGGATAAACCCGTGTATTGAACATAATATCACTGATTTTTTGATATTTTTGTCAATTAATTGCCTAATTTTGGTAAAAAAACGTTTTTATTAATTGTGAAAAAGAAACGTCAAAACATATTTAAGAACATATGAAAAGGTAAGTAAATTAAATGAGTCATATTCTAAAACAGACAGGGTAATTTGCCTGGCACAGTGATCTCTTAAGCTTAAAATTACGATAACTCATGAACGGTGAGTCACACGTTTAAAGTAAAAATATTTGTTTATAGGGAATTACTTGCACTACAATCTACATATGACTTTTTTCAGATGACTTATAGTTTAGCAGATATTTTTATAACAAACCAGAAATTTCGAAACAAACCGTTTTTTCAAAAAATGTCCAAAACGGTTAGTCCTAGAAAAAACTTTTTCTCGCATTTTATAGAACGTTAATTCCCTATAAGAATCTCTCCGAACTGTTTTTTCGTCCGACTTACCGTTCATGAGATATTGCGTCTGGAAATTAGAATAAATTCACTTAAATTACACAGGTTTAGAAAAAAAAGAAATGTCATGGCGTTTTGACCAGACTATGTGTTTCCTAGGGACTTTGACGTCCTGAATCCGACTCCGGAGTCCGTTTTTTTCCAGAACGTCTGAGAAAAAAGATTTCAAGGTCATATGGAGGTCAAAATGGTCATATGTCATTTAGTGATCAATTCGCTAAAATTCTGAAACTAATTTTTTATCATTGAATTCTTAGTCCTTAAAAAGAATATGTTATCAAAAAGCGTCTCTGGGACCTAGTTTCGGAGATATAGCCATCGGAAGATTCCGATATATCTTCTATGAAAACCGCTTTAAGTTGGGAACCACTAGATGGATTTGAAAAATATTGGTGTCATATGAAAGGTATTTTGTTGTTGTTGTTGATGTATTTGTTGTTGTAATTGAAAAATTTCAAAAAAGGTCATATCTCTTCAGGACGTCAAAGTCCCTAGGAAACACATAGTCTGGTCAAAACACCATGACATTTTTTTTTTTTTTTGTAGGCCTGTGTTATCAATTGTCTCAAAAATGGTCCAAATGTAATGCAAAGTCGCTCATTTATATCAAAAATGGGTCAAATGTAATGAATAGTCTGTCATTAGTACCAAAAGTGGTCCAATAGTGTATCGATTGTGACACTGAAATTATAACGTTACTGACTACGTATGCACTGTTTGGAAATTCGCCGACAGTGAAAAAGAGCAAACGATAGTGTATCGGTCTACTGACTTGCGCTGCGTGAAGAGACCCGGGTTCAAATCCTCCACTTGAATTCCAATTTTTAATTCTATTAAAAACGACGTATAAAAAATAAAACTAGTAAGGGTGTTACCTTTGGCCTGGCCAAACATTAAATACCCTACACTGCAGTATTTTGAAAATTTTGCTTATATGGGAGGTGCCACGCCCTCTTGTGCGAGTTCACCCATTTTTTTCTCAGAGTTTGAATTTATAGTTCTTAATGTTTGAGTGAATTTTGGTAAGATTATTTAAAGAAATGTTTTCAGTATAGCGTTTTGAAGCTTTTGCGTATATGGGAGGTGCCACGCCCTCTTGTCCGATTTTATCCAGTTTTTGTTTAAAGCTTTCATTTATAATTCTTAGTGTCTGAGTAACATTTAGTTCGATTATCTCAAAAAACGCTTTCAGTATAGCTTTTTGAACCTTTTGCTTATATGTTGTCCGACTTCGCCCAGTTTTTGCTTAGAGCTTGCGCTTACAATTCGTAGTATTTATATGTATTTTGGTTGCATTATCGTGAAAAATACTCCAAAAGTTACATTTTGAATATATTTTTTGTATGGGCGGTGGGCGTGTCCGTTGTCCGATTTCGCTTATTTTCAATCCCCCGAGCTAACTTTGACGACAGAGACTGTGCACCAAGTTTCATTAAATTATCTTGCTTAGTTTTCTCAAAAAATGTATTTCCACACACACACAGCCAGCCAGCCAGCCAGCCAGACAGACAGACGGACATGGCTATATCGACTCAGGAGGTGACGCTGATCAAGAATATACATACTTTTCTATATCTGCCACGCCTCCTTCTCTGCGTTACAAACGGAAGGACAAAGTGAATATACCCTGGGTGTAGGGTATAAAAAGCAATAAAAAAATTTCATCCACACTGAGATTAGAACCCGGAACACAATTCTCAGTTATACATAACAAAGTCTTTAGCACATTCGTTCATGAAACTTTTTGACGTTTTTGTGTAAAATTTGTATTTTAAATTAAATTCTTTGAAATTTATAAATAAAATAAAACAATTGGCCTTTTTCTGGTCACAATGTAATAAGGAGACAATTGACCTTTTTCTGGTCACAATGTAATGCATAAGGAGACAATTGGTTTTATGTCCAATGAAAAACAATGCAATTCGTAAATAGAACTTGGACTAGTCGGTCGCCCATGTGGAGTAGTTTACAAACTAGTTTCCAAATAGTCCGTGGTCCTGCAGATTACTTTATGTTTCAATCAAAAAAAATAAAAGTGAAAAAAACAAAAATGCATATTCTATTCAATTCAAATTTTGCTTGAATTCTGGGACACCTTTTAAAAACAGAAAAAGTTTTACCTTCGATAGCTATAATTTTAATGTAGTCAAAGCACATGAATATTAGCATGAAATAACCTTCAACTCATTTTTAGTATTTATAAATTAATTAAATTTTTAATGTTAATATGATTTAATTCAATTATTGGTTACTCATACAACGTGTTAACCAATGCTGCTATGCCAAATATATTGTGTCTCGTGACTTTTTTATTTTCAATAAAAATTTTGCAATAGCGTTAAAAATTTTACTTTTAACTAAAAAAAAACAATAAACATATTTTTTTCAGAAATTTGTAAAATGTAGTAAAAGTCATGCATGGCGTAAAAAACATAAGCTTATGACATTTATGAGCGTGTTATTTATTGAGTAGTAAACGTAAAAGTATGCAGTTTTCTTTTGCTGAAACATACAAAATTCATTTTCAATGCCTGAGAATGCTTCATTAACTCTAAAATCGTAGTGTTTTGAGTTTTAAATTTTAATTTTATATTTAAGTTAAATTTTTTAAGCTAAGATTTCTCTCGGAGTGTTAAAAAAAGATGACATCAATGATGTATATCATAGCCGCCCACGCGTGCCATCGCAAAGTGCCATTATTTGAAAATCACTTGATCTCACGTGCCACAGCAAAATTTAATTTTTGAAAATGAAAATCGCACACGCAAGTAACGGTATATGCGAAATTTTGAAGAATTGCGATCGACCACCAGCAACAACAGTGTGTTTTGTTGTTGTTTTTTCGTCCACACAGGACTGTGTGTTTTGTTGTTGCAACAAAACGCAAGGGTTCCTATCGAAAAGAAAAAAACAACAACACACAATGGCAACAACAAATTTGATCAATTTATGAACTTTCAGGATTTTTTAGATTTGCGAAAAAAAAAACACTCGCACAAGTAACTGTTAATTTAAAAATCTTTGCTGGTTGTTGTTTTCAATAATTTTAAAAAATTTATGTTTTCTTTTTTATTAATTTTACATGGGGGCCACGACTTTTTATGCGAGTGCCAAATTTTTTTAATTTTACTCTAGATGGGCAGCTATGATGTATATTAATACGAAGCATTCAGTTTTAATGCGACTGCGATGACCTAAAAACTTTACTAGTTTTTTGAAATCTTCGATACAATTTATATGTGAAGCGTTCATACAAAAATCATTTACAAGAAAAGGATGATAAATTTGGGGATAGCGATGACAAAACATTAACCAACAGCAAATAGAATCTACAATATTTAGCTATCAATCATGCATATGTATCAAATGACATGTTGCTTAGTGCTTTATGTAAAATACCAACAGAATAACAAACTAGTAAGGGTGCTGGCCTGGCCAAACATTAAATACTCTACACAGTAGTATTTTGAAAATTTTTGAGTTGAGTGAAATTTGGTTGTATTATCTCAAAAAATGTTTGCAGTATAGCGTTTTAAAGCTTTTGCTTAAATAGGAGGTGCCACGCTCTCTTGTCCGATTTTATCCAGTTTTTGCTCAAAGCTTGCATTTATAATTCTTAGTGTCTGAGTAAAATTTAGTTCAATTATTTCAAAAAACGCTTTCAGTACAGCGCACACTGGTTCAAAATCCCTAAAAGCTGGCCAAAAGTCGTTACGAGACGAAATTTTTTACCTGGGGGTTTTTGAGGTCGCTGATTACGAATTTGATGTTAGATTTTTAAAAAAGAAAATGGCGGATTCGAAAAGGCAAAAAATAACACTTGCACAATTTTTATATCTAATTTAACAATTTATTTCAAAACTTTAACTTTGGCGAATTGCATAGATATTAAACCAAATCCAACAAAAAAATTTACTCGGGGGTTTTTGGGGTCACTGATTACGAATCTGATGTTAGATTTTTTAAAAACAAAATGGCGGATTCGAAAAGGCAAAAAATAACACTTGCACAATTTTTATATCTAATTTAACAATTTATTTCAAAACTTTAACTTTGATAGAGTTGTGTGCAGCGGTAAATTAATCTACATAAAAATGGGTTTTAGATTCCGTTATCACGGAGTATAAGCTGTATAATAATATAAAAATTTTTCCATTTCAGGCGAGCAACACATATTGACACTTGGTAAGCAATATGAGTTAAATTTTCCTATGGGTGCTTTGGAAAAAATCGCGTCAAAGAAAAGAGGCAAAAAAAGGCATCTCAATTTTTTTATATGCGTTAGAAAAGGTTTCAATCTTCTTAAATCCAAAAAATCCTGGTGGTATGACGTTTTGAAGCTTTTGCTTATATGAGAGGTGCCACGCCCTCTTGTCCGAATTCGACTAATTTTTACTAAGAGCTTGCCCCTACAATTCGTAGTATTTATGTGTATTTTGGTTGCATTATCGTGAAAAATACTCCAAAAGTTGAATTTCGAAGATATTTTTTGAATGGGCGTTAGGCGTGTCCGTTGACCGATTTCGCTCATTTTCAATCCCCCGAGCTAACTTTGACGACAGAGGCTGTGTACCAAATTTCACTGAATTATCTTGCTTAGTTTTCCGAAAAAATGTATTTCAACACACATCCAGCCAGCCAGCCAGCCAGCCAGCCACCCAGCCAGACAGACGAACATGGCTATATCGACACAGGAGGTGACGCTGATCAAGAATATATATACTTTTCTATATCTGCCACGCCTCCTTCTCTGCGTTACAAACGGAAGGACAAAGTGAATATACCCTGGGTGTAGGGTATAACTAGATGTTTCGTATCGATGCCCTTTACAAAAAATAAGATCATTCATTTCTTACAAAAAGTAGCTTATAATAAAAATTTACAAAAAGCCCTAATTTTTTTTTGAAAATTTCGTCAAAAAGTATGATGGTTTTTGATGCTTCTGACGAAAAATAGGATCTTTTCTATTTTCTGAATAAAAAGCAGGAGTCTTAATACTTTTTAAAGAAAAGTAAGATATTTTATACGTTTTAACGAAAAGTAAAATGTTTATACTGAGTGAATTCACAAAAAATCATCCTATTTTTCGTAATAGGCATAGAAATGCTCCAGGTTTCGTCTAAAAATGCTATATGTTTTTCGACATAAAATCTGAAACGTCAAAATTTGTAAGATTTTTTATCAGAAATCAACATTGATATCGATTTTTTGGTTTGAAATATTGTTAATCTATATATTAATACGCAAGACAAAAACTGGTCCATCTTTTTTTACTATGTTAGAAATGGAGTACGACTTTAAATTATACACCATTAGAAAGGTATTTGTGTGTAGATGTGCACAAAGTTAAAATTATTTTAATATTGTGCTACTATGCCAGGTAAAATTAAATTCACATTTTTCAATATTAACAAAAACAAAATATACGGTCACACAGAGCTGAAAAAAGGATAAAGCACAAAGAGAAAGACAAAAAGCATAGCACTGGCCTCATGATTTTTGTTTTGTTTATATTTCGCTCGAATTATACCACGGATGATAAATGAGCTTTTTTATTTAGTACCAACCCAATGTGCACAAAAACGGATGAGGATCCGTTTCGAATCCATTACGAGTTCATAAAGGTATAAAAAACGTAATCCGCGGTAACGGATCCATTTCGAACCCGTAACGTGCATCAAAAACGAATTCAAAACGCTTTGTTTGGATAAAAAAAAAAAAAAAACATTTTGAAGCGCTTATTAGCAAATAAACAAAAATTAAATTCCGCAGTGCGGGTCCGTTTCGAATCCGAAACTTATGTAAAAACGAATTCAAAACGGATTTGCTTTTAAATATGTTAATGCTGTATATTTACAGAAAAAAACCATTTTGATGCGCCTATTAGCAATTAAAAAATAATAAAAAGAAAAAAAAGGAAGAAAAATAAAGGGTAAAAATCCACCTCTGGTAGGATTCGAACCTGGGCAAATCCGTTTTGATTCCGTAAATACTTCAAATACGAACTCAAAACGGATTTGCTTTATTTAATTTTTATGATAAAAAAAATATTTTTGATTTGTTTTTTTTTTTTCTTTTTATTTTATTGCGTATGATTTTTTGTAAACTTTTCAAACTCTGTTTGAAAAAATGTTTTTGATTCCAAATTTGAGTATATAACATTTTTTATCAAAAGAAGGGAAGAAAAACAACACAGAATACTTATAAAAAAACAACAGAAATTTGTTTAATATACAAACTTTAAATCTCAACATCAAATAAGTCTACATCAGTTAAGTAAACATCATATCGGTCAATAGCCTAGTTGTCTAACGGCTCGTGTATGAAAGAGTAATACCCCGGGAGCCAGAGTTCGACTCCCGGCCGGGCTAGTAATTCTTTTTTTTTTTGGTATTTTGTTTTTTTTAATTAAAAATAAGCGCTTCACCCTGTTTTCTTTTTTTTTATAAGCAGCATTAACATTATTAAAAGCGAATCCGTTTTGAATTCGTTTTTGATGTACGTTACAGGTTCGAAACGGATCCATAAAAGAAGAAAAAACGATTCGTTTTTTTTTTAGGAATCCTTCCCGCAAACGGATCAGTAACGGATACGTAACGGATTCCGTAACGGATAAAAATAACGAAAATATGAACCCGTTACGGATCCGAAACGAGTCCGTTTGGCACACTGGGAAATAGCAAAAAAAGTACTAAAGTTGGCCAAAATGTATCAACATTATTTAATACATTTGTGGTCGAATTTTGACCACTAGGCGGTTAAAATTAGTACATAGACCATTCCAGCTCTACTTTTATACAGTTTTGTTGTTTTGCGGGACAGCAATGACAGGGATAATACTGAAATGGCGCACAGTTTTGGATTCTTGTGGCACAACGATATAGTTTTTAGTATTCTCGCTGGTCTTTAGCATTTGAAAACAAATCAAAGTTAAATAAAAATGCCATGCACTTACACAAAGATGTTGAATATACTTAGTTAGATGACTTTTCCAATAGATTTAAAAAAATTCAAAATGTATTAAAAAATGATTTTAAAAACACAATTTCTTGTCCAGGGATAGCAAAGTGATCTTTTAAGTGATAGCACTCTCATTTTTTTGCGAATGAAAATGATAAATATCAAATATGTTACTTATTTCTAAAATATCTTATTTCTAAAATGTAACTCTTGATACAGTTTAGAAATTAAGGGATACAGTCTATTTGCTAAGCCGAACTTGCTCCATGATAATTTTTGTTTTTATAAGTCTCCGCTTAAATTCAAAAAGAATACTTCATATAAAATAATTTTAATGATATTTTTCTGCAAAGTCTAAATGCTTTGCTTAACTTATCATATTAAACTTCAGAAAAGATAAGCATATAATTTTCATAACTTAAAGTAATCCATTTGCAATTTCAACCATTTCTTGCTCCGTTAACTTGGTCTAAAATAAATTTTATGCGGTTGCCCTCGCTATATATAACAACAATTGACCAGAAATGGTTTACAAATCATGTCAATGCTGAAAAAAAAAAAAAAAACGATTCAAACAACTCTAGAAATTATACTCTTCTTATTTTTATACTTTTCTAGGGAATTACAAAAACAACAACAATAATGTGATATCGAATAACAAAAAAATAACAGGAAAACCAGCAAAGATATTCTTAGCTAAACAAGGAAACTCGTCGTCGTCATCATCGTAAGTCGTAACCAAACCCACATAAATAACTTAAAGTTGTGCATAGCGCATTATTTGCAACAATATCACAAAGTTAACGTCTTCCTGGACGACCCTGATTAAATTTATGTTCAAAGAAAAAAAAAAAAAAAAAAAAAAATTAAAGTAAACTATAGTCGGTCTTTACTACTAAGACTACAGCACAAATATACAACAACAGTTTAACAAAAACTGAATAGAACAACTCTGCAGGCGTACGAATAACATTAGCCATATTAGCGCTAGCTAGCCAAAGTAACATGATGAGATCTTGCAAAACAGAAAATCAGCAAATAAGCTGTACATCAGCAGTAGCATTATCATCATTGGTGAGTAAGTACATTTTGAACCTCAACAAAGCGATGATCATGATCATTTTGCTACTACTGATGATGATGATGATGAGCATCTTCATGGTCATTATCATAGTGACTGACTGTTGCTGTAACGAATGAATGTTTAGAGCCATAGAACTTGGCAGTTAAGTTCAATTTAAGTATCTACCTCTCAGAGATGCCAATATACTAAGTCAGCGCGGTAGGAATTGAACTCGTTATAATCCGAGTTAGAATCAATCTTTTATGGACCAAGTGATCAACGGTGAAGCATAGCAAATGGTAGTAAAATAGTTAGAGATTTTGTTGTTTTTTTTTGCGCGGCATATGATCTGGAACGACACAAGCTTCATGTGGGTGATTATCTACTCAGCTTACGAGTTGGCATTCTAGCTATAACAAATTTTAATGTTAACAATGTTTCTATGGCGCATCTGACAATTTGTAAAACTTTACAACATTTCTTTCGCAGTCTTTGTAATTTCACGCAGATTTGTATGCTAATTAGTCGTGCAACATCGAAGTTGTAAAGAATTTAAAATTTTTTATTACCTATTTGTAAAGTGGCGTACTTCTTGAATTTTAGCACTTATATGTACCAGATTCGCCCTATTGTCAAAATTTGACCAGAAATGTATTAAATAATTTTGGTACTTTTTGTAGAGTTTTAGAATTTTTTTTGCTATTTGGTACAAAATAGAAAAGCTCATTATCATCCCTGGTGCAATGACAAATGTGAAATGAAAAGAAAACAAACAACAGGAAGTCAGAATCAGTCAGCTTTTTGTCTTTCTCCTTGTGCTGTATCCTCTTTTCAGCTCTGTGTGACCGCGTATTTTGTCTTTGTTACAATAATATTGAAAAATTTGCATTCAATTCAACCTGGCTTAATGCCAAAATATTAAAATAATTTTAACTTTCTGCACATTTACACACAAATACCTTTCTAATGGTGTATAATTCAAAGTCGTGCTCTATTCCTAACATAGTAAAAAAGGTAGGACAAGTTTTTGTCTTGCGTATTAATATATAGATATACAACTTTTTATGTTGGGCTTTGGGAAATTTTTGTTCTGTGCAAAAATACCTTTGAATCTTTGCCTGTTATTCAATCAATTCGGTTTTTTTATGTACTCTATTGCCAGAACTACCAATCGCAATTCCGGCATTTTGAGTTCACACGACTCTGCCTTAAAATTATTCGAACTCAAAGCAACAAAAAATAAGGCACACACGTGTTTATTGTAGCCCATACTTCATTTAAGATTTTATTCATTTGACTATTGTTTAAACAACCGGTTACTTTATTTTTTTTTTTAGTTTACAGAATAGTTCTCAAAGTCACTTATTGTATTGTATATAAATAGATATTTAATTCATTTGCGACATTTGTAAACAAAGTCAAATTTATGTATGTACACACACTGAAAATAATATTGATTACAAAAATCAAATTTACAGTGCCATAGCAGCTTTTCCCAATAAAACGGGTGAATTTTCTTTTATTAAATATACTCGATATATGAGGTGCACAAAAGCATATTTAAATTCAAAAATTTGATATTTTAACTATTTAATACAGATTCTTGAACAAAACTTCTATACGAAAAGCTTAAAAAAAATAATTTTTAATATCTTACTATGAAATTCTAACATAAAGTGTTAAAAACTCATTCTCCGTCCTTTCCCTAACCGCTTCTTAGTGCACTTAATTTGACTGTTTCGCATATTACGTTATTTTCTAAAAAAACATTATACGTCATTGTTCGTATATATATTTCAGCTACTGTTTTTCTGTTTAAACTCTTTGAAAAATTTTTTTTTATATAGAATTAACATAGGGGAAAGTGGGGTGAAGTGGGAAACGCCCCTTTTCGGGCAAACTAGCAAACTTTAGCTGTCATGCGCTTCTGACATGTACTTGCAATGACCGTAAGCAAATCTTTATGGTAAAGCGATGCGTGCATATTTTTGTGATCTCTGGAATCATGCAAAGTTTTTAAGTGATTTTAAAATTTCATTTTGAAATTTTTAAGCATCGATATTTTTACTGTTTCTGGAGATAAACCGATTGTAAGTACACAAAAATATTCTTTGTAGTCTTAATTTTGATAACGCGAAAGGATTCCGTGTAATTCATGGAGTGAAAGAATGAAGCTCACATTTTTTGCAAAATGTGGTACCGGGGTAAAGTGGGAAATTTTTTATGGGGTAAAGTGGGAAATGTTATTTCACGATTGCTAGTCCCCACTTGTCAACGTATTATACTATTTCATGATCCAAATAAGTGTTGTACATTTATATTGTGAGCAAACACTCCGGAAAAGCTAAGCGAGTTGCAAAAAGCAGTTGAGAAAAAACGTTTAGCAAATAAACGGTAGAAAGAGGGAAACGAATCACAAAAAATAGAGTACCAGGAGCAAAAAAGCACCACCAGCAAAGGAAGCGTCAAAGAAGAAACAAAGAAGCTCTAGCTCAGATGAAGATCGTGATTTTTGCACCATTTGCATGGAATCCATGCCCGAAATCATAACCAGACACAATACCATCAAATGCAGCCTAAAGTATTGTCAACGCCCATTTCACTTGAAATGCGTTAATCTCACTACAAGCTTCTTTTATTACTAACACTGTGACTCGGACTTTGATGTTTCATCAGAGAACGATGAATAAGCTACTATTTCACAAATTTTTTTAAACACATTTTTTCATTTATTTTTTTCCAGCAAAATCATTATTTCTTTTCATATTTACTTCTATGGTTGTGTTCCTTGAACCTTTTTTGACTTACAATAAAGATATTAGTACTTTTTTCCAACATTTGTATTAGTTTTTATGAGTTTTGAAAGTTCCCACTTTACCCCACGATTTTTAATTTTTGCCATTTCGGGCATCCTCGATCAAAGCGTCGTACTCAACAGAAAATCCATATTTTCGGTTCGTTTCTTCGGCAAAAATATAGCTTATTTAATTTTCTTTATTATAGGAGGTTGAAACATGAAGAAATAAGAAGTTTTGTTCATTTTATGGAGCTTCGAAAAAAAGTTTCCCACTTTACTCCACTTTCCCCTACATAAAAGTTGTTCCACTCAGTTTTTCTTATTCTTACTGTAAATTTTTCAAATATTGAGTAAAAGGCGAATTGAAAGTGAAGAGAAAAAGGAGATTCAGTATATTTTCAGCTCAGTCTGTTTTGGTCCTTCGATAGTGAGTATTCGTGTCTTTTTTTTTTTAAAGTTAAAAAATTTTGTAAATAACGCAAGTGTGCATCATTCTCCGCGTTAGTTTTTTTTTGTATTACTAAACATATTATATCTATATATAATAAAATCAATAAACAAGTAGAGGGGCTATCCAACAGTTTCAACGTTTTAAAAAAATTGCTATTTTCATTGTGATATTACTGTTTTTGCAACATTTTGTCATTCTCCGTTTAATCATTCTCCGTCGTTTGTTGTACCATTTCATTACTATCCGTTTAGTAACCCTCCATCTGGTTTTTTTGTTAGTTTTACTTAAACTATTTATTTAGAAAATAAAAATTAAAATTTAGTCTGAAAAAACACTTTTAAATTAACATTTTAAAAATCCGACATAAATTTTTAGGAAATGCCACCTGGTTATTTTTGAAAATCGAAATAGTCCAGAAATTAAAGTCATCATATTTTATGCCTTCAAGTAATAAAAAATACAAAAAATAGGTGGGGACAAAAAAAGCATATTTTGGCATATTTTTCAAAGATTTACCAATGCACTTTTATGCGAGTATGCCGCATGCATGCATTAGCAAGCTTTTCTACCTTTTTAATTAAAATATCTCCTAAACTATAAGTCGTACGGCGCGTCGACACCCTTGATTTTGTCTATCACATAGTTGAGTTGGGCAAATAAGTTCCGTAGTTAGCAAATATTTATTTGATTATTTCAAAAATCAAATTGCAAAATAAAGCACAAGCGTGAATAATTTATTAAATCAGGTGTGGAAATTGCACATTTGCTAGCAAAATTTTCCAACAAGCGAAACTACAAAAGCAACAATTTTCGACAAATATCGAAAATGCACAGTGAATATACGAAGTATCGATCGACAATTCAAAAATAAAGACAGAAAAAAAAAAAAAATTGGCGCGAAAAATAACTTCAATTACTTTTGCAAACACCGGCAATTTTTTTTCGAGCTTTTTATTTTTATTTTTAGATTTGCAAACACCTTTCAATACAGCTGGGATTGTTGCGACGATTTTCGCGAAATTTAATACGAAATACGTGTCCGTACACTCAGTGCCATATAGAAATAACAACAACAATGGCGGTATTACTAACAACTGACAGCATGGTGTTATATTGTATTTCTCTGCCTGTCAGTTGAACTGACAGTGTTGTCTACGCAGTTCACAGTTTCGAGTAGTGCAAAAATATATATACATATGTATGTCGTAATATGCATAGCATACATATATACCTGCACTGTTTTTGAGTATAATCCAATACTAATGAATTCAAACAAAGTTGTTGTCCATACTTTAAGGCGTTTACTTTGGAGGCATGTACCGTCAGACAAAACGTTCAATTATGTAGTTGGTTATTTATTTGAAAATTGATATTCAAATTAAAATCTACAAGAGAGATTATGAATTTTAGTTTCTGTAATTAACAGGCAATAAAAAATAATTGGTAGGACAAGATATACATATTTGTAGCCTGTTAGACATACTTATTTCATTAAAAACTTAGATTAATTTTTTATCATAGAAACATAAAATTAAAATTATCAGATTTTCATAAAAGATACCAGTCCAGTGAGGAACTTTTTTTATCGCAAATCGACCCTAAAGGAGTTTGTATAAGACTAGTGATGAGCAAACCAAGAATTTTGAAAAAATCGGTTTTTCTGTTTAAAAATGTAAGTCGCATTAAACGCAGGAGTAATATATGAATAAGGACTGCGTTAGATAAAATTGTCCCATAAAAAATTCAAAAAATCTCTGGAACTTGTAGTCCGATTTTAAAAGTTAGACTCATTCTTGAACCGCCATTTTATTACAATTTTTATAACTTATCTAGAATTTTAATAATATTTTTTTTTACAATTTTTTTATAACTTTTCTGACACTCCTTCCGTTAAGGATTTTATGGTATTATTTGATAACTTTCTAGCTGCTGAACACAATTTTTCTCGAAAATTTTTAGCATCCCTGGCAACTTTTTTTATTGCCTTTATCTCCTTTTTGACCAAAGCCCAGTATCTTTCAATTGGCCAGAGTTCTGGACAGTTTTGAGGATTTGCTTCACGATGCACCAAAATCACATTACAGGGTGGCTGATTCGAACTGTTACCAACTTCAGATAGACTTATCTGACAGATGGAACATGACAGCTGTCTAAAAATTGGCATGATGTTAGTTCATTCTATTGTCAACAAGTAACCAAAAGCATTTGCGCGTCAATTTATTGAAAATAAAAAATTTTCGAAATGGAATTCAAACGTAATAGTGTGATTGCTCTTTATTTGGCTGGAAAATCGCAACCAGCAATTGTTCGTGAGCTGAAACATTTAAAAGTGAATAAAATGTTTGTGTATCGGACCATAACACGTTACAATGGTACCGGCAGCGTTGCCAAACGACATGGTGGTGGTCGGAAAATAACTGCAACATCACCAGAAATGGTTCGAAAGGTGAAGGCCAGAATTGGCTGCCGAGCTGAAAATATCGCGTGAACGAATGCAACACATATTGTCAAACAAGCTCGGACTAAAGGCCCTCAAGTTCCAAAAGGCGCATGATCTCAGTCCTGCTCAAAAAAAAGTTAGGCTCGATAGAGCCAAGGAGTTGTTGCGCTTGCACGCCGCCGGAAATCTGTCACAAATTGTCTTCTCTGATGAGAAAAATTACTGTATCCAGCAATATGTAAACAAACAAAATGATCGGGTTTACTTGACAGAGAGGTCCTACGAAAATTTGAATGTTCGTTTGGCCACCAGGACGCAGGCACCACCGCATGTGATGGTTTGGGCTGCAGTGACTGCTGATGGGCGCTCACCACTCGTTTTTTTGGCTGCTGGTGTAACGTAAACGCCCAGGTGTATCGTGAATCAGTGTTGGAGGGTGCTTTACTACCGTGGGCACGCAAACATTTCGGTCGCAAGCCATGGACATTCCAACAAGACTCGGCACCGTCACACAAAGCTCGTGTGAATCAAGAATGGTTAGAAAAAAACGTTCCTAGCTTCATTTCTGCTCAACAATGGCTCTCAAATTCGCCTGATGCGAATCCGCTGGATTTCTCAATCTGGGGTATGTTGGACAGGAAGGTCTTGACTAAAAAATACCAGAGCGTTGATGCGCTAAAAGTGGCCCTTCAACGAGAATGGCTCAAACTTCTACAAAATCAAATTCGTGGAAAGGCTTGAACTTTTTTTCCAAGCATTCTTTAATATAGAATTCGGAGTTTACTGTTCCAGTGGTTACAAAAGAATTGCTCCTTTTGCCACAACTGCAGTGTGCTTGCCAAACCAAGAACTTACGAGGAAATTTTGACTGCTTTTTTGACTTAAGCTTTTCGTCCGCATTCCCCCGCGAGTTTACAGTGTAACATTTTTGGCCTGGAAGCAGCGTAAAATCGGCTAAGACATACGTTCTGTTGTCCATGATGCAGCATTTGAATTTATGGAAAAAAAATTAATTTTCTATTTTATGGCGTGGTGTTTTGCTTTCGTGTTCTTCATAGCATTTCTGTCAGAAACTTTTTGTACCTTAAATGTCTTCAAACTAGCCTCCTTTTTGGCCTTGCGAACTAAAAACTCGGAACACTTTACCTTCTGTGCCAGTTTTCTGCATGAAATGTTGGGGTTCTCTTCAAAATTGTGACGAAGTTCTTCTTTTTGTTTTGGTCACGGATGCCTTTTTCTTTCGCGGAACCTGGCTTTCGAAACACATCCAAGTCCTCCTTAAATTTTTTCAGAACTCTTGATACCAATTTCACATTAACTTAGCTTTTCCGAGCAATTCTATTGGTAGTCTACCCCGGGTGGTCTTCAAAAATTTTTATTATAGGCTTTGAACTTATAGCTCGTTTGCCATTTTTAAGTAAATATGACTGACTAGGGACAAAATTTGAAAACCATAGTTTTGGTACATTCAGCCCGAGAGCTTAAATTAAACTATGAATATTTTCAATTTTTTCTACAAAATAAAACGTATAAAATCATTATGCAGGCAATGGTGAGTTAAACTACTGGCTGTAAACATAAAACAAACGGAGATAAAAAAATACAAAATAAAATGTAAAAACTCACCACTTTACCAACACCTGAGTGTTTTATATGGCACTTAAAAAAAGACGTGCCACAGCCGCCACATTCGCAAGTGGGCGACCGACCAAAACATAACCAGAAATGCAAACCCAGACAGAGAGAGCCTTTCGCATACAATCAAATTCAGTTGTAAGGTCGTAAAACTCGAAATGACAAAAATTAACCCCACTCACTGTCACTACTTATTCTGTGTGTGTACGCGAATCATTGGGGTTGTAAAGTGGGAGTGTGCCAAAAGGAGTGTGTAAAGGTGTTGTATGGGGGGTTAGAAACAGGAAACACCGAAGCATATTTAAAACATAATCACAGCCACGGCGCCATACTACAAAGCAAATGGTAGATAGACGGGGGGGAAGAATAAAAACTCAACCGACCCCATAATTTTACACAAAAAAAGTTGTTGAAAAGTTGCCTTCCGGTTTCAATTTGTAAGTGTATGTATGTATGCATGTATGTATATGCGGAGACGTGTGTGATTGTTTTGTTGGAATGTGTTTTTTCTGTTACGTATGTAGCGAACAACCCTTGGACCGAATAAAAAAAAAGTAGTAAAAAATTGGCGTCTAAAGCGTAAAAGCAAAAGAAAAGTCAACGCATTGAGTGGATGACAACAACAACAAGAACGGTTCAAATATGGTAATGGCATGTGTTAGGAAAAAGAACATTTTCCAACGCTTACTATTTCTTTGTAGAGAGTTGCAAATGTGAGAGTAAGAAAGTCCTTAAAAGCAATGATACAAAACCAGTTTTATTTTCAACTCTGCTTTTGCTTTATTATGCCTTTTGAAAGACAGAAGAAATGCAAAATATGCCCGCCACCCTAAAGGTATGCAATTGAATGCATATGGCAACAAAGACTTTCAACAGACATTGCCAGATAATAATCTGCGTAGCGCAATGTGGGGTTAATATATCGACAGCTGCTGCTACCTTTGCCTTTTTTACCGTCTTTCTTTCTCCCTAAGCACCCCGTGATCATCTCAACAATCGTTAACATCCTGCGGGGTCCCAATGTCTACTGCGCGTTAATAAATAAACAACAAATCTTAAGTGTGATGACATTTATGCTGTCACCACAATGTTGCCAACAGACTTAAGAAAACGTCAGACAGTTTTCTTCGAAAATAACAGGGTTGAAATTGTATTTAAAAATCTGTTAAAAAGCATAAAAGCCATAAAATTTATAGGTTTTCTTAATTATTATTTTGGGTAATTAATCTTGGGTGGCGGCAATTGTCTTGGGAGGATGCTACACAGTTGGGGGTTACTTTATTGTAGTTAATTGCGAAAATTTATGTTTTGTTGTCGGTGAATCTAAGGAAGTAGGGTATAAAGCGCTTTTTTTTTTAACATTAATCAATGCTACTTTGTTGGTTGGAAATAACCAAAATTAAACAGTTCACTTTGGGAGAAAGAATTTAGAAAAAAAAAAAAAATTTAATGGATTTATCTATGCTAAAAGCTAGTGCTTATATTGAATTCATGCAACATTGCAAAGCGGTTTCTTCAAAATCACCATCCTTTGTAAACAGATCTTCAAACAAAACTAAATATTTTACTTGTCTTTTGCATTCCAATCTTTAGAAAATTAAGTTTAAATACCAATGTGTTAGCTTAAAAAAAAGATATGAATTCTCAATTAGTTGTCTTATTCCAAAATTGAAATGATTTAAAATAATTTTCACATCAGCCTAAAAATATGCAATGTGTAATGGTATAAGCGCTCATCAAAAATGTCAAAGACAAATGCATCTTTCATTCATGCATACTTTTAGGCGCCTATTTAAACAAAAACTTTTTGGGTAAAATTTTTTTAAAACTAAAAGGATGTTTTTTTTTTATAAATGAAACTTCACCATTGATATTCATACTTTCATACTAATACATACTTAATATTATCAATGCGAAAGTAACTCTATCTGTCTGATACCTTTGCACACCTAAGCCGCTAAACGGATTTAGTTGAAATATGGTAGAGAGATAGGTGCAAAGCCTAGAAAGGACATAATATAGTCTTTATATCTAAAATCTTCCCTTAAGGGGGCGAAAAGGGGGGTGGAAGTTTGTATGGAAAATGATTGTGTGCGTGCATTATCACTTAGAAACTATTCGGCTAACTGAGTTAAAACTTTGGCACTAAGTGTATCTCAGGTAAGGAAAGGTTTTTGAGCTATACACGAAGCTTTCCGAAGGTCATGGAAAGGCTTCGTTGTCAAAACGAAGAATATTTAGGTACAGTAGAAGAAATAAATTTATGGTGAATTATCAACTAGCCTTTATTGATAGTTTTCTGGTAAGCCCGAATGTTCGCGAAGTTCAGCCGAAGGCTTCGTAGTCAAAACGAAAAATATGTGGGTTTAATAGAGGGAAAGCATCTATGAAAAACTATCAACTAGACTTAACTGATAGTTTTCTGGGAAACCCGAATGTTCGCGAAGTTCAGCGGAAGGCATCTATGAAAAACTACCAACTAGACTTAACTGATAGTTTTCTGGGAAACCCGTAGGCTCCCGAAAATCACCCGAAAGCTTCATAGTTATACTAGAGGAAAAACATATGTAGCGAACTATCAACAAGTTTTAACTGATAGTTTTCTGGGAAACCCGTAGGCTCCCGAAGATCACCCGAAAGCTTCATAATTAAAATAATAATAAAAAGTGACTTAAAAAGTGTTTTAAGCCACAGTGTATAACCGTATTCATTGGGTATGTTCTTCCGCGAAAAATTTTCTTGGTGGCAAAATTTTTGTGTAACATAACCTTGCAAGACTACCAAGAAATTGAGACTCCGCTGGCAGCCGTACTGGTGACAGTCTTTGTTTTTGTTTATTTTGCAAGTGTTTTCTGCGCAGTTTTTCTGAGCGCTAAGTGAAATTATTTTCGTGTGTTTTTTTTGCTTTTTATTTACTTACAAAAAACTGGCAAAATTATATATTAAGCATAATATATAAGTAGGACCTCACTGACATAAAGAAATTGCCAGTGCAGCTGCTTCTTTTACGTTGTATTTTTGCCAGTTTTTTCAGTATAATTTTATTGTCTTTATTTTTAAATACTAATTAATCTGATTTTAGCATTTAAATCAGTAATTAATTGGTAAGAATTAAAATTAAAATTATTTTATCGTTCGCTTTAACATTTTCTTTCGCTCATTTATTCGACTTATAATCAGTGTTGGAAAACGTTTTTTTATATTTTTATTTTCAAAGTTACTAGTGTGGGTGATTGTGTGCGGTCGCGCGTCGTCTGCCTAGCTAAAGCAATTTTTTATCCTTCCATCTGAATTTGGAGGGAAATTGTTTAGAGAAACAAGTGATTTCGATATATGCGCAGCGTCGGATTCATAGAATTATATACTTTGTGATAAGTGATCACTGGTGAAACGCGTAGTAGACGACGCGTTCTCGTGTGTACTGACCCTACACTCAGTACTAAGCCAATTATTATAGATTTTTTCTTCCTCATCTCTTTCAAGTGAATTTTTTTACACATAGTAGCTTGTGTAACCAGGGATGGCGGACAAGGGGCTAAAGCCCCGGAAAGTAGACCCCGATGGTATGATACCGGGTTTGTCGTCAGAGGACGAACTTCTTGCCTCCAGTCAGGAGACAATCGTCGATGCTTTGGAGAGTACCAGCCGTAGTACTCCCTTAAATATACGACCTTCAACATCCAAAGGCTTGTTCGCCAGACATAGCGATAAAAGCAAAAAACAAAAAAAAAAAAACAAAATCCCAGGCCGCGGTTATGAGGGCAAGGTACCAGAAAGCGCTGTTCATGCTAAGCAAGATAGCTAAGAATGCAGCAGCCGGTACCCCTCATGATCGTGACTGTGAGGATAAAAAAAGGTACGAGGCTGTGGTCGATGAGTTTAAGTCGTACCAGGCCACACAGCAAACAACCACCTATACACGCGATGCTTCGAAAAGAAATAGGTCGAACGACGAAGCCCTAAATGAAGCAAAGCGCACAAAAAAATTCGAGGGCAATGTTATGCTGACATCGAAACCGGCTGTGACGCGGTCTTTTAGCGATGTGGCCAAAGATGGCCTGTGCATGGCGCTCATCGATGAAGTGTCCCGCAGCGGCAAAAAAGCTCTTGACAAGTGGGTCGAGATCGAAGCCAAGCTCTCGGAAATGGTGATGGAGCACCTCCTGAGCGGTGTAGGGGGCCCATTGCCATGTTTTGACAGCTCTGCGATTGCTCATGGATGCAGGGTGATCAAATGTGAGGACGATTTCTCCCGGAAGTTCCTGAGCGATTGCGTAGCTAAGATAAGCAACGCATGGGATGGTTTGAGCCTCAAACTAATCCCAGCAAAGGATATTCCAAGGAGACCTCGGGCTCGCATTTGGTTGCCTCAGATGAAGTTGGATAGTGCAAAGCTGTTGCAATGCCTACGCATCAAAAACCCTAGTGTCCCAATGAATGACTGGTCGGTCATTAAGACTGAGGCACCGCAGGGTAGCAGTACCTCCGTTTTGCTGGCCATCAACGAAGAGTGTCTAGAGCCGCTAGAAAAACTCGAAAATAGGCTGCGTTTTGGCGTAAGATACGCCAAAGTAAAAATCATCCGCCCTACAAGCACTGGTGCCGACACAGATGAGGTCGATGACGCTAACAGACTGTTAGATGACATAAGCATTGGTGGGGACGATGCGGTTACTCCGAGTAATGCTAAAGATCCTACAAATTAACCTGAGGCACTCGAAGTGCGCCTCGGATAATTTTACCATTTTCCTCAGAGAGGAAAATGTTGACATCGGTATCGTCCAGGAGCCCTGGGTACTTGGTTCGGCCATAAAAGGACTTGGCGATAAAAACTACAATCTTTTTTACAAACGAGTAAATGGTAAGCCTAGATCTTGTATCATTTTAAAAAAACATATTAGAGCTTTTCTCTGCCCCAACCTCAGCACTCAGGATCTGACAGTTGTTAAGATCGAAAATGTGGAGGGAGAAGACCTCTACATCGCCTCAGCATACTGTGCTCACGATCGAGCCTCACCACCAGAGGAAGTTCAAAGGCTAGCTGCGCGTTCGTCTTCCAAAAAAAACTTACTTTTGGGCTGCGATGCCAATGCCAGACATACGCTATGGGGCAGCACCGAAACAAATGACCGAGTTGAGTCTTTTTTCGACTTTAGAATAAACTCAAATATATCTATCTGTAACACCGGAAATACTCCCACATTTGTTTTTCCAAGTTCGGAAAACTTTACGGGATGGGAGGAAGTCCTGGACGTTACTCTTTTATCGACACACACTGATATTAGGGTTGAAAATTGGAAAGTTTTAACCAAAAACTCATTCTCGGATCACAGGTGGATTTTCTTCCACTTAAATTTCAAGATAGAAGATCCTCCTCCTTTTAGAAACATCAAAAATACAAATTGGTCAATATTTGACAGAATAGTCAAATCAAAGGTCAAAAAAACTTCCAAACACCATTATTAATACCGTTGACGATCTAGAGAGTAGTGTTAGCTCTTTAGAAAACGCCATGCAGTTGGCTTATAGAGCCTCATGCCCTATAACCCACAGCAGGAAAAAACTTCCGCCTTGGTGGAATAAAGACCTGAGTGACTTAAGAAAGGCCACAAGGAAAATTTTTAACCAATGCCACCAACTGAAAGTATGGCAGCCCTATAGGGACTGCCTAAAAAAATACAAAAAAGCTATCAGGGAAGCTAAGAAGCAGTCGTGGGAAACTTTTTGCCAATCCATAGATAACATCAAGGATTCAGCCAAGCTTGGCAGAATCCTATCTAAAGAGCACTCTTGTCCATCCTTTGTCAAAAAAGCCGACGGATCGTGGACAGAATCTACGCAAGAAGCGCTAGAGCTTTTAGTACAAACTCACTTTCCTGGCTGTGAGGACTTACGAAATTTACCTGTTGGTATTTATCCCATTCAAAATCCTCTGCCAGCCAGCTTCAGCTCAATATTTACCAAAGACAGAATCCTTTGGTCTGTAAACAGCTTCTCACCCTACAAATCACCTGGGCCAGATGGCATTCTACCAATTATGTTGCAAAAACTACAAGATACAGTGAGTCCATTGCTCGAAAAAATTTTCTATGCTTGTATAACCCTTAACCACATTCCTTCTAGTTGGAGGAAAGTTAGGGTAATTTTTATTCCAAAGATAGGCAGAAGTGGTCATGAATCAGTAAAAGATTTTAGACCAATAAGTCTGTCCTCCTTCGTTCTTAAAACACTAGAAAGAATACTAGATGTCTATATTAGGGAATCGCTGGTCAGCACAGCCTCTTTCACCTCACAGCATGCATACCTCAAGGGAAGATCTACTGAAACAGCTCTTCATGAAGTAGCACGCACGGCTGAGAGGTCCCTTTATTTCCGTCAATTTACGCTTGCAGCCTTTCTAGATATCGAAGGGGCTTTTAATAACGTTCGTATCGAAGCTATTAAGGATGGTCTTACCGGGCTTGGGGTAGAGGAGAGTCTTACTACATGGATAGTATCCATGCTTGAAACAAGAATTGTTCAGGCTTGTATGGGTACAAGTCAGGTGGTAAAATCAGTTAGCAGAGGAACACCTCAGGGTGGTGTCCTCTCACCTCTGCTCTGGCTAGTGGTTATTAACACTATCCTTAATCAGCTTAACAAAAATGGGGTTAAGGTTGTTGCGTATGCGGATGATGTGGTAATACTGGTATCAGGCCCCTTTCCAGACGTGATTAGTAATATCATGGAAGGAGCTTTGACAAAGTTAAGCTCATGGGCCAAGGCATGTGGCCTGGGAGTAAACCCAGCAAAAACTGAGCTTATGCTTTTCACCACAAAAACCAAAATTCCAAACTTCAATCTCCCTCGGCTAAATGGGCATACTCTGACACTTTCCAAGACAGCCAAGTATCTAGGAGTCATACTGGATCCAAAACTAAACTGGAAAGAAAACATCGAACTGAGATGCAAGAAGGCCTGCATAGCCTTCTACGCCTGCAAAAAAACTTTCAGTAAAAAATGGGGACTTCAACCAAAAATGGTACTTTGGATGTACACAGCAGTAGTACGTCCAATCCTCACTTATGGCTCCCTAGTTTGGTGGCCGGCCACTAGCAAAGGCTATAATCAGGCAAAACTAGAGAGGGTGCAAAGGACCGCTTGTGTCGGTGTAACGGGGGCACTGAGATCTTGCCCTACCACAGCTCTAAGCGTTATTTTACACCTTTTGCCTCCTACCTCTTTTATTAAAGCAATTGCTTCAAGCAGCGCAGTTAGACTCAGGGAAACCGGCTCTTGGGTACCAAAGCCGTATGGTCACTCCTCCATCCTTGAAAATCTGCAAACTGAGCTCAAGAGCTCAACAGATTACACCTGCCCCATACTCAGTTTTGATAATAACTTTCGAGTATGGATTCCTGATAGAGCTCAGTGGGAAGATGGCAGTATCAACCTAAATTTTGAAACAGCCATATACACCGATGGCTCCAAGATGGAGTGTGGTGTTGGCGCGGGAATATTTTCAGAAAACCTGAAACTATCTCAATCATTTCGCTTGCCAGATTCAGCCAGCGTTTTTCAGGCAGAAGTTTTTGCCATCCTCGAAGCCTGCAAATCATTAGGGAATAATGACATTTCCGGAAAAGTGGCAATTCTCTCAGACAGTCAGGCAGCTATCAAAGCACTGAATTCAGCAATAATAAGGTCAAAATTGGTGGGGGACTGCAAGAAGGAGTTAGTCAGGCTCGGGCGTCGGTTTGATATTGCTCTCGTTTGGGTTCCAGGCCATAGGGACATCGAGGGCAACGAAAAGGCTGACGAACTTGCTAGGCACGGTTCCTCCCTTAACGTCACCAGTGCGGTGCGGGTACATACTCCGCTAGGTATAGTAAAGAAGAGGATCTTCTCTTTTTACGTAACCGAGGCGAACACTAATTGGAAAGCATTGACTACATGTAGGATATCCAGGTCAATCTGGCCTTCATATAGCAGGTCAAAAACTACTTATTTACTAGCTAATAACCGTATTAATATAGCAAGAATTACCGCAGTTTGCACTGGACACTGGGCCATCGGCAAGCATGCTGAAAAACTAGGCATCCCTTTCAACCCCTTTTGTCGGAGTTGCTTAGTTGCAAGCGAGCAAGAATCTCTTGAACACTTTCTCTGTGACTGCCCAGCTCTGGCTAGAGTTCGACTTACATCACTGGGAAAGCCTTTCTTCAATACACTCAGCGAAATTGCCGACATTGAAATTGGCTCGCTGCTCAATTACCTTAATAGGACTAACTGGATATAGATATCGTTAGTTAGGTGATTAAAATTTTCACATACACTTATACCAGTCTGTCGAGTCACTTTTGTGGTATTAAAATGGCACTTTTAGTGCTACTTAGGTTTTAGCTTGCATCGCTAAACCGCCACTCTAACCTAACCTAACCTGGGACTCCCAAAGGCTTCATAGTTAAAACGAAGAATATCTAGGCATATAAGAGGAAAAACATCTTTAATTGATAGTTTTCTCGGACACCTGAAATGTATTCCAATGTTTGTCGACACTTTTGGAACTTAACAGATATTTTGGATATATTTCTATACTTTTGAAATTTTGCGAAACTTTTGGACTTTTACCAAAATATACGTAGGGCCTAACAAAAGTTCGCTTAGTTGGTGTCATGTTATAAATTTTTAGTAAATCAAAAAATTGCGTATTATTTGTTATAGTCTTACGATATATCATTTTAATTTTCAGAAAGATCGGTCAAAATGGAGAGAAGAAAACGTAAAATTCGTGAAACAATGTCAGCAGATATTCCAATGCCAACGCAGCAAGACATTCGGTTTGCTATTCTTTTTGGATTTCGAGGTAAGCTGAAGCCTATGGAAATATTTAATGAATGCCAAATAGCATTTGAAGTTAATGCGCCATCCCTCGTGACTATTTCAAAGTAGTTCCGAAGATTCCAGACAGGTCATTTTTCTGTGGAGGACGAACCTCGAGAAGGCCGCCCAAAATCTTCGACTGATTATGAATGTGTAGCGCTGGTTAAGTCTGAAATTGACGAAGATCCAAGATTGACCCAGGAAATCATTGCTGAGGAACTGGGCTTGAATGCCATGGCTGTATCGCAAATATTAAAAAATGATCTTGGATAGGCGGAGAAATCTGCACGATGGGTTCCTAGAATTTTAAGTGATGCTCAAAAAGAGGCATGTGTGCGTTTTGCTAAGTATTTTCTTGAAAAATTCAAAAACGGAGGATCTAACACCTTCAAGAAAATCGTAACAGGTGATGAAGCATGGTTTTAGAAGTACGACCTTGAAACCAAACAACAATCCATGGTATGGAGCCCAGAAAGTGCAAGTCCACCTGTTAAAGTAAAGCAAAAAAAAAGTCAGCAACAAAAGTAATGATGCCAGTTTACTTCACCAGAGAGAAAGTTGTAGCTGCTATTCCTTTGGAAAAAGGTCGGACGGTATACTGAAACCTGTTTACCAGAAGTCTTCCAAAATTTATTTGGAAACGCCAAAAAAAAGGAGCTACACCGCTACTTTCTACATCACGATAATGCGCCAGCGCACACTGCTGAAAAAACGACAAATTTTGTTGCGCTTTCAGGCATCGAAGAAATTCGTCCCGCACCTTATTCCCCAGATCTAGCGCCTTGTGACTTTTGGTTGTTTCCAAAAATACAAAAAAAATTTGAGAGGGAGAGTCTTCAACAGCAATGAGGAGATAATAAATGCGGTTAATGATGAAATTGCAAAACTGCAAAAAGCCGATTTTGAAGACTGTTTTTCAAGATGGATTTATCGACTTTAAAAATGTTTCAAAATAAATGGCGATTACGTTGAAAAAATAACAAATAGATGAAGAATAAAGTTATAAATTTAAAAAATTAAATTTAAAAGTTTTTTCAATTCAACTAAGCGAACTTTTGTTAGGCCCCACGTAAGAAGATTTTTGATACTTCAGGCCTTTTACTGATTTCCTCGATGTGTTTCAATATTTTTCAATCATTTTGGACTTTTATCGATATTTTAGATGTTTTACGATACTTTGGACTTTAACCGATATTTTAGAAGTTTTTTGATACTTCTGGACCCTTGTCGATTGCTTCAATTTTTTCGATACATTTGGACTTTTAGTTTTTTATGTTTTTCAATAATTTTTGATTAAAATCGACATTTAAGATGATTTCTGATATTTTTGGACTTTTACCGATATTTTGGAGGGATCAATTTTATAGAATTAAATAAAATAAATATATAGGAGCATCTGTTTTTGGGACATTATTTTGTAAAAAAAGTTTTCCGTATTGGCTTTATTTATTGCTTTCTTGCTTAAAAACATAGTTTTATTAATAATATTTATGGAATAAATGGCATAAAGCAATTTGTTGTTTTTACTGCGAATAACCCAGTGAAAAATGAAACAAAAACCGAGCAATTTTTCTTTGTTAAGTATTTCTGTTCAATCAAAAATAGAAAAAAAAAAAAGAATTTTAATTTGAAATCGATCAATATTATATCCCCCCTTTCTGTTTTTTTTTTTTGCTTTTTTTCCATAAAGCAGCAGTGATAAAATTTTAGCAATTTTCCCATAAAAAATGGTTTACAACTTCAATAACTGCAAAAATTTTCCAAGTTGTCTTTGATTGCCATCAACAGCGGCCCCGTACATACAAATGTACATTCATTCATATATCGTCCAAAATGCAATCAGGCACACCCGGTGTTAGAATTTTTTTTTTTTTTTGCCACAGTCAGTCGTAACAAATTTTTATTATTGGGACAACAGTGAGCGCATTTTAATTTGCTGATGCTGTGTCTTTTCGGTCTTTTTTAAAAGTCTGCAGTGTTCTCCGGTAACCAGCAACTTTGGTTAACAGCAGCACCACCGCAGTGATCAATAATGTTAATTTAGACAGGTGTGAGATTGTTAAGCGTTTTCTGCCACTCTCAGTTTATTACGGAAAATTTATGCTACGTTATCGTGCTAACGAGTTTTCCAATTAATTTATTATTTTCATTGGTTCTGTTTGATTTGATCAATTGAAAATCATAAGAATTTTAAATATTTTTAGAATTAATTGCATTACTGTATTTATAAGTAAGTGTCTGAGTCTGAGTGCTCTACACAGAGAAAACAATTTAATTACACAGAGCGAAGAAAAAAAGCATAACTTGCGTTGCTAAATGAGTTTCTACCATGTTTGTGAGTATTTTAACTACGTCTCGTTGCTGATTTGGATTTAACAACGCTCCAAGATCATATTTGTATGGTAAGTTGCTAAATCACTCACGAACGTTAGTAGTTGGAACTTATTTAGCAACGTTGGTTGCCAAGCGTTGTTAAATCCAAATCAGCAACGAAACGTAGTCAAAACAACACGCAACGTAGTTAAATCCAAATCAGCAACGAAACGTAGTCAAAACACTCACGAACGTGGTAGAAGCTCATTTCAAAACAAATAGACTTTCAGTCAACCTCACAATAATGATGGAAGTGGCTGAGTTCGTTAACGTCCGCATCTATCACATGACAGGTTCCAGGTTTGAATCTTCCCAAAACCAAACAAAAAATATTTATTTAAAGCAAAAATTGAAAATAAAAAAAACATTGATGTTTTATTGTTGTTGACAGGAAAAAATCAGAATTAAAAAAGATGTCTTCTGCAGTAGGCCGGGTCGATGAAAAATAATTGGAAATTTGATAGCTTACTTGGAGAGTATCTAGGAAACGGAAAAAAAAGCCAAAATGGTAATTTTTCAATAACTTGGGCAGGTGATGTTCGATGTTCAATTATGTATCGTTGTAAAGGGCTTCAAATATGGCTAGTCGAATATGACCTCGGAGGTTCAGAAAAATTTTTTTCTTGGATCACCCTAACGTTTTAGGGAAAATATTTCTATGCAAAAGTTTAAGCTTATTGTAAGAGCTTTCGGATAGTGTATATGGTTAAAAGGATTTCGCAATGTTCTGGACTTTTAAACTTGATATTTTAATTTTTTTTCCCATTTTTTGACTTTGGCGGCCATCTTAGTATGAAAAAGATCCTATTAACATATCCTTTTATAATTTTTTTTTAAAATACTCGTTAAATTTCCTTTAATCCCATAGTACATTTGTCATACCAGTTTTTTTGATTGAGGTCAGAAAAAAATACTTTTCCGTTTGTAGGCTCCAGTAGATAAAGAGTTGCACGAGTAGCGCGCACATCATATGCAGCGCAATGCATGCGAGAAACCCGGGTATTACATAAAAAAGTATATTTTTCAGGCCTAAATCAAAAAAATTTGGATGACAAATGTATCATCGAATTAAAGGAAATTTAGTGAGGATTTCAAAAAAAATTACAAAAGGGTGTGTGAATAGGACCTTTTTCATACTAAAATGGCCAGAACTTTGCGAAATCTATTTAAACCCTATAAACCATATACAATATCTGAAAGCTCTTACAATTAGCTAATACTTTGCCATAGAAATGTTTTCTCTAAAACGTTAGGGTGATTCAAGAAAAAATGTTTTCTGAAACAAGTCAGAAAATCAGTTTTAACCCTATAACTCCTCAGGGGTACATTTTAGACCCCTCTCCATGTGCAATTTTTTTTAGTCTAGGCCTCCTCTATCACCTCCCAGAAGCTTCGTAACCTTATGCAATACACCCTGTATAATTTTTAAACATCGGACATCACCACCGGCCGAAGTTATGGAAAAAATACCATTTTGGCTGTTTTTAGAGTGGTTTTGTATGGAGACCGACCCAGCCAATAGTACAGGCTCTTATTTGAAACTAAGTACTTTGTATATTACAGCACTATGTAAAATGTAAAACGTTAAACATTACGGTCAATTTAAAACTATGGTAAACACAGCATATTCGTCGCCTGATAATGAGAAAGTCGTGGGTTTGATCGCCAATAAACATGTAATTTTTTTCATCGTGGATTCGATCCCCGTGAATAGGAGAAGTTTAATTTTTTTTCAAGAGGCTAAAAAAAGAAAGAAAATAGGATGAAGCACAAAGAGAAAGATAAAAAGCAAAGCGCTGACTTTATGTTGTTTGTTTTGTTTGCGTTTCGCTTTATATCGTACCAGGGATGATAAATAAATTTTTCTACAATATTTTGTACCAAATAGCAAGAAAAGTACTAAGTGTTCAAAAAGTACCGAAACTATTTAATTTTTTTCTAGTCAAATTTTGAACACTGGGCGATACTTGTATTTATTAAATGCCAAAATGCATTTTCGACACAAGGCTCAAGTTTTGCACAATTTATTGTATGAAATTCGATTAAAGTCTTATGCTTCAACAGATTCTCATCTCATACATTTACTAAAAGTCCTATGGCTCAACAAAAAAAAAAAAAAAAAAAAAAAATATTTTCATAGAGCAACAATATTAGCTGACGGATATAGTAAAAAATAATCCTAATCGCTGCCATATTTAACACTCTGGATAAATTTCACAAAATTCTTCTTACCACTTTGCAAATTTAAAACTCCTTACGGATTTCATTTTATGATAAAACTAACCAATAAACGTGTAAGTGTTGCGAGCATTTTGAGATTTAAAAACTTCAGCAGTTTCTATAGCTTCTCATACTTTACACCTTTCATCATATCTCTTAAACTAATCAACCAAAATAAACATAAAATTTGTAATAAAAGTAGTTTCAACAAGAATCTCTCTTAAACACTTTACACTATCACTATATAGAAAACTTTAACTGCAACTCTAACAAGAAAAAGTTAAAAGCAAAAATGTAGCAAAAAAAAGGGAGTGAATGGAAGCATCAAAAAAGTTTGCAAAATAACGTGGCAGCGTACAAAATGCAGCATAACTTGCGGGTATTTTTAAGTATTTTTATGCTAAGAATCTTTCCACATTCTAATAAACATGGCTTGTTTTGTACAGTGTCGAAATTGTGTAAGATATGTGAATGTTCCGGGAATCATTACTAAATCTGTGGATTAACAGTAGCAAGTTTGTTGCCCAAGTCTTTGCATAAATTATTGAAAGTATCAGCAAAGCTGATGAAATCGAATTTTGATTGCAAAAAAATATAATTTAATTGTACAAAATCATTACTCATTGGCGAATGAAAATAAATATGTCATTTAGTGTCAAAAATTACAATCTCTGTTATTAAGATTTAAGCAACGAACTTTTCTCTGTTAAGCACAATATTATAGCTGAAAATAAACTAATTTTTTGAGAATATCTAAAAAATTTGACATAATTTTATCTGAAAGATATTAAAAACGTGTATGTCGTTACCTGAAATGCAAAAAGGCGTAACATTATTTTAATTTTTTCAAAGGCACTACAAAAACTTCTTAAAATTACACATCTTTCAGATATTAAAGCTAGTTTTGACTCGTGTTGCTTAGTACCGATTTTATTTTCGGCAATACTTGTCAAAACTGGCTTGAAAATCTGAAATATTTAGAGTTTTTAGACAACATTGGGTGTATTTGAAAAGCTGACAGTTTTTCTGATCACAATAAAATAACTTTTGAAATGTTGGTTGATACCTTAAGAACACATTTTCATTGAACAAATCTTTTCAGTTTATTTAGATGTTTTATTGATTCAACATATTTTTGCTGGTAACTTTATATTATAAACTTGTAGTCATCCTCCAGATTTAATACAAGAATCGCCCAATGGCCAAAATTTTACCACAAATGTATTTAATAATTTAAATACTTTTTGGACAGGTTCAGTACTTTTTTTGCTATTTGGCACAAAATAGAAAAAGCTCATTTATCATCTCTGGTACAATGACAAATGTAAAAAGTAAAGAAAACAAAACACATGAAGTCAGTGTCAGTCAGCTTTTTGTATTTTTCTTCGTGCTGTATCCTCTTTTCAGCTCTGTGTGACCACGTATTATTGTTAGTTTTGAAATTGTATTGAATTTGTATTTAATTTTACCTAGCTAAATGGCAAAATATTAAAATTATTCCAACTTTGTGCAAATCTTCACACAAATACCTTTCTAATGGTGTATAATTCAAAGTCGTGCTCTATTTCTAACATAGTAAAAAAGGTAGGACAAATATTTGTCTTTCGTATTAATATTTAGATTTTCCTATTTAAGAATTCCTAAAGCATAACAAGTCATTTTTGTGGAGTCGAAATTTTCGGAGCGCTGAGCTGAACTGTTTTTTAGGATAGATAGAGATTTATAGGTCGCTAGTTTCTTTTAAAGAAAAAAATTAAGAAACATCTTCTTCCCATTAAACAACGAAGTCTAAACACGCGAAGCAATTTAAAAGTATAGTTTAGTCAAAATCGAAATTATGGGGCCTTGCATAACTTTCGTTAAGAAAATAGGGTGCTGGAAAATATAATTGCCTTTCGTCATTACTAACCCTGCAATCTAACTTTTTTGAGTGAAAATGTTAGGACACAATTTTCTAAACTAACTTTTGTGTAGTAATTGTAACCGGGGTATTACATGGTATCATCCATTATTTTATAACTTTTTTGTAAATTTGCGTGATGCAAAACATCATATGACTAGGATGGGGGACTGGCTTTTCACTGTTTCCTAGCAAAGTCTGCAAAGAGATTATAGGTTCAATGAGCTGTAATATTCAAAACAAGTCTTGGCCTTAAGTCTTGGTCTTGGTAGTTTTTCGGGATCAAGACGCAGATAAAATTTCAAGACTAAGACCAAGACTTAGTGCGTAAGACCAAGACTGCTTGGTTCAGATAATAATCCAGACTAAGACTGTATTCGGTCTCGGTCATTTAAAGTTAATAGGGGTAACATGCCCTTAAGGAATTTGGTTTATTCAAAATCCAACCGCTTTGAAAAATTTAATCTCGGTAATCTTGATCTTGGTTTACCCATCACTATCACCGGCTACCATTATTTCCCTCTTCCTAACATTTTTGGAGATCATTATCCCTTTTTTCCACCCTATTTTCACAATTTTAAGCAAAATCCAACACTGTTGTATGTTGTTGGTTGCAGTGATGCTTGTTATTTTCTATTTTATACAGAAAATGAAACAAAAAACATGGAAAATAGAAAAAAAAAAAAAAATGGGAGTACATTTCAAGGAGCTATGTAGCATGTTTAAAAGAGCGTAAGCACACATAGACGCTTTATATAGACATACAAATAGACATACATAGATACAAACACGTATATATACAAAAGCAAAACACTTGAAGGCGCAATTTAAAACAGCAGCAGCAGAAGCAAAAACAAAAACAAAAGCAACTTCAAAAACTAGAAAAGCAAAAATAACAATAAAATTTAGAAGGAAGATTCCTTGCTACATTTTAGATCAACCCGACTATTTTTCTTCTTTTTACTCCCTATAAAGAGCTAAATCCTATGTAGTTTTATTAGATACGATAGAGTTAAGTTAAAAGCAAACAGCAAAAAGGAGTTGTAAGTGGAAATCTGCTCGTAAGTAAGTATGTGTGCGTTGTGTGTATGTAGTTGAAGACAACGAAATAACAGCAGCATTTTCGCTAAAGGCGCTTATTTGTCTATTGAGGCGTAGCTGCTGTAAAAGAAGAAGTTACTATTTATTGTTGTTGTAAATAGTTGGTATATTCTTTCAAAGCCAGAAGGATATTTTGAATATTTCAAGAAAATAGTGGAAAAGTTTAAGAAAAGTTCATGATGCCAAATGACTTCAATGGCTATTATGTTAATTTATCCTGATTTTAAGTGGATTTTACCGTTTTAAGCAGGATAATCCTATTTTCTTAAGCATCATTAAGCTAAAACCTTCCACTGAGTCTTCATTTGAAAAATCTGTTTTTTGTTCATCAAATGGTTAAATTCGAAATCTAGTTTTATTAAATAAAACAATTTTTCTGTCAAATTTTCCAGTTTCTCGGCCATGTTAACAATTGCTTATGGAAATTTAGCTGTGGTGAGATTTATAAGGAGATTTATTTTTGACAGTAAATTTCATAAGCGGGAAAATGAAGGTTATTTGTGGCAAAAATATTATTTTCTATTTTATATTTTTTATTTTTAGAATATTTTTCATAATATTTTCTTTTAAAATTTTTTTTTTTCTTTTCAATATTTTTTTCCATTTATATTTTTTTTTAAATGACATTTAATGCCAACTGCCTAAGTTAAGGGTAGCCTTATTGAGATTTGTACGAAGATTTAAAATAAATCTCGTCAGTAGTAGATTTAAATATAGCGATATGTGGATCAAAAAAAAAAAAAAAAAAAAATGTTTTCTGGTAACCATTGAAATATGTCCCTTGGCTTATTGTTACATTTTAATGAAAACTTTTAATAGTGCCAGCATTTTTTTTTGGACCTGAAACACAAAATTTCTATGGGAAACTTTTTTTGTTTGGTTACAAAACGAAATCGCTCATGCGATATGTTTTGTAGGAAAAATCTTACAAAGGCATAGTACACCTTCATGCTCTACATTGTTTGACACTTTACAAAAACATAGCATACTTTCAGGCCAAATTTTAAACGGGTGTCACGTTTGAAAATTTGAGATTTGTTATGTATTTCTAAAATCAATGTTCTGATATATAGACTAACTTTCCACAAATTTCTGATGCAGAACTGAAACAATTTTTTTTGTGCCTTTTTTGAGAAATTTGTTTTTTGTTATGAAGCCAAACAAAAAAGTTTTCTTTACAAATTTTGTGTTTCTTGTCCGAAAAATTTCTAGCAGTATTGAAGTTTTCACCAGAGTCATAATACTTATTTTGTAAGGAGTTTAACATTAAGCCAAGAACATAATTCAATGGCTACCAAAATTTTTTTGGCGACAAACTTTACTATACACTACAAGCGTTTAATGCATTATATGGTCTCTAAACTGAAAACTGTTGGTTTGTATTTTTAATGATGAAAATTACCACTTTTTAACAGAGATATGGATCAATGGATCTTATCAGTCTAAAGTTTATAATATTTGAGACAGAAAATACCAAACAACTCAACTACAATAGAAAAAACTGACTTAGTTTTTTTCATTTCAATAGATACGGTATATTGTCTATACATCTTCTATGTAGTTTATTTGGACCTCAGGAAAAGATCAACGACATTGTAAGGGATCACATTTGATGGAAGCGATTCATTTTGACCCTATGCTCATGGTAGGAATTCAAGTAGAGTACGATATCTATCTACAAAAACTTCATAGCTACAAAAATTTAAAATTCTGGATTGGAATGGGTTCGACAATTTCAATTGCCATTGATTAGTAGAAAAGCACTGCCAAAGGATTTATCGAAGGTTTATAAAGGTTCAAAGTTTGAAAAATCGAGTTTTATGGAAAAACCGTAGGTATTTTTATGTTAAAAATGTAAATTTTTGAAATGAAATCTTCATTTCTCGTTTGCTACAACTTAAGAGATAACTTCACCATACTCCTATAAATATGTTCTCAAAAGTTTTGCAGAAATTTACAAAAAACGGCAAAAAAACGATCAATGCAAATTTTGAGATGAGATATTTTCTCTCCATAATTATAAAACAATCATATTTTTGCATTTGGTTCTAATCAAAGAGACCCAGTAAATTCGCCAAAAAACCAAAAGTTCAGAACAAAAGTTAGAACTAAGAAAATAGTTAAAACAGAGACAACCAACTCTCGATATTAGGGTAGGTCGAATAGAATAGTCTGTGCACTAATTATATAGCTATGACTAAAGGCATTATATCTGTTCAATTGAAACTTAAAATGACAAATCACTATAAAAAGCTTAATAACTACTAGACTAGAAATGACTTAATCATCAGCTACACAATCAATATGCAACATCGATTAGATAACAAAACCGTAAGTGGATCTATCTATGTCTTTGTAAGTACCTAAATCCAAAACAAATAAATTCTTTAGCTTTCAAGAGTCCACATAGCACTTCAATACAAAGTTTATTGCACTCCAATTCGATGAGATATGAAAAGATCTTAGCATAGAATCGATTAAGTGGTGTGCGCACACCATAATAATAATTGGATCAAGCGTACACAACATCAACACCAACAACAACATGGCGTGTCCAGCAGCGTTCAACATCCAACACGTTCAATTAAAGTACCAGGCACACAATCCACCCACACGAATGGCGCGGCGATGCAACGACGACGACAATCAAGAGACGATCATGTTAAACATCTAAACCATAACTATAAAATGTAATTGAATACAAGAGGTGGATGGATGGGATGGGATGGATAGATGAACAACAAACAGTGCGAAATGAAATAAAATTGTACAACAACTTCAACAAAAGGAAGTAGAAACTGTTCGTGGTGGTGGTGGGCCACTTTGCTAAAGTCACTTTAAATCAGACGCGATATAAAAACATTGGAATGCGTTTTACTTTTTGGACACTTCCAGCAAAAGCTACATAGCTATGTGGCGAGTGTTGTGCTAAGTTTTCTACTTTTCTTGAGCAAATTGTTGAAAATGAAACCTAGCGGCTCGGGCTTATCTTCAACTATTGTTTTCACTTCCTTTACTTTTAGTGATTTTTGAACTTTTATAGAATTTTTCAGAAACTTAAGATTTATTTTTTTTTAAATATTTTTAAGTTATTTGAAATATAAAGACCTTCAAGTCTTTTTTTAAATTTCTTTGAAGATTTGAAAATTCTTCGATACATATATTTCTAGGCTTCTTTTATATACAAGAATCAACTACTGGTCAAAATTTGACCACAAATGTATCAAATAATTTTGTTACTTTTTGAAAAATTTTAGTACTTTTTTGGTATTTGGTACAAAATAGAAAAGCTCATTTATCATCTCTGATATAATGACAAATGTGAAACGAAAAGAAAACAAAACACATGAAGTCAGTGTCAGTCAGTTTTTTGTCTTTTTCTTTGTGCTGTTTCCTCTTTTCAGCTCAGTGTGACCGCGTATTTTATCGTTGCTAATACTGAAAAATTTGCATTTAAATTTACCTGGCTTAATGGCCAGCTTTGTGCACATTAAGACAAAAATACCTTTCTAATGGTGTATAATTTAAAGTCGTGCTCCATTTCTAACATAGTAAAAAAGGTAGGACAAATTGTTGTCTTGCGTATTAATGTAAAGATTTCGATTTCGTATTCGGGTGATTCTACCTAAAAAAGAACGAAAATACATCATTTGCTGGACAATCTTTTTTTGTTTACATCCGAGTTCTGACAAATAGTCTAAGTTCAGCTTATTTCTTTTTTGTACGGGCCGGTCAAAAAAATAAGATGCACAAATTTTATGGATGTTTAAAAAAAATAGTTTAGAGGAGTGTATCTAAGGAAAATAATCGTGTTAAGCGCTGTTTGTTAAATCCCATTTATTTTTACTACTAAGGAACAAAAATTAGAACTTCAAGCTTCCAGGAGGCTGAGACCAGGGACCTGAGATTTTTACACATTTCGGTCAATAGTTATATCAAAAATTATGGATTTCAATAGCCAAAATGCCAAAAATTTGTAAGCTATATATGTTATTATAAATACCTAAAAAATATATTTTTCACGAAAAATATATTTGAAAAGGGGGCTTACGTGCGAAAATAAGTTTTCGTGAAAACAGCTGGAAAACAACTTTTAAAGGCCAATTTATGAGAATTGGCAAAAAATTTGGAAAATTTTTTTTTGACACCTAAGCACCCTTTTCATAGACCAGGTCACATGTAGGGTCCTGAAAATCTGACCGGCCATGACACTAACTCACACACAAAACTCGGCATATCGAATAAAATATCTACGGACGATGCAGCCGATCCTGAGGTAACTTCACTTCGGCGATTCCCATCAATAAAACAGCAACTCGCCAGATATACTAATTCATTCAAATTTTCAGATATTTTGATATTCCATGAGGCTGAGAAAAAAGTCGAGTGATAATTATTAATGCACACTATTGACTATACATCTCGTTTCTAGTGCAAAATGTATGTATGCACACTCGCAATCAAATTTAATGTAGCATTAAAACTTTAATTTGGGAAGGGAGACATGACAGGAGACTGAGGATTTAAAGCTATATATTTGTGTGAAATATCTTTGAGATCGAATTAGTTTTCATTGTCGCACTACGTATATAAACAATTAAGATGTTCAATTTTGCTCCTAAATCAATGCAAAAAGTATACATAATAAGGTGAGCCGCAGAATATTCCCTCGTGATCAAGATTTTTCGACCTTTACAAACTTTTGGTTCCACTCAAATGCGGCCAAAAAAAAACGGCCAAAAAAAAGGGGCCAAAAAATAGCGGCCAAAAAAAAGCGGCCAAAGAAAAAAAGGGGCCAAATACAAAAAGAGGCCAAAAAATAGCGGCCAAAAAAAAGGGGCCAAAAAATAGCGGCCAAAAAAAAAAGCGGCCAAAGGAAAAAAGAGGCCAAAAATGGTTAAAGTGTTAAATTATCATTATTTTATTAAAAATCAAAGACATTAGGTAAAATAGTAAAGTTAAGAAGTACAATGAAGTTAATTATAGTGAATGTGATTGCTGACATTAGTTAAGTATTATTATTTTTGGCCTCTTTTTTCCTTTGGCCGCTTTTTTTTGGCCGCTATTTTTTGGCCCCTTTTTTTTGGCCGCTATTTTTTGGCCCCTTTTTTTTGGCCCCTTTTTATATTTGGCCCCTTTTTTATTTGGCCGCTTTTTGTTGGCCGCTATTTTTTGTTAGCTATTTTTTTGGCCGCTTTTGAGTGCCACCCAAACTTTTACGGTTTTTTAAAAAGTTGTCAAAAGATGTTGAATTTTTTTAAGATTTTATGTTGATTTTATACATACTCCCTCATAAAAATGCAGATAATTCAATTTGAAAGATTTCTGCACAACTCTGTCCAATATTCGTCCGCATATCTGTCACAATTCTACACAACCGCGAGAATTTAGAAAAAAAAAAAAAAAAAAACAAAGACAGACCTCAACAAATGCACGTAAAAACTGCACGAAACAAATGTTACAATCCAAACTAATTTAATTGAAATTAGAGGTCGCTTGTATAAAAGCGAACACAACATAACATGCACCAGAGGGGGAGACACCTTCAAGTAATCGTAAATCATAAATGGCACAAATACTTACGAAGAATATACGATACGATAAAAGTGTCTGCAAAGTAAAATGTGTATCAGTAAGAATTTAAAAGTTTTCTTCTTTCTAGAGCATGAAGAAAATTTTTTAGTGTGCGCACCACTAGATACTCCTTTAGACAATGAAAAATGTAGCATGTTAAGTGATGAAAATTTGTTTCAAGACCCTTAAGGCATTTGCGCTCTTAAGTTTGAGATTCTTGAAAAATCGTCACGGCAGTGCAACAACGTAAGTATGATACGTCGTCGTTGTCGTCGCTGACTCTTTCAAGTGCTCGTTACATAGCTAGAGTTGCCTAAAGCGTAGAGAATGCGTTTTAAGTTTGGAGAGTATAGTATTTGATATGATGAAGCTGAACGACGCGTCGTCAATGTGCATCTTGGAATGCTATTGAAATTCGCAATATATTTTTTTTTAGTTTTTTTCTTTTCATGGGAATAAATTTTGGAGAAAAGTAGCATACTGTGGTCACATTCTTACCGGTTGTTTTTTTATACTATGAAATTGTTGCTTACCTGCAAAAGAAGAAAAAAGAGTGGTAAAATTATTGAAATTCATGTTTTTGAGGAATATTTTAACTTTTTAACAGTTATGTTTATATCTATAATATGTATATTTAATTATTCAATATAAGTCTATGTGAGAAACACTAAACATTTGTAGTGTTTTGGCTATATCTTATAGGCATTTGTAGTGTTTTGGCCAGCGATTTTTTGATTATTTGAGCGGCTTATAAGTTTTGTTAGGGAGTTAGTATTTTCGGATTTTAAAATATAATTTTAAGTTTCATTTAATGTGGTAGGTGGTCAAAATCGTCACATTGCTGAGGTAAAATTTTTGCCATTGTTACAAGGGCTATAAATACTTATCCCACATTATACTTATAAGAATCTGGTGGATATATTAGATATACGACTCAAATGGCCTTAGCTTCAATCTTATCAGCCAACTAATGGCAAGAGAATGCTCAACAATAAAACTTTATTTGAAGAAAACTCATAATTAAAAATTTTTTTCTGGGTTATTTCCAAAGTTACTTTCTGCAACTGAAACCGATTGGCCTATCAGCTTAGTATTCTGAGATATTTGAGATGGAAAACATAAAAAATGCCTTTTTTGGAGGATAAAGATGTAGAAATATTTTTTTTTATATTTTACGTGATCATGTAGTACAACTCTTTTTTTTGAAAATGAGGTCTTGAAAGGTGCCGTGCGGTTTTTTTTTTTTAAGTTATGATAGTTTTAATATGACTTCATCAAATTCTATAAATAGCTTATACGACACAGGCTTTTAATTTCATAATGTTATCTCAAATCGGTCATTACTTTTGAAGAAAACATTGTATGGCAGCTTTTGAAGAAAAAGAGTTGTAGTACGAGCACGTGATGAGTTAGGTAAAAAATAATAAAAAAACTTGTGCAGTCTGCATCTAACTTTAAAAATAGCCATATTTTGTGTATTCAACCTCAAATAACTCAAAATACTAAGCTGATGGCTGATGAGCTAATGCTGACTTGGGACTTAAATTGTATGAAAAAATTCCTTCGGAAATGAACCACAGCTGCCTGGAAAATTTCACAACTCCAAAACATTTGCTCTTAAAATGAAGCACAAAATGCTATATATATATCTCTTTTTGTTATAAATGATGTACTTAACTAAAAACATCAATGACAAGGTTTTGCACTTTATGCTCTACAGCTTCGAAAATGATCGAGAAAGCTGAAATCAAAATCTGTTCAGAAAGTTTAAAAATGTTAAAGAAGTTGAAAACTGGAAAAGTCGAAAATGCGATAAAAATAAAGAAATTGAAAAAAATGGTAGATCTTGAGAAACTCGAAAACTGTTAAAAAAGTTAAAAAATGTTGCATATGTCGAAAGAATAGAAATATGTTGAAAATATGGAAAATTGCTTAATATGTATTACTTTGAAAGGCCGAAAAATATACTTATAGTAATGTTAATGTAAATGTGAAAAAAGTCCTAAAATGGAGAAATCAGTTTGTTGAAAAAGTTGAGAGAGCCAAAAAATATTTTTAATGTTCAAATTTCAAGAAATGTTGGAAAGGTCGAAAAATTTGAAGAACATTGAAAGTGTAATAATTCATAATCTATATATTAGCACGCAAGACAAACATTTATCCTACCTTTTTTACTCTGTTAGAAATGGACCACGACTTTGAATTATATACCATTGGAAAGGTATTTGTGTGTAAATGTGCAAAAAGTTAAAATTATTTTAATATTTAACCATTAAGCCCGATAAATTTAAATGCAAAATTTTCAGTATTAGCAACGATAAAATACGCGGTCACATAGAGCTGAAAAGAGGATATAGCACAAAGAGAAAGACAGAAAGCTGACTGACACTGACTTCATGTGTTTTGTTTCCTTTTCGTTTCACATTTGTCATTGTACCATAAGCTTTTCTTTTTTGTACCGAATAACAAAAAAAAGTAGGTACTAAAATTGTCCAAAAAGTACCCAAATTATTTAATACATTTCTAGTCATATTTTGACCATTGGGCGATACTAGTCAAAGTAAAAACTCGAAAATGTTGCAGATTTATTTAAAACAGGAAGTCTCAAGAATTTTTGGAAAAAATCTTACAAAATTTTAAAACGGCGATGATGTTAACAAAAGGTTAAAAAAAGAAAGTGGAAAAAACTTCAAAAATGTGGGCGTCATAAAAAAAAAAGTAAACGTCAAGGAATATTGATAAGTCATAAAAATAATTTAAAGCCGAATATATTTTCAAAAATGTTCAAAAAGGCCGAAAAATTTAGGGAATGCAGAAAAAGTAAAATATTAAGAACAAGTAGTACTTATTAATTATAATTATTAATTATAATATTATTATAATATATTAAGCAATTTTGACAAAGTCAAAAAAATGTTGAAAAAGTCGACAAATGTTGACAAAGTCAAAAAATGTTGACAAAAGCTAGAAATCAATGTTTGTTTGTCTTATCGGAAGGTTTATTATTTTCAAAAATATAAAATTTTTTTTTGAATAAAAATCCACCCTTTTTTATTTTCATTTTCAGAAAAATGTTTATTATTATATTGCTAAAGAAAAAGAGTAAAATAGAAATGCAGCAAACGCAGCAATTTACATGACTGCGGCGCTTAATATTATGCTGCTGCAAATTGGCAATTGGTGTCGATAAAATTGCTATGTAGCATGAGCGGGTGTTGATAAAAAAAGCTCAAATTTCTATTTATTAGCATATGGACTCAAGTGACAGGCGTCAAAAATGTTTGTATAAAAATTTACAAATAAATTGACTTGCGTTTGCAAAACGTAAAAAACCGAAAAAAATCCTAGTGGCTGTAGCACAATTTAATTGAATTACATTCGAATACGCTGCTGCAAGCATTTTTTTATTGATTATTTTCCACTTTTTATCATTGTCAATATGGCAACTTGGTGTGGTCTGGAAGTCAAGCGCTTGATTGGCGCGCGCAATGCAGTTGACACTCGAAATAAAGTTGCCACAGCCTCAGCCCCAGCATGTGTGCAGATGTCAAAAATTGTCATTATTTTCTGTTTTGTCTGTTTGTTTGTTTTTTTCTCGCTATTTGTTAGTTCAACTATAAAAATAACCGCAGGTTAAATATCAACTTAATTGAGTTATTTAAAAAAACGGGTAAAAATTGTGATTTTTAAAAGTTTTAGCAAATATAAAAATAAAATGAAAAATGCCCAAATTTGTGGAAAAAAAAACTGTCAACAGCAGAGTCATAAATCTTAATAACCACAGTATTTTGTTAATAAAATACATACGCTGTTAATAAGTTTTATATACTTCATTTCCTCATTATTGCGCGCTCTTGTCCACAAGATTGCAATCTATTTTTTATGCTAAAATGATCGATTTTGGGTTTCAGTTTATATTTAAAACAATCAATTAAAGAAATTTAATCCACAAAATGTGTAATTAACTTTTGATTATCATAAAATGTGGAGTGGTAAATATGAGTACGTATGGATGTAGTATATAAAATGTACACAAATACGCATATGTATTTATTACGTTACATCACGACAATAAGCCATATATTGTGCCAGTGTTGCTTTTGCTGCTTTTGGTTTTATGTTAAACCTTTATTGAGCTAATGGTTTACGTGGTATTTATGGGTGTAAAATAAATAGTAATGGACATTTAAAAAGGATGTATAAAACATGTTACAGTTTAATGTTTATCTACAAAGCTTAAGCCGAAAAAATCACAACCGATAAATGAAAGAAAAATTATAAATATTAACAACATTCTATCAGTCATTATTCCTTTAAAAACCTTCGGTTAACATACTATAAATACCATACACTGGCTGAAAAGAATGCGAATTCAGATAAGTGCCACGCCCACTTTTTGACGCGTTAAATTATCCAATCGTTAAAAAGTTGACGTGGCACTTATCTGATTTCGTCAACTTTTCGACCAGTGTATGGTATTTATGTTCCCCATCCCTCCACCAATTTTCATCAAAACAGCTTTTATAGTTTGTGGGATATGTATTACAATCTAAAACCGTGAAATTACACAGGCCCACAAAAAAAAAAAGTACCCTGCGCGTAAGATCAGACCACCTCAACTTTATGTTTTTGGGGTCGCTGAATCCGAATATGGTGCCAGAATAGCGAAGTTGGTTCGCGTTTTTTCAGAAATCAGCAATTACGCTGAAAATTTGAGATTTTTTTCAGCATTATTTCTGATTTCTGAAAAAACGCGAACCAACTCAGCTACTCTGGCACTATATTCGGATTCAGCGACCCCGAAAACATAAAGTTCAGGTGGTCTGATCTTTCGCGCAGGGTCCTTTTTTTTTGTGGGCCTGTGTTATTAATCCTTTCTTTGGCTTTGAAAAACCCTTGTTTTGTATTGGCTTTAAACTCGTAAAGTAGTGATCCAACCGAAAAATGGTATAAAAATGGCTTGTTGAAAATAATTTTGGCTATCCAAATCCATTGACAAAAATTAATTTTACCATTTGCTGCTTTTGTTATGTAAGTAGACCCCAAAGCACTTTTAAGCGAGGACAACTCAGGATTCTGACGTGATAGAAAAAAAGCAATTTCAGATTCATAATGTATGTATGTATTCTCCTTTAACTCCTAGGAGGAGCATAGGGCCAATATGAAATCTCTCCATTTGTCACGATCCCTTGCGATGACTTTGATCTCTTGCCACGATTTTCCCGATTCTTGGATTTCCTTTTCCAACGACCTTTTCCAGTTGGTTTTGGGTCTACCACGTCCTCTACTGCCTTGTGGATTCCACTCAAGGGCCTGGCGACAAACTTCGCTGTGTGGTTTCCGGAGAGTGTGACCAATCCATCCCCATTTGCGCAGCTTGATCTCGTTTGCTATAGCCTTCTGTTTGCATTTTTGATGTAGCTCGGCATTTGATATAGTGCGAGGCCACCAAACCTTTAATATACGCCTTAAGCATTTGTTGACGAATACTTGCAGCTTGTTTGTTAGTTGTTCAGTAACAAGCCATGTTTCGCACCCATATAACAAAACCGATTTCACATTCGAATCAAAAATGCGCACTCTCGTTTTGGTGGATATAACGGATGAAGACCATATTTTGTTCAGTTGAGCAAACGCGCCTTTTGCTTTTGCTATTCTTGAGTTGATATCTTCTTTTGCTCCACCATCCATGGAGATAATGCTGCCTAGATACGTGAAGCTATCGACGTTTCCGATGTCATCACTGCCAGCTTTAAACGTCATGTCATTGCTTGCGTTTAGCTTCATGCTTTTAGTCTTGGATACGTTGATTTTTAGGCCGGCCTTTTGTGATTCCAAGACAAGGTCTTCAATTTTGCTTTGCATATCTGAATGTTTGGACGATAAGAGGCAGATGTCGTCAGCGTAGTCGAGATCTTCCAGATGTTCGGTAAAGTTCCATTGAATACCCCTTTTGGCCTTATTAAGAGCTTTATCTAGGATATCATCAAGAACGATAAGGAAGAGTGATGGTGATAGTAAACACCCTTGCCGTACGCCTGAATTAGTGGTGAATGTCGGTGACAACAACCCGTTGTGTAACACACTGCATTTAAAGCCTTCATATTGTGCACGTACTAAGTTTATGGCCTTTGCGGCAATACCTCTTCGTTGCAGTGACGCCCAGATGTTTTCTCGGGAGACACTGTCAAAGGCAGTGCTATAGTCAACGAAGACAAGTTGAAGTGCAGCACGCCACTCGCATGATTGTTCGACAATTATTCTGAGCGTGTTGATTTGATCCACGCATGATCTGTTTCGCCGGAATCCTGCTTGCTGCTTTCGAATGGCTGAATCAAGTTTTTCGCTTACCCTGCTCAGAAGCACTTTCGTCAGTACTTTTGATGGAACTGAGAGCAAGGTGATGCCTCTATAGTTTCGGCACTCGCTTAGGTCACCTTTTTTCGGTAATTTGACTAACATGCCATGTAGCCAATCTTCTGGCAAACGCTCTTCACTCCAGATTTTGTTGAGCACAGGATGGAGAATTTTAGCTGATGTTACGGGGCATGCCTTTAGCAGTTCAGCTGTTATTTGATCTATACCGGCGGCCTTGTTGTTTTTCATGCTTTGGATAGCTTTCACAATTTCATCAATTGTAGGCGGCGGTGTTTGTATTCGACTACTACTGCGAGTCATTGCGGCAGTTGTAGTTGGTGATTCTGGTTGCAGGGATGTGGTAGACATGGGATTTAGTATATCGCAAAAATACTCTTTCCATCTGTTTAGTTGGTCGTCTGCAGATGTTAAGAGATTTCCGTTTTTGTCTTTGATAGGGCGGCTCTGTTGGAGTTTTCTGCCTGATAATCTGCGGGTGATATCGTAAAGCTGCCTGAGATTTTGAGCATTTGCAGCGCTTTCGGCTTCGCTCGCGAGGTCGTTATACATTCTTCTTTTGTCTTGTCTGCACGATCGCCTGACTTCTTTATTGAGAGAGTTAAAGACCTTTTCGGCGACGTTCTTTTGCGCTCTAGTTTTAGCGTCGTCTCTCAGTTTTTTCGCGCTTCTTCTTTTTTCGACAAGACCCCACGTTTCCTCGCTCATCCAGTGCTTCTTGTTCGAGGGTCGAAACCCAAGTATTTTTTCACTGGAGTTTAAGAACGCCTCTTTAGCGGCCCTCCATGATGTTTCAATACTTCCACCACAATCGAACGGAACTGTTTTAAGTTCTTCTACGAAAGATCTGCGTACCTCATCGTTCTTAAGCTTAAGCACGTCGAATTTTTTTGCTACAGATTGTTCGCTGGGACGTTTATTAGCGGCAAGTTTTAGTCGAATGACCGCGACGAGAAGATGGTGGTCGGAGCCTATGTCAGCGGCCCTCTTTACTCGTACGTCCAGAAGACTCCCTCTCCATTTTCTGCTAATGCAGAAGTGGTCGATTTGGTTTTCAGTGGTGTTGTTTGGAGACACCCAAGTAGCTTTATGGCATTTTTTGTGTGGGAATAGCGTACCCCCAACGACAAGACCGGCTGTATTGCAGGCGTCAATGAGAAGCTCTCCATTGTCCTTTCTCGCACCCAAGCCATGTCTTCCAATCACGTGCTCTAGGTTAAGGTTTTCTGAGCCTACTTTGGCATTCAAATCGCCCATAACCATTATGATGTCGTTCTTGTGAGCACTGTTTATTGCTGCAGCGAGCTGGCTGTAGAATTCATCTTTGGTTTCTCTCTCTGCCAACTCTGTGGGCGCGTATGCTTGGAAGATGGTAATATTTCTTGCGGGGGTTCGAAATCTGCACCAAATGAGTCTTTCGTTTACAGGTTTCCATTCCATTACTGCCTTTACTGCAGTTTTACTTAGCAAAAATCCAACTCCATCCCTGTGGATGTCATCTTGCGATCTACCGGAGTATAGAAATTTTTCGCCGTCAGGAAGTACATATTCGCCGGCACCGTTCCATCTACACTCGCTTAATCCCAATATCTCAAGGTTGAATTTGTGGAGTTCTCTAACGGCTTGGTGTATTTTGCCTGGTTCATTTAGAGTTCGGACATTCCAAGAGCCGATGCGTGTTCGAGTTTTCATCGAAAGGATTTTAAAATTTTGAGAAACCATATTGGTTCCAGTTATAGGAGAATCATTCCTAACTATGCATGTTTCTTGCACCTCCAAATCCGATGTGCATGCTGCCGAGGCAGGTGGATTAACCACACTCTGGTGGGTACCACTTGGAGAGTTATTTCCCATCGTTTTTCGATCCATGCTTCATTAGTATAATCTTCTCGGCAACGCCCCACGCAGTAAGTTATAAGCTTAAAGCTGGATCCGGCAAGCGCTGCAAATATAGTGGCCAAATTCACTTTTAATTTCAGCCGCCCAATCTGGAACAGACGCTGACCTGGGAGCCGCCCACTCTGGATCAGACGCTTCAGGATTTCGACAAGATGCTTATTTTAAGGCGGCATCGACTCTCCTTGTCAGTGCCAGTTACGGGCATTGTGGGTTTTTCTTTCGAGGCGCAACGCTGTCCAACGCTACACCCTTCCACACCCTGGCTGGTCACCCGCTTTTAGTCGCCTTTTACGACAGGCATGCTTACCTCGGGCATATTCTGACCCCTTACCCGCAGGGAATTCCCATTTCATCATAAACGGCTATTAATACGGCAAACCATGTATTTACTAGACGGGGGACAGGAGTTAAAAAATGGACCACCGCAGATCCAGTCAATATCCATTTCCATCTTACTTGGGGTTCTTCGTATAAGAATCTGATCTCAGTTTTCGGTAAATGAGTTAAAAAATACATTTTTATCCGAAGTGAATTTTCAAACACAAAAGATGTTGAAACACAAAACGGTATCAAGGAGCACTCGACTTGACTACAATTTTATTTTAACAGTTTGACAAAATATCGAACGGTTTTCTAGCTAGGACCAAGAATGGTATAATTTTTCAGCATTTTTGTGATTTTGAGGACCAGATGCAATTTTTTTGGGTCAGTTTGTAGAAGACTTTTTTCCTTTAGCCTGTAGCTAAAGCTTTGTGGGAAACAAAAAAACAAAATCTTGAACGGCTTACGAGATATTGCCGAAAAAGCTTTGAAAAAGCCAATTTGCACCCTATTTTTAAGGGGCCGTAAAATCCAACCTGGAGCCAAACTAGCAAAATTCAAAAATTGTTTTGCTAGGAACGTTATAAACTTTCAGAAACATCAATCAGGAAGATGTTTGGATTTTGATGACCTTAAAAATGTTCCACAATGTTATTAAAAATTGGCTATAAATCTGGAAAAAGCCAAAACCATGTTGAGAAACCCGGAAAATCTTTGATAAAGCTTAAAATTTAGAAAAAAAACTGAAAAATGCAGAAAACCCAGAAAAATATGGTCGAAATGTTGAAAATATCGAGACAAGAAGTCTATAAAGAGAGAATGTCAATAATGAACATATGTTGAAAAAAATTGAGAAATCGAAAAATGCTTAAAAAGTCAACAAAAATTCCAGAAATTTTGAAAGAGGCAAAAAATTTTGAGGAAGTCAATAATTGTTGACAAAAATGTAGTGATTTATTAAAAATTAAATTAATGTTGATAAAGTCGATAAATGTTGAATAAGTCGCAACAAGTAGAAAAATTTGAGATGTTTTGAAAAAGTCGAAATTTTGAGAAATGTTGAAAGCGGAGAATTATTGAAGAAGTCGAGAATTGTTCCAAAAGTATCAACGAATGTGGAAAAAGTCGAAAAATATAGGCGTATTTGCCGAATGGTGAAGAGGTTGAAAAAGTTAATAAATATTGAAAGAGTCGGAAAATAATGAAGATGTAGATAAATTTTGACAAAAGTCAAGAAATGTTAGAAAAGTCAAAAAATAATTAAATATGTACATAAATTGAAAAATCTTGATGAATTCACCAAAAAAGTGAAAATGACAACAAGTGTTGAAAAAGTTCGAAAATTTGTAAAGGAACTGAAAGATGTCGACATTGGACACAAAAGTCGAACTACTCGAAAAATTTCGGAAAAGTCAATAAATCTTCTAGACCAGTCAAATTAGATACTAGCTATGTATATAAGTCTTGCACTAATTCCAAACTTCATAAATTTTCTATAACTCATTTTCCAAATTTATGAATAGACCAGTCAAATCGAGTCTTGCACCACTAATTCCCAACTTCATAAAACCTATACCAATCGATACAGAATTTTGCACTTAACAACATATAAAAATGGGTCTTCTTTTTTTCTGGAAATTATGTAAATTGGGGTTTTCTCCGTGAAGTACCAGGTAAAAAACTTTGATGTTTCTGGTACAAAATATTTTTAAAATATAAAGTCTGGTTAACGAGTCAGAGGACTTAAAAAATTTTACTTATCAGCAGGAATGTTGTACTTTGAATCAAATTTTTAAAGTCCACTCTAGCTTACTAAAATCGGAAATATCAAAATTTTTTATCTCGTACTTCATGGGGAAAACCCCGATTTACATAATTTCCCGGAAAAGTTGGAAGGATCCATTTTGATAACTTGTTCAGGGAAAAATTCTCCACCGATTGGTAAAGGCTTTATGAAGTTTAGAATTAGCGGAAGACTCAAATCTTACTTGACTGGTCTATTCATAAATTTGGAAAATTGAATTATTGAAAATTTCCAGAAAATATGAGTCAAAAAATGCTATAGAGGTGAATAAATGTTGCAAAAAAGTTAAGGAGTGTTTAAGAAATTTAAAAACAAAAAATGTTGAAGAAATCAAATAGTTGATATTTTAAAATTTGAAGACCGGAGAATTTTCTAATAGAATTTATATCAAGACAATACCATAAGTTAAATTTCGATAGCTTAGCTTATAAAGATTTGCATAAATATGTTCTTTCAGCATTGCTTATATTGAGTTGAATCATTTTCGTGCACTTTGGAGATATTAGCTTGTATAAAGGGTGCAAAATATTGAAGGCGGAAGTAAGGCCATTAACATGACGCTTGAAAACATGGTAGAATAAGAGTCATCGAAAAAGTCGTAGCAGAAGGAAGTTCAAAAAACCATAGAGAGAGAGAGAGAGAACGCATACATGAAAATGGCACAAAACTACTTTTGTCACTAAAGAAACATTTTGTAGTGTACATTACAACTACAGTATATGCGCTGAAGTGGACTATATCAAATAAAACAAGACACTTCAATAAAGTATTTGTTTTTCAGTTTTCATATCCAAGCACTATCAAGACATTTGATCGGGACACTGAACTGAAGTATTTGATAAATAAAAAACTTGTACAAGACATAACGTATATTGAAACGAAATGAATTAACCCCTTATAGGGACAATTCATTTTAGCTGAACCTATGATCTCACCATAACTCTTCCTTATCGTTCTTGATGATATCCTTTAAAAAGCTCTTAATAAGGCAAAAAGGGGTATCCAATGGAACTTTACCGAACATCTGGAAGATCTCGACTACGCTGACGACATCTGCCTCTTATCGTCCAAACATTTAGATATGCAAAGCAAAATTGAAGACCTTGTCTTGGAATCACAAAAGGCCGGCTTAAAAATCAACGTATCCAAGACTAAAAGCATGAAGTTAAACGCAAACAGGAATGACATCACGTTTAGAGCTGGCAGCGATGACATCGAAAACGTCGAAAGCTTCACGTATTTAGGCAGCATTATCTCCATGGATGGTGGAGCAATAGAGGATATTCTTGATTCGAATGTGAAATCGGTTTTGTTATATGGGTGCGAAACATGGCTTGTTACTGAACAACTAACGAACAAGCTGCAAGTATTCGTCAACAAATGCTTAAGGCGTATAGTAAAGGTTTGGTGGCCTCGCACTATATCAAATGCCGAGGTACATCAAAAATGCAATTAGTAGACTATAGCAAATGAGGTCAAGCTGCGCAAATGGAGATGGACTGATAGCACTCTGTGGAAACCACACAGCGAAGTTTGTCGCCAGGCTCTTTAGTAAAATCCACAAGGCAGTAGAGCACGTGGTAGACCCAAAACCAACTGGAAAAGGTCGCTGGAAAAGGGAATCCAAGAATCGGGAAAGTCGTGGCAAGAGATCAAAGTCATCGCAAGGGATCGCGACGAATGGAGATGTTTCATATTGGCCCTATGCTCCTCCTAGGTGTTAAAGGAGAATACATACATGCTCTCACTTAAGGGAAGAAGAAAGTAAGGAAAGGAATAATATAAAAAATATGTGTTAGAAAAATTAAAACTTAACAACTTTATAAGAATATCCATAAACTTTTCTTAGATTTTATGTTGCACTATTCAGTTGGTAACCCAATTTTACTCAAATATAACAAAAAGCAAACGAATGACATCCTTTATATTTTACTTTCTAGTCATCATAATGATTATCCTTGCTTAAAACAAAATTATACGTTTGTGCGTGACTTTTATAAAATATTTTCATAGCCAACAGTTTGTCCATATTTCTACGACTAAACAAACCGTAGAGTATATCTGTCCCAACAATATTTGTCTCCCAGACTGGCAGCCAGTCAGTCTACATTTTTATGCATTAAAAGTTGTGGACTTTTATAAAGTTTTTGTCTTTTTTCAAAAGTAGAAGAAAAACAAAAAAAAAAAAAAAATCATACATACATATGTAGGAGTTTACTAGAAATGTACAAATATAGTTCTACATATAAGTATGTATATGAAATGTTATACAGAATTTTTAAGGATACTGCTGGTTTTTTGGTAGCGATCCCAGCCATCTACTACGTACAAAAGTACATACTTATTTTGTTTTGTCAGAACAGAGAATTGACGCTCATTGTCTGTTAATATTGCTATCTCTCTTTTCATTGTAAATACATATATATTTGTCTTCTTATTATTTGTCTCTACGTAACAAGGATAAAATAGTCAAATAGCAGTGGAACAGCATGAATTATTTAAATAGTTCGTGGGTTCGTTGGTTGGCTGTGGCGAAAGTTTAGGGAGGGTATTGTTCGCCTCTGAACGTAACGTAATGTTATGTCGAGAAATGTCAATAATGTGATAAAAACTGTCATTTATATGGTAAAGAGTTTGTTGGTGGTAAGTTGAATATCATGGTAGCAGCGGGTGTATGGTTTAGTATGTAGGGGATTTTCATTTCTTCTTAGGGGAAATTTTATTACTTAATGTTTAACAGAAAATGCGTGTGCATTTCTAAATAGAAAAAAAAAAAAATTGTTTATTTGTTTTGATGTTTACTCGAAATTTGAAATCTTAGTTTTGCCAAATTTGCATTTTAATATTTAAATTTGCAAAATAACATAAATATTTGTGTTTGCTTACATACGAGTATACATATATCACTTTTAAGCCATTAAAGTGGTACATGTTATAAGTTGTAAGTGGAGGATTTCTTATGTGAATGATATTGTTAGAAAACATTTTAAAATAATATGTTGGAAAATTTGGCATAAATAACTAAAGATTATCTTTTGCTGTTATAAAAACAATTTACTCTACATTATCTTCAAAACTGAAGATATATGGCATTACGTACGAGTATGTGGAGGAGGCGCACTTTCTTTGAAAAGTTTTCTTTATTTGGCTTTCCGATTTCTTCGTAATCTAACAAATGTAGCCTTACGCAAATTATTTTGTCGTTTTTTAAAAGTAAACATATATTTTCGCACCAAATTATATACATATTTTAACTGTTTACATACTTTCAAAAAGTAATTCGCATCTTTAATTAGTATGTTATGTATGTATTTATATTCGAGTGTGTGCCCTTTTCAAGATTTCTCTGAATATTTCTTTGTAATTTTGCATATTTCATTTAAAAACACTCATTACTTGTTTAACATGCTAATTATTTTGTTTGTTTGAAAAAATTTTGTTTCTGTTTGTTTCATGTCAATACATTAATTATATTCAAGTTTAGATAAGAAAAAAGTCTATTATGGGTATGAACAAATAAATATATTAGGTATATATGACACCATACCCATACAAGCAATTTATTGTATAGGCACAGCCAGGCTTAAAACAAATTTAATTCGGAAGTTTTCGTCTGAATTTTTTTCTGGTAACCTTTCACAGTCAAAATTTATTTGGCAGAATATCTTAAGTGCAGCTGTTTTTGAGAAATTCCAAGGTCACAAAAATCAATTTTTTGCAAATACTACGGATATTTCTGCAGAAAAATGTTTAACAATTAGAAATGTAGCTTGGAAAATTTACTACAAAATAATGAATGATTTCTTTATCTTCATCTCATTGTTTAGGAGATATGTCAAATTTTTTAACCTAGATGTATAGAAAGTTAATAGAAAATTTTCATGAGCTCATCACATTAAGTTGCTACTTAAGAAAAGAAGAAATTTTTAATACGAGTATGAATCCTAAACAATCAATGCTGTTTCCAATGAAAAAAAAAAAAAACTAGTAAGGGTGTAAAATTTGGCCTGGCCAAACATTAAATACCCTACATTGCAGTATTTTTAAAATTTTGCTCATATGGGAGGTGCTACGCCCTCTTCTCCGAGTTCACCCAGTTTTTGTTCAGAGCTTGCATTTATAGATTTTAGTGTCTGAGTGAAAAACGTTTTCAGTATAGTGTTTTGAAGTTTTTGCTTATATAGGAGGTGCCACGCTCTCTTGACCGAGTTCCTCTAGTTTTAGCTTAGAGCGTGCATTTATAGTCTGTAGTATTTGAGTGAAGTTTGGTTGGATTATCTCAAAAAACTCTTTCAGAATAGCAATTTGAAACTTTTGCTCATATGGGAGGTGCCACGCCCCCTTGTCCGATTCCACCCAATTTTTGTTGAGAGCTTTCATTCATGATTCTTAGTGTTCAAGTCAAATTTGGTTCTAATATCTCATAAAACGCTTTCAGTATAGCGTTTTGAAGCTTTTGCTTATATGGGAGGTGCCACGTCCTCTTGTCCGAATTTGCTCAGTTTTTTCTCAAAGATTGCTCTTACAACTCTTAGTATTTATGCGTATTTTGGTTGCATTGTCGTGAAAAATACTGCTAAAATTGCATTTTGAATATATTTTTTGTATGGGCGGTAGGCGTGTCCGTTGACCGATTTCGCTCATTTTCAATCCCCCGAGCTATCTTTGGCGACAGAGGCAGTGTACCAAATTTCATTGAAATATCTTGCTCAGTTATTCCAAAAAGTGTATTTCAACACACAGCCAGCCACCCAGCCAGCCAGACAGACGGACATGGCTATATCGACTCAGGAGGTGACACTTACCAAGAATATATATACTTTTCCATACCTGCCACGCCTCCTTCTCTGTGTTACAAACGGAAGGACAAAGTGAATATACCCTGGGTGTAGGTTATAAAAACAAAAATAATTTTCGGAAAATATTCAAGCAATTTATAACCTATGATGATAATTTTCATTTAATGCTGAAAAATATAACGCCAAAATTTTTAAAATCCATATTGGAGTGGTAAACCTAAACAAATATTCAGTAAATTTGGTAATTTTTTTTCAAAAAAACATTTATTCGTAAAAATTTATTAGTAACCCATGCTATTTTTAATATAGGGTAAACCCAGGAGATGTGGCACACCCAGGTGATATGGCACCCCCTGCAATACATGCAGCTTTCATAGCATTTAAATATGGACACAGTTTATTTGAGCAGCGCGAGCTGGGTAGTTAGTTTAGCTGTAGTTGCGATCATTACTTGTCTGTGGATTTTTCAAAAAAATGTTGGGAACGCAAACGTCTAGAGGCAGCAAAGCATTGAGTATTTAATACAGCTTTATGGTGAACGTATCAAAACAAAAAGAATTGAATGTGATTTCATTTACGGATGAATACAAGCGCGAGTGAACATGTTTATTAATTTCGTGGTATTTTTAGTCGGTATATCCCAAATATCTTATAACATGAAAAAGGAGAAATGGCACCCCATTACTGCGAGTGATATGGTTCTGGTGTTATTGCTCCCTTTGCATGTTATAAGATAACAAAAGGAAAAATGCCAAAATCTCATTGTGAATCACGTGATTTATTATACAAAAATAAATCTAATTCTGACGAGATTTGTTCTAAATCTTTATACAAATCTCAAAAGCGCTACTTGTTTTGGCTATTTGCGACCAAAAATCAAATAAAAGAAAAGATTAAGAAGAAACAACTTTAATTTTCCGACTTATAACATTTACTGTCAAAAATAAATCTCTTTGAGCCTGCGGAAACGGGTATGATTTATTGACAAGATTTATAAATCTCGACACGGCTAAATTTCCAATGGAAATTTAACACAAGTGTTGTTGCTAAAGTAAACACATTTTAATTCAAGACAAAAAGAAATTCCCTATTAACTTTTTTTTAGTTTGTAATTTTCGAATAGGTTTTCGGGTGAACAATTGCAAAAGAAAGATTTTTGATGGGCAGTGTCTTTACATTGAAGTAAGTAGCAGTCCCTACTGATTTTTGAAATCAATTCGTGATGAAATTTTCCTTCCTAAAGCAATTACTATCTAATTACTTAAAGCACTTTTTAATACAAACAAAACTCAAACACACAACACAGTTGCAATATATTGCCTACTAATTTCAACTTCCGACCATTTAAAGCTATTAAACGTATTACTTCTTTTGTTCCATTTTGATTGTTGCTGTTATTCTGCTGATTATGTAAATGAAAACTAAACAAATTTTCAATGATCGCACTACAAGCGGAAATGGACCATTGAAAGAGAGGCCTATTAGGTTCTGGAGGGGGAGGGTGAACAAGAACATATTTGCACACACTAAAAAAGAATAGCAACTGGAAAAAAAAAACTAAACAAATAGTTCACACGTAATGCTGCGCAGTGCTGCAATTAGAAAAGCGTTGCCTTCAAAGCAGAGTTGCACAACTTTGTATTAAGTTTAAAAATTTGGTTATTTCCATAGTAAACTATAGGCCTTATCGTAAATCTGAAGGGTTTTCCATTCTCGAGAATATACTCCCTCCCGGGGAGGGAGGAAGAAGTGAATATTTTATGAATGGAAACTCCCCTTGCTGCTGGGATACTTTTTATACCCTACACCCAGGGTATATTCACTTTGTCCTTCCGTTTGTAACGCAGAGAAGGAGGCGTGACAGATATATATTCTTGATCAGCGTCACCTCCTGAGTCGATATAGCCATGTCCGTCTGTCTGTCTGGCTGGCTGGGTGGCTGGCTGGCTGGCTGGCTGGGTAACGGCTGTGTGTGGAAATACATTTTTTGGGAAAACCAAGCAAGATAATTCAATGAAATTTGGTACACAGCCTCCGTCGTCGGGGGATTGAAAATGAGCGAAATCGGTCAACGGACACGCCTACCGCCCATACAAAAAATATCTTCAAAATGCAAATTTTGGAGTATATTTCACAACAATGCAACCAAAATACACATAAATACTACGAATTGTCAGCGCAAGCTCTGAGAAGAAGCTGGTCGAATTCGGACAAGAGGACGTGGCACCTCTCATATAAGCAAAGGCTTCAAAACGTTGTACTGAAAGCGTTTTTTGAGATAATCAAACTAGATTTGACGCGGACACTAAAAAGTATAAATGCAAGCTTTAAGCAAAAACTGGATAAAATCGGACAAGAGGGCGTGGCTCCTCCCATATAAGCAAAAGCTTCAAAACGCTATTCTAAAAATATTTTTTCAGATAATCCAACCAAATTTCACTTAAATACTAAGAACTATAAATGCAAACTCTGAGAAAAAACTGGGTGAATTTGGAGGGCGTGGCACCTCCCATATTAGCAAAATTTTCAAAATACTGCTATGTAGGGTATTTAATGTTTGCCCAGGCCAGGCCCACCCTTACTAGTTTTATTATAATATCGTTGACATTTTCAGAAATAACCAGTTTGCAATGCTGTGCTTTTCCAAGACTGTTGAAATTTTGCCCAAAACAATATCTGAGTCTTTCCCATATCTTTGACATTTTGCGCAAACAACCAGTCTGGACGCTGAATTTTTCCAATTCCGTAGACATTTTGCACATGTGGCAACGCTTTTTTCCATATATCGTTGACATTTTTTTCCATTTTCCACTGGATTTTGACAGCTGACTTAAAAACAAAAATAAACAAGAAACAGCAATTGCAGAAGAAGCAATTGCAGGAGCATAAAATTTGTGAAATTTTAACTTGAATTTGCTATGCTTTTTAAAGTAAAAAATGTCTTTTTAATCATTTTAGTGGATTTTAAAAATCAAAAGTTTGCACCAAAAAGATACCTAAAAAAAAAAAATGTAGGTGAAAAGTAGTTTTAGCAGATCCAGTATAAGTAAGAAACGCTTGGATGGAATATTAAAAACTTTAGTGTCATATGAAATCTATTTCAATAAACATTAAAATTGTTGTACTAAAGTTTTTAGTTTGTCAAACGTTATTTATAATTATTCATTTATACATTAGTACTCCCTAGCAAAAAGCTGAGGAGTAAATTTACCAAATAAAAGTGAAAAAACTCGCTCCCATCTTATTGCCGATTACATTATTTTTCCAGTGAATTTTCCCTTTCCACAAAATTTTTTTTGCGATTGTAAACCAGGGAGTTAGTGAATAAATTCTCGATTAGGCCTTATATGTACCAAGGAACACAATGTCTTTTTTAAGTTAAATATTTGGTATCGTTGATAACTTTACTTTAATACGCAAGACAAAAATTTGTCCACCTTTTTTACTTTGTTAGAAATGGAGTACGCCTTTGAATTATGCACCATCAGGAAGGTATTTGTGAGTAGATGTGCGCAAAGTTAAAATTATTTTAGTATGTTGCCCTTAAGCCTGCCAAAATTAAACACAAATTTTTCATTATTAAGGGCAACGAAATACGCGGTCACAAAAAGCTGAAAAGAGGATAAGGCACAAAAAGAAAAACAAAAAGCATAGCACTGTTCGTGTTTTTTGTTTTGTTTATTTTTGTTTACGTTTCACATTTGTCATTGTACCAGGGATGATAAATGAGCTTTTCTATTTTTTACCAGATAGCAAAAAAAGTACTAAAACTGTCCAAAAAGTACCAAAATTATTAAACACTTTCGTAATCAAATTTTGACCATTGGGCGATTTTAGTAATATTAAATATTTGTTTCATTAATGGCATGTTTTAATTGCAGACTAACTTTAATCTATTTTAGCAAACGTTTTACAACTCTGTCGCATAGGTATTTTTTTCGAATTTTCATTTCAATTTAATGCTTTAGCGCACAAAATTGACAAAAAAAAAAAAGTAAAAAAACAAAGAAAAAATCAAATCGGAAAAAATACTCCTAACTACAGGGAGGGAGGCAACATTTGTTTGTTTGACGTTTGTGTGTCAAATGTCACTTGTTGTTTTGCTACTCAATGCTGCCGTCGTTGCTGCCGACAAAATTACCGTAATTATTTGTATCACATAGTCACCAGCCTTGTGTGGTGTGTTATAAAGTGAGTGAAACAAAATGTTTTAGCGTAAGGGAGACAAAGCTACATTAATAATATAGAATCACATGGGTTCCAGAGTCAAGGTTATTTCAGCTTTTGTTGTGGTTGTTGTTGCTGTTGATTGCTTTTTTTGGGCTTTGTTAGTTTTTGATTGTTTGTCGAGGTTTATTTAAATTAATTTTTTATGTCATGTTTTTTTTATTTTTTCGTTATTGTGTTACATTATTTGACATTACATCGTTTATGTCATTATTTGCAGTTTTATTTAAATTTACTTGTATTAGGTGACAAACGTTTACATTTGCTGCTAAACTAGGGTGGCAAGCATATTCCAAAAGGGGCACCTTTTTTAGGGGAAAAATGCTTGAAGCAATTTATTTGCAGCAAAATATTTCAAACGAATACTCGCATACAACATTCTCAAAATTGTAAAAAATTATTTTATTTATTTATTTTATTTGATATGTCTTAAAAATTACTACATTAAGAAATCGTGGAATGCGCCCTATGCTTAAAAAAGTACAAAAGTAGTTGAGAAATTCTGCGGCAGGATTCAGACTCAGCACCAAAAAGTACTTTTTTTTTAGCTGGGAAGCTCAATGTGGCGCTAATTTGGATATAGTTTGCCCAAACTCCAAGAAAATTAATGGGAGGATAAAGAAATTATTAGAAACAAAAGAAAATCTGGAAAGTGTATTACCATGCCTGAACCGATAATCGTACCAGGGACCTCTAAGGTATAAGCACAGTACACTATCACTGTGCCACAAGGTCTTAAGAAGATCAGACTCATTTCAGTTTACCTTTTCTGACACTCTTTTTCAGTTTTTTAGAAATTGTTGAGTTTGCAAGATATAACGTGTTAAAATTTTTAATCACTTAATCATGAAAAAGTGGGTGTCGATATATTTTATCACTTAAAAACTATAAAGATTTAAACTGTAGGGGTAATAATTACTCATGCATTACACTAAAAGCAAATGTTTCAATTAAACGAAATAAAAAAAATTGTTTTATAAAAAGTGTAAAATAATTTGATAAAAAACTGATAACCAACACCAACCTTAAACCAAAAAGCGACCTTTTTTTTTTGTATAAAAAAAGATCATAAAAATTTAAGCCATTTAAAACGTCACAAAAAATGGTCACCAACATTAAAGCGATTTTTTACGTTTAATTCCAGCAACAATTGACCAAGTGATCCATCATTGGTTGTTTGTGTGTGTGTATGATGGTCGCCAATGTTACCACAGATATGAGTGAGAGTAAGTGGCATCATCATCAACATTAATTTTTTTTTTGTCATCAGCAGTGGCGGTGTCATCAGTAGTAGTATCAGCAGCAGCAGCAGTGGTAGTAGCACAACCCCAGCAGCAGCAACATCAATAATAATAACAACAACAAAAGATATATCATCCGACAGCAGGATAACGCATGACCAAAAAGCATTTGCATGTTTTAATTTTTGTCGTTTTTATTTCGAATTTTAATTACAGTGTAATATATGTGTGTGTGTAAAGTTGTATATGTGTTGGTGTCACGTAAAGCAGCAGCGGCATAATAGTTGTGTATTGTTTTTTCGTTGTTGTTGTGCGTTTTTTTTTTTTTTCAATATAATTAAGCATTAATGCGGCGCCAGTAAAATTATGCGGTGGTTGACAAGGGAATTAGCCAGGAAAAGATAAAAAGCAACATAAAACGAAAATGATAATAAAATGTTGGAAGAAAAGAAAATAAACAATAAAATTGTTAACACAAATTTTAAAGGATAATAAATTATGCTTAAGCAAAATTCATTTTTCTACAGCGAAAATGAAAATGTTGGGAATTTTAGTAGCATGCAGCTATAATGGGTTAAAAGTCGATGATTTTTGTGATTTAAATACAATTTACTTTGAATAGAGCCTCGAAAATAGTCCTATAAAGGGGAGTTAGTCGGGGAAGCCCGACACAAGATTATTAGATAGAACTCATGGTAATTGAAACCTGATCAAATTCTGCAAAACATGTGTAGAAGTTACACGACTTTCCTGAATCCGTATTTTTTCTTAAGTTGGACAACACGAAGATCATAATTTAGTTTTACATGTCAAAAAAGCCGAAATAAAAATCTATGTCTCTAGTCAAATCGATTAAATTACCATGCGAAAAAGTTATAGCGCGATCGGTAGTGGTAAGCTGGTAGTAGTAAGCAGACTGCTATGGTCTTGATCTTAGTCTTGCAGAATGAGCCTTGGTCTTGGATATTAAGTGTTTTTCTCTGTCTTGGTTTTGAAAAATTCCTGGAGACTTTTGAGTACTTATACAAAATTTTTGAACTTAATTCTTTTAAAACTGTTGGGTTTTTAAGATGTCAGGTCTAGTTTTGAAAGACGGTTTTATGTTTGAAAGGGGCGCGACATCCCACTTAAGTATAAATGATCAAGACTGAATAGCAGTCGTAGTCTTGATGATCATCGTGGCCATAGCCAAGACCCCATAGCAGTCTTGGTCTTGAAATCATATCAGCGTCTTGGTCTCGATAGTTTTTTGAGATATTTCAATACAAGACAATCAAACCAATTTTCAGGTCAACCATCACCGATTTTTGGTGATGAGCAAAACTAGTCTTGGTCTTGGAAATTTTTCGAGACTCATTGCTAGCGATTGGTGATAGTCGATTTGAAAGCTGATTTAACTATTCGCTACTGAGGACAAAATTGCTCTTGATCGAGACCGAGACAAAAAACTAATTTTGCTTATCACAAGCGATCTGTGATGGTCAATCCGAAAGTTGGTTTAAATATAGAGTTTTGTCAAGGATTATTCCAAAGTATTTAATTGCCTCAAAAATCTTAAGCACCGTTTACACATAGACTAAACTAAACTTATTCGTCGGAGTAAAAGTTATCAATGTGATTTTACTAGGGTCTACTACAAGACTTTTCTCACGGACCCTTTGAGTCAGGTATTAATAGCTAGTTTAATTTGTTCAGATAAGGTAGAATCAAACCACGACCATGACCAATCATTATCATCAATTATGCTCTTAAAGATGAATATCTAGCATTATTGTTATTTTAATGTTTGTCAAAAAACCTTATTCATCTAAACTTTCTAACAACATACATATATGTATGTATGTGCACCACATTTTTTTTTTTTCTGACATATAATTAGTTGTCGGATATGTGCTTTTGTTAAGTGGCATCCATTTATCTATTTACCAGAGAAAATACTTAAGCGCTATTTTGTCTAAAATTCTTTTGTCTTAATGATTTCTTAACATGCAAACTATTATCTTAACGTGTGCCAAAACTTTAGGGTGGGTGTTGGAAATATTACGTTTTATATATATATTTATGTATGAATGTCTATATGTGTTTAAGTGAATGCAAATTTGTGCGTGTTTAACATGCGATTAACATGTTGCAAAAACGTTAAAGGTAAAATCGCTGCTAAATTGCTGGGAAGTGTACGAGAATGTTTAATATAACGCTAGATAACGAGATGATGATGACGATAATGATAATGTAAACGATTATTAGCATTAGATTACAAGATATTTGCTATGTACAATATCATAATGTAGGGGACATGTATACAAGATTTCAAGTGGTAAAAAATATTTGCTTGAAAGTAGATAGTTTATATAACAGTTTATGGTTTATATAAAAAAAAAAATGGAAGCAAATGATTTTTCGGTTATGGAACTTAAGTATTTCTGTCCACTAAATCATTTTGAGAAGACTCTTCGTAAGTTCTGTATCAGAAAAGAAAATTGAAACTCAAAATTAATTGATTATCAAATACATAGTATCAAAAAAGTTTATTGTCGCAAAATATTGAATATTATCGAAATGACAATGAAAGTCAATAAACAAGCGAAAAAGCCAATAGTAGTATTGACTAAAATTTTCAGTAGATGTCAACGAAAACAAAGTTTTATATTCTGAGTATGCTAAGATATGGGCCAATCCTGCATATCGGTCATTTTACTAGGCAGTTTTTTTTTTAAAATATTGCTTACATTCCAGTGATAAATTTTTAATGGGTGTACTTTGTCAAAAATAAATTTTTTGTTATAAGAAAGATAAGTTCAAATAGTTTTGTTTTAATTCAGATTTTGTGAAAAATATGTTAGTAATGTATTCGGACGTTTCATAAAATGAAAGTCGTTCTGAGAGTAACTTCAGCCTAAGCCTAGTTGTGCTTATTTAGCTGTAGCACAAACAAAATTTCTGCAGGACAAATTTTTGATGAATCAAACAAGCTTTGAAAAAAGTCACACCTCATCTTAAATCCCAAACTATTATTGTCATTATTATTCAAAGGCTCTGGATTGCACTGCGACCTGAAAGATTTTTTGTGCAGTCATAGTGCATTTTTTTTTCGGTGGCCCCTAGTGAAATTTTTTTTAGAATATTTTTGCAAAATATTCTAACCCATTATATCCAAGTTTTTTGAAAAAGGGGTCAAAAAGACCCATAAAAACGCGATATAATGGGTTAAAATGTTCATTTAAATTAACTTGAAATCAAGCAGGGAACAATTTTTTAGAACATCTTGACTCATTATATCCTGTTTTTAAGGGTCTTTTGACCTCTTTTTCCAAAAACTTGGTTGTAATGGGTTAAAATATTCTAAAAAAAAAATTTCACACAAACATTGACTCAATTTCATTTTCTTTCATCCAAATTTTGTCTAAACATATTTCTGACTACCTGGACTCTGGACATTAGACTGAAAATCAAGACAATTCAGAAGAATCCAGACCATCCGGCAACCTAAGTTAAATGTGTATAATAATGAGCAAAAATTAATGAAAATTATACAATAAAAACGTATTCTGACCAATAAATTAGCTTCTTTTAAAACAATCCTTTCGGGCGTTTTAATAAAAAACAAGTTTTTAAAATTAAACTCTTCATTTATTTTTTTTATTTTACATTTTTTTATCTTAAATATTAAATACCAGCTTCAATTTATATAAAAAATAAATTTGCTCAGTGACTTCACCACATTTTGCAGTGTTGTCGCTATTTCTATTTTTTATGTCGAACGTTTCATTGAGCAAATACCATAAACCAGGATAAGCAGCTATACATGAGTTCTTTCATTGATCTCATTGCAGAATAATGAAAAAGAGTCTGTCCCATAATTCACGCAAGAATTGAATTACTTAAATATTGTAGAAAACACATTTTATGCAAATGTATTTTTTGTTTTTATTGTAAAATAAGGTTATGGAAAAGAACATCAAGTGAACGCTCTACGGTTTATCTGGCACTTATGCAATTTTTTGTAGAAATTTTTCATGACAGATTTCTATAAATGTGGCTGAATTTTGTTGTGTTAAGTCTCTTTTTTTAAAGCATTTTTACTAGCCGTCAGCTGTCATCTGTCAAAATGTTTTCCTTTTCTTTAATTAGCAGTACTTAACCGCACAAATAGCGGCAAGTTCAAATCTTGCGTGAGTTCTGGGACTTTTTTTTTTTGTATAGACCCACGGTGGTTTTTAAAAAATTTCAACTTTTTGAAATACCACCCGCGATTTTTTTCGGGGATAGTGTTGGGGGACCCTTCTAGTATCAGAATCCGGGAACCGCGAAATCGAACGTCCAGCCGTTTTTTTTTTTTTTGACTTTTTAGTTTTTTTAACGATTTTTGAGAATGTCTCGGATTTATATACATATTATGTACACATATATATGTATGTACGTACATATATATACTTGTATATGTATATATATGTATGTACGTACATATATATACTTGTATATGTATATATGTGTAATATATATACATGTATATATATATACATACATGCATACATACATATAAAAGGTATCGTTTCCGCACCATTTATTTTAAAAAAAAATCGGTTTTTTCGTATATAAAAAAACACAAACAAAAACCGGATACAGCAGTAGTCACTCCAGATGTGATTTTTGATGCTTAATCCGAATCCGGTCTTAGAATTGCTCTATTACTTCTGGACTTTGAGATATCCCTACATATATGTATAAAGGACACCACTTTTTTTCCTATTTTTGAAGTTATATAACAAGATAAGATAATATTATGCCGTAAAATCTGGTATGACAGTTAATAGCCCTAGTTTTTTTCTTGAAAACTCAATCAAACCGATAACGATATCTTTTTTTTTGTCGGAGATATCTTTACCTAAAAAGTTAAAAAAGTGCAAAAACACGATTTTTGGCTATATTGGATGTTATATGCAGGACACACAAAATTCTTCTGTGAATTTCTATTACCAGAAACATTTAGTACTTTCTTTTGGCTTTTAATTGAGTTATTAAATGTTCATCTGCAATATTTCTCTGCAAAGTTATGTTAACTTAAAAATCACACCATGAAACTCAAAGTGAAAAATCTCGGTTTTCGGCTATATTTGAGGTTGTATACAGTACGGACGAAACTCGTCTGCTCTTTTTTACTAACCGACACATTTAAAACCATTCTTTATCTTCAAAATGAGCTAACAAGTGGTCTCTTGTAATAGTTTTCTTAAAAGTTATGACTATTTTAAGACGACATGTTGCAGCAATACGTATATAAGAAATACTCGTACACTATATTTTAGTGGCACCCCTGTGAGTTTGCACTTCATAATGTAATTTTTAAATGGTCATAACTTTGTAAAGGAATATTGCAGATGAACATTTAATAGCTCAATTGAAAGCCAAAAGAAAGTACTAAATGTTTCTGGTAATAGAAATTCACAGAAGAATTTTGTGTGTCCTGCATATAACATCCAATATAGCCAAAAATCGTGTTTTTGCACTTTTTTAACTTTTTAGGTAAAGATATCTCCGACAAAAAAAAAGATATCGTTATCGGTTTGATTGAGTTTTCAAGAAAAAAACTAGGGCTATTAACTGTCATACCAGATTTTACGGCATAATATTATCTTATCTTGTTATATAACTTCAAAAATAGGAAAAAAAGTGGTGTCCTTTATACATATATGTAGGGATATCTCAAAGTCCAGAAGTAATAGAGCAATTCTAAGACCGGATTCGGATTAAGCATCAAAAATCACATCTGGAGTGACTACTGCTGTATCCGGTTTTTGTTTGTGTTTTTTTATATACGAAAAAACCGATTTTTTTTTAAAATAAATGGTGCGGAAACGATACCTTTTATATGTATGAATGCATGTATGTATATATATATACATATATATATATTACACATATATACATATACAAGTATATATATGTACGTACATACATATATATGTGTACATAATATGTATATAAATCCGAGACATTCTCAAAAATCGTTAAAAAAACTAAAATGTCGAAAAAAAAAAAACGGCTGGACGTTTGATTTCGCGGTTCCCGGATTCTGATACTAGAAGGGTCCCCCAACACTATCCCCGAAAAAAATCGCGGGTGGTATTTCAAAAAGTTGAAATTTTTTAAAAACCACCGTGGACCTGATTCAGAATTTTCCTTTATATTTATTTTGTTTAATCATTTTGTAATTTTTTTAAAATATTTGCTATTTGATAGCAAACAAAAGTGACTCAAAATCTACAAAAAACAAGAAGAATAAATATCAAAAAAGACAAAATGCTGCGTAGTTTTATAATTTTCGCCAACATCATTTTGCAAACTGTTTTTGTTGAAAAAAATCCCGGTATCTGTAGTGTTTTACGACTCGTGGATATAAAAAGGGTAATAAATTCAACAAAAATTTTAATTATTATTTAAATATCGAACATAAACAATTGTTATCTAAGGCTACGCCTTGAAAGTTTTTTTGGTTTCTTTTTTTTTTACTATTTAGCACAATATTTAATCTATAGCAGCAAATATTATTTCAAGAAATTGTTCCTAAATGAGATCATTGCATTATTTTCTAATACAACAATGGCTTTTGTCCATATAAAACGAAGAAGTATCTGTATGTATATTTTCTAAAGCAAAAAATTTGCTTGCAACTACCTGACTGCCAGCATAAAGTATTCATTGTACGCATTTGTTGCGGAAAATATTTGCTGTGTGTCAACAGTATAATGTGTCATCGACAATCCAGAACAATTCAATACAATACATGGCATACAAATAATGAATAAATTTCTTACTGCGTCTTAAGTCTCTGAAATCGCAGTGATATGGGGAAATTAATGGAAAAATGTATGGCAAGGAATTTAACACGTACATGGAATATCTTTTCAGTATCACAAGATCTACAATTTATGGCATAATAATTGAAATATACGACATACAAAAAAAAAGAACCGCATATTTTAAAAGATTTCAAAAATATTTGGCATTTTTATTGCTCAGCATAAATTTCATTGTCATTATCAAAGGTAACAAAAATTACCCAAGAATTTTTAAGAATTATTATCATTTTAAAAGACTGTGATAGCACGTGCCGCATGAGAAATCAGTCAACAGCACTGACGTACGCCACATGAAATAGCCGTTAGGGTAATTTTGAAAGGAGTTAAAATGCTGCTTTGGCAATTCAAAATTTAAATTCAATTAGCATTGTGCGGACCAATTTGTTAACCCATTCTTTGAATAGTGTACTTTTTTGTGCTGCGATATTTAAGAGTAATGCTTAAAGGAATTGCAGTATCAGTGTGTGAATTTAAGTAATCACTAAAAAATGATAGTTTACTTTTCTTAGTTTTGATTCCCTTTAGTATTGATTTAAAACTTTTTTGGTATTAAATTCCGATGTTTTTCCAAAAAAGTTTGAAATTTATTCCAGAAAAGTATGAAATTTATTCTAAAATAGTTTAAAATTAATAATTTTTTTTGGCATTGTTCTATATAAATACTTTTTGGTTTTAAAATTAAACTAAAATTTTTACTGTGTACATATTTGTCTGAATTAAATTAAAATCTTCTAAGTCGACATAGAAATCCAAGAGGGTGATCATTGGAGTGCCCTTAGTTTCCATGGACCGAGGCAATTACGTATGTTACATTTACACTATGCTAAGGATATGTTGTGTTCTTTTATTCCTTCAAAGCTCAAGGACTCTATACAACTCTTCTACAATTACTGTTTGGCGACAGACAGACCTTGAAACAAGCTTAATATTATGTTTCCACCGGAGATTTATGAGGTGACTTAAGGCTGTTTCGGGATAAAGCTCTAAATCTGGGTGTAATTTTATTTCTGCCGAGATTCAGTTTTAAATCTTCGTATAAATCTCAGCAGGGCTATCTATTTTGGCCATTTGCGATCAAGTTGCACATCTTGGCATTAATTGTCATTAAAAACAAAGCAAATGGAAGATAAATATTAAGAAGAAATGGAACAAATAACTTGCAATTTCCCACTTATGTCATTTACTGTCGAAAAAATTCTCTTTGGCCGGTAGAAACGGGTAGAATTTAATGACGAGATTTATGTAACAGCACAGCTAAATCCCCGTTGGAAACGTAGTTTAAGGCAGACTTAAAATTTTGTTGTACATAGATCACAGAACCTCGGAAGCTTGTTACCGAAATATCTTTTGAAGTAAGAGTGTAACCTCTGGCCAAAAATTTATTACCTTGCTTTGTAGTATTTTGAAAATTTTGCTTGAACGGGCAGTGCCACACTCTTTAGTCCGAATTCAATCAGTTTTTGCTTAGACTTTGCGCTAACTATTCCAAGTTTCTGTGCGATATTTGGTTTTATTTCCTTAAATAACGCTTGCACTACAGAAGCACATACATTTTGCTTGTATGGGATATGGGGTGAACAAAATGGGGTAGTAAGTTTGATAGAGATGTTGGAGAGGTAAAATTATAGGGAGTCGGTGAACACTTTTTCCCTCTCCAGGCAATGAGGATTATTTTTGATATTTTTATCAAAATTTTCTATGCGAGCCCTCTAAATTAGTGGAAAAAAAGGGGCTAAAATGTTAGAGAAAACTATTGGAGACGAAAAGTTAATTCGGTGGAAATTTTTTCCCTCTCCCTGCAATGAGTATTTTTCTTTATATTTTGATTAAAATTTTGTATGGGACCCTTCTTAAGGGGTGGTTAAAAGGGGTTAGTATATTCGAAAAAAAATGTTGAAGATGAAAAATTATTGGTGGTCAGTGAACATTTTTGCTTTCTCCCGAAAATGAGCAATTTATTTTACATTTTTATTAAAAATTTTTTATGGGAGCCCCCTTAAGGGGTTGTTTGAGAGAAAGATTAGAGAGGTAAAGTTAATGGTGATTGGCTAACATTTTAAGCCTCTTCCGGCAACGAAGAATATTTAAGTGCTCGTTCACTCACTTTTTTGTCAATTAAAAAGTTAAAAAAAAAAGAGATCCCGTCGTATGCTCATTCTAAAGATAATCTTAAAATTTGTCAAATACATAAAACTTTTTTCCAAAATTTTTTACTTTTCTACACTTGCCACGCCTCCGTCTCTGCGCTACAAACGGAAGAATACCTACCTGGGTGTAGGACATAATTATGGACAATGAAATACCCTAAACAGAATGGGTTAAACCTCAATTTCAGTGTTAATAAGTAGTAGGAGTGAACAGCAAGGCAAAACAAAATGAGACTTCTGTTGCGAGAAGGATAAACTGGTTAAGTGGTTTTAAGAAAAACCAGATTAAGCTTAATTTCACATTAGTTCTGCACACTACAAAAGTAATAGTTTACTTTTCTTACTTTTGATTCCCTTTAGTATTGATATTACACTTTCTTGGTATTAAATCCCGATATTTTTACAAAAAAGTTTGAAATTTATACCAAAAAAGTATGAAATTTATTCCAAAATAGTTTAAAATTAATACTTTTTTTGGCATTGTTCTATGTAAATGCTTTTGGTTTTAAAATTAAACTAAAATTTTTACTATGTTAGTAAAATTATTAGTTTTTTTTTTTAGATATTAGCAAGGTCTATTTAAGCATTTAAACACGCAAAAAGTAAGGCGTACTTTTACTCAGAACTAATGGAAAATTAAGCTATACTTTATTTTTACAAAGTGGACCTAAACTGTTTTCCCTTTTTGGCACAGACTTGTTACACTTCTAAGAAGCAAAACTTTTGCATTGCTACAATGATATCATTTGCTTGGCGCATGCAAAACAACTCCGACAACAAAAAGCAAATTTTGGCCAAAAGCGCACACAGGCAGACAGACAAAAAGGTCTAGCAATTGACGATGACGTACCAACAGAAAAAATCGTGACTTAAATGCGATCGAAGATTATTACAACTCAACAGCAACGAGTCAAAAAACTTTAACAACAAACAAACACACTGAAAAGGGTACTGAACCGCACGCCACAACAACAATACAAAGCAACAAAGAAACAACCTTCACAAGCAGCAGATACCGCAAAACATTGATGCACTTCATTGGTAAATTCGCCAATAGATGGCGCAGGGATATGTAAATAAAAAACCGCAAGCAACGAGACTACGGAGTTAGAAGGTTGGATTTTTTTGCTACTTTTTGTCCATTTTTGGAAAACTTTGTCCATTGCATGAAGGCACGAAGATCAACAACTTGCAAAAAGAGCAGGAAAAGAAAAATCAAAATAAACCACAAAAACAAAAAACCATAGATGGATGGATAGATACAATGAAACAAATGTCAAAAGCAAGGATTTTTCTGTTATACGGCAAATAAAATTTGAATGTCAATGCAAGGGATTTACTTTGTTTGTTTCGACGCAGCAGAGTTTATTAGAATGGAGAGACACAGTCAGACTCATGTGATACGTAAGCGGAAAATAGAAGGGCGCACCGAAACCTTAAACTTCAATATGTAACCATATTCATTGGAGTTTGCATAAAGTTCGCTGATTGCTTGCGGCATTTGCTCAATTTTTGAATAGGGCCAACAACACTTTGACGTTTGGAAAATTCAATGAAAACTTTTTGAGTCTTATGTTTTTTTTTGGTTTTTTTTTTTTTTTAATAGTAGGTATACGTATATTTAGGTAGCAAAGTGTAGACTTTGCCAAAAATTAGCTGTCCAAATATTGACAGCATTCATTGTGGTTATTTGTACAATTTGACTTGTGGCTAAATTTGGTTGACTACAATGATTGCTGACAACGTTGTCATGTTGATTTTGATATTGACGATTTTGACAGTTTTGACATCACTGACAATTTTTGAAAACAATGCTGTCATTTTGGCTTGAAGACATAAATTTTAGCGACCACTTTGTTTTTTTTTTTTACATTTATGCGTACGTACTTATAGTTTTCTCATCTTTGTCAGAAAGTTTCTATTCGAATTTTTTATACGCTACACCGAGGATACATTCACTTTAATCCTCCGTTTGTATTGCACAGAAGGAGGCGTGCTTGGTATAGAAAAGTATATACATACATATCTGTGATCAGATGGCAAAAGTTATTGGCAGGAGAGAAAGCTTAAAAATTAAGTTTAGAGCAACTCTTGTTTTGCCAGCTTGTAGATCTCACCGGGACCAACACCCTAGACTACATAACTCATTTTCACAAAAAATTATCAATACCAGGTGTTGCCATCTGACCAAAGATATATTCTTGATCACCTCCTAAGTTGATATACATAACTATGCCCGTCAGTCTGCCTTTCTGTTCGTCTGTTGAAATAATTTTCACGGGAAAACTAAGCAAGATACTTAGTTCGATGCAATTTTGTGCACTGGTGCCGTTGTACAAGATAACTCAGGGGATTGAAAATGAGCAAAATTGGTTAACGGATACGCCTACCGCCCATATAAAATATTTGAAACGCTAAATTAAGAGCAGTATTTATGGGAATGCAACTAAAATACACACCAATGCTGAAAACAGTAAGGGTAAATTATGAATGAAAACTTGCCGAACTTGGACAAAAGGGCGTGGCAACTTCCATATAAGCAAATTTTTGAAAATGGCGTAGTGCACGCAATATTTGAGATAATGCAACCAAATTTCGTACAAACACTAGAAATAGTCAAAGGAAGCTCTGAGCAAATACTAGGTGAATTCGGAAAAGGTGGCGTGTAACCTCTCATACAAAAACATTTTTCGAAATGCATTAAAATAGCTTGTAAGATATAACCGAATGTAACGAAAAATATCAAAAAATGTGCCACCAAAAAATAGTCGAAAAAATGTGTCGCCAAGAAAGGTCCGAAAAATGTGTCGCCAAAAGTATCGAAAAATGTGTCGCCAAAAAAAGTGTCAAAAATATGTAACCATAAAAGGGTCGAAAAATGTATCGCAACAAAATATCTGAAAAAGTGTCCTCAAAAAACGGTCGAAAAAATGTGTCACCAAAAAAGGACCAGAAAATTGTCTCGCCAAAAAATTGTCGAAAAATATGTTGCCAAAAAGTATCGAAAAATGTGTCACCAATATAGGGTCGAAAAAGATGTCCAAAAAAGGGTCAACAAAATGTGTCGCCAAGAAAAGGCCGAAGAATGTGTCGTCAAAAAACTGCCGAAAAATTTGTCACCAAAATAGGATCGAAAAATGTGTCACCAAAAAAAGTGTCGAAAAATGTGTAACCAAAAAAGGGTCGAAAAATGTGTTGCTAAAAAAGGGTCGAAAAATGTGTTGCCAAAAAAGTGTCAAAAAGTTTGTCTTCAAAAAAGGGTCGAAAAATGTGCCACAAAAAATATCTTAAAATGTGATACAAAAAATATCTTAAAATGTGTCCCCCACAATGGGTCGAAAAATGTGTTGCCAAAAAAGTGTCGAAAAATTAGTCTACAAGAAAAGGTCGAAAAATATGTCGCAAAGAATATCTAATAAAGTGTATCCAAAAAAAGGTCGAAAAAATATTACAAAAAGTGTCGAAAAATGTGTCATCAAAAAAATTGCCGAAAAATGTGTCTCTAAAAAGTATCAAAAAATGTATCGCCAAAAAAGAGTCGAAAAAATGTCTCGGCAAGAAAGGCGAAAGATGTGTCGCCAAAAAGAATGCCAAAGAATGTGTCGCTAAAAAAGAGTCGAAAATGTGTCGCCAAAAAAAAAAATTCAAAAAATGTGTCACCAAGAAAGGTGTGGCCCAAACGTATCAAAAAATCTGTCGAAATCTGAGTGAGAAAAGTATCGAAAATTGCGTCGCAAGAAAAGGGTCGAAGAATATTTCACCAAAAAGTGTCGATAAATGTGTCGGCAATAAAACTGTAGCCAAAAAAAGGATCAAAAATGTCTCGCCAAAAAGAAACGAAAAATGTGTCGCCAGAGTAAGTGCCGTGGCATTGAAATTGTACTCTTATTGCGGCAAAAGAATTTACACCATATAAAAGAATATATATTTATTCCGTAAAATAAATAAAATAAATAGAAAATACAAGTTGTAACATAAGTAACAAAAATCATAAGAACGAAATAAAATGCCAAGTAAAATTAAATAATTCAAATTGTAGGTCAAATGTAATAAAGGCTATAATAAAAAAATTAAAAGAATAAAAGGAAAAACATATAAGAGAACCTCATATAAAACAAAAAGCACAAAGGAAAATGTTAATAAAATGCAGACATTGAAAACCCAAAAAGAAAAAACCTCAAAACTAGAACAAAACTAATATGGCACAAGCTTCATTGGCTTTTATTCAAAGCTTAAATGCGGCATAAAACAGATTCAAGAGAGTACTTAAGAAATAGGGGTTAAGAAAAAATAAGTGATATGAGCGCAACTAAGCAAGGGTTACTTAAAACGCAAAGATTAAGGGTGTAACTTGTTTTAATCATGAACTAATAAGACTTAAATACTGTTATCTGATGTTATTTTAATTGAATTAAAATAACATTAAAAGTGAAAAGAACACATGGAAAAAACGTAAGGAATTCAAGTAAAACAGCCGGTACAACGGTAACAGGCTGTGGGTATATGGCTTAGCTCTGTCCAATCAACTACATGCTTGTTTGTATGCTCGTTGGTGCATTCAAAAGTGCTTATAATAAGTTGGATTAATTTTGTTCAAAGTTTGTTTGCGTGCTTCCAAAGTAATTGTTTTTTAACTCAGTTCAATGGGTTGTGTAAACTTTTGACTTTATAAATCCTTTGAGTGGCTTTTTGGGGGAAAGTTATTCACGCAAATTTTGTATACAAATTAAAATTCGGTTAGTTACCGAAAACTACATGAATAAAGCTATAATTAAAATACATAAAATAAACGAATATTGCAGTTTTCAAGCTTTGGTGCTTAACTTTTAACATGCTGCTCAAAAGGAAAATGTCAAATGAGTTCAAATGCAGCTTAAATTTTTGAACAGCTTTAAAATGTAACTTTTTAGGGCTTCATAATATTGGTACTTACGAGTAAGTGCTTCATTGATGGTAATAAATTTTTTAATTGCTTTTATAGTGCCACAGAAAAGTCAATTGTATGGAATTTTTAGCTTATTGATTTGTAAATAGTAGGTAATATTGGTAATGAAATTAACTTGTACAGATTGATGGACAAAAAGTGAATTTGATACATCATTGGAAAAACAATGTGAGTAATTGTTACGTAAGCAAACAATGAAAGCAGCGGTGGGCGCATCACCACTGACTTAGCTTCATTCGGGTCAAAAAAGTAGTTTTTGCTATTGTCCGAATTGTTAGAATCATCCAGCTCTGCTGAGCTGAGAGATTTTGCAAATTTTTTGCAGGTAACATGCAATATCATGACATCATGGATAAGAGTCGTATGATGTCTCAAATTTTTGATCTTGATCCGAAATATATAAACAAAAATAATATCTCAAATTCTTCATCAACTGTGTAGAATAAGAGCCAGTAGTTGGCTGCCCTACATCATAGCATCAAGGCTAAATTTTTTTGTGGGTGTTCTTCTAATGGTAGGTATTAATTTTTTTGAGGAGAATCACGTTCTCTACAAAAACTTTTCATTTTATTTTTAAAAAAATTTATCTTTTAGGAGTTATTCTATAAAAACTGGTTAAGCGCCGATAAACGGCAAAAAATCACTTTTTTTTAAATAACTTCTAAGTAATTACTTTTTTTTTACAAAAGATTAAAATTATTTGTAGAACCACATGTCAATGAAAAAGACCCTTGGACTTTTTATCGTACAACTCACCATTCATAAGTTATCGCAATTTGAAAATTACCACAATTGTATGTACAAGTCATTAATATTTATGCCTCGAGGAGGCCTCTTTCCAGAGGTCATTGACATCAAGTGCCCCGTTCCAGTACTGAAGCACCGGATTTAAATAACAAAACAAAGTAAGAGAGTAGTAACCAGCTATAATTTGATTACACACTAAAAAATTATAGTTTATTTTTCTTTGTTTTGATTCCCTTTAGTATTGATTTTAAACTTTTCTTAGCATTAAATTCTAATTTTTTTCCCAAAAAGTTTGAAATTTATTCCGGTAAAGTATGAAATTTATCCCAAAATAGTTTAAAATTAATACTTTTTCTGGCATTGTTCTATATAAATACTTGTTGGTTTTAAAATTAAACAAAAATTTTTACTGTGTAGAGATTATTTAGTAGTAGGAAAGAGAATCAATTTTAAGAAAGGGATGTTAAAAATTTGTACGGTGCCACGCCCCTAAAAGGAAAATATTGTGTAAGGGCCTGAATCCCTGCACTGGATTTTTATAAGTTCGGAACGAAAATAAACTAAATCCTTAGGACATCACTACGTGTTTTGTTTTTCAGTGAATGGCACCGTGAGCCCAAAAGAAAATATTACTGTCACGACTAAGCCACTGCACCACTATTTATGAAATTTATAAAAACTATCCGTTTTACAGTGAGCACTGCCGCGTTACTAAATATGTTAGAAGTGCACAGAGAAACAACATTGTCAAAAGTGTCAGAAATGTGGTTACTTTAACCACGTGGCGACCCAAATTTTGAACATGGCTCGTTTGTGGAAGTTTTAACAACGCGCGTTGCTAAATGGGTTTCAACTTCATTTATGGGTGATTTAACAACGCGCGTTGCTAAATAAAATACAAAAGGAAAAAAAAATTTTGAATTAATTTTTTCCCGTCAAGGTCAATGAAAAACTGACATTATTTTAATTTTTATACCCTACACCCAGCGTATATTCACTTTGTCCTTCCGTTTGTAACGCAGAGAAGGAGGCATGGCAGATATAGAAAAGTATATATATTCTTGATCAGCGTCACCTCCTGAGTCGATATAGCCATGTCCGTCTGTCTGGCTGGCTGGGTGGCTGGCTGTGTGTTGAAATACATTTTTTGGGAAAACCAAGCTAGATAATTCAATGAAATTTGGTACACTACCTCCGCCTTCAAAGATAGCTCGGGGGATTGAAAATGAGCGAAATCGGTCAACGGACACGCCTACCGCCCATACAACAAATATATTCAAAATGCAATTTTAGGAGTATTTTTCACGACAATGCAACCAAAATACGCAAAATACTAAAAATTGTAAGCGCAAGCTCTGAGAAAAAACTGAACGAATTCGGACAAAAGGGCGTGGCACCTCCCGTATAAGCAAAAGCATCAAAACGCTATACTGAAAGCGTTTTTTGAGATATTCGAACCAAATTCGACTCAGACGCTAAGAATTATAAATAAAAGCTCTCAACAAAAATTGGGTGAAATCGGACAAGGGGGCAAATGTTTCAATGAGATAATCCAACCAAACTTCACTCAAATACTAAAGACTGTAAATGCACGCTCTAAGCTAAAACTAGACGAACTCGGACAAGAGGGCGTGGCACCTCCTATACAAGCAAAAGCTTCAAAACGCTGTACTGAAAACGTTTTTCATTCAGCCACTAAAAACTATAAATCCAATTTTGGACAAAAACTGGGTGAACTCGGACAAGAGAGCGAAGCACCTTCCATATGAGCAAAATTTTTAAAATACTGCAGTGTAGGGTATTTAATGTTTGGCCAGGCCAAATTTTACACCCTTACTAGTTTATTTTCAATGTTATGCTTTAAATAAAAATTTTTCTATTAACACTGGGGGGATTGGAACCTGGAATCTGTCGTGTGATAGATGCGGACGTTAGCAACTCAGACACGGCCATCATTATTGTGAAGTTGACTGAAAGTCCATTTGAAATGAGCTGATTTGGAATTAACTAAGTTTAGTTGCTGATTTGAGTTTAACAACGCTTTGTGAGTGTTTTGACTACGATTCGTCGCTGATATGGATTCAACAACGCTTGGCAACCAGCGTTGTTGAATAAGTTTCAACCACGTTCGTGAGTGATTTAGCAACGCAACATATATATATGAGCTTGGAGTGTTGTTAAATCCAAATCAGCAACGAAACGTAGTTAAAACACTCACGAACGTGGTTTTTTCTTCGCTCTGTGTCCTTACACATCTTTAGTGTTGGCAATTTGCTTAAGTTCACGGTGGAGTGGTCTTTTTGAAAACAAATCGAAATGGTTTAATTATGGCCACAAGGTTAACTCTAGTAATAGTTAAAGCTTTTTGAAGATATTCAAAGCAAAGCAATTGTTTTGGTGGAAATAAATTTCACAAAAATTTAAATTATCGGTATTTGAATAAACAATTCACACAAAATCAAAGAAAGCTAAGCAAATCTATTAAACACACCCAGTTCATTGAACTGGGAACTTGCAGGCACTTTGACAAAAAGACATAACTCGTGAATGAACACTGCTTAAAATCAAAGTTAATAAAAATCATACAACAAAAATTAATTGAGCGCAAATTTGTCAATTAATTCCCAATTCCTAACAAGACTGACAAACCATTTGCTCGTATGAGGTAACGATTTTTGATATTATACTTTGAGCTATATCTTATCAAATGCTTATCGATTGTTACTTTTAAATAGGAAGTAGAAATTGTATAAGAATAAGAATTACGTTTAAGCAGCATTAAGTGCGCCGCAAGTAAACCAACACTCTAAGATTTTATACTTATATGGGGGCTATTTTCAGTTATCGTACAACGTACGCTGTTTTGTGTTCGCGAATGTAAATATTTACACTTTCTAATACGTTATTTCAAATGAAACGTAACGTAATCGCTTAATTGATAAGCGTTGTGACTCCATTGACGGCAACATGGGTTTTAATAAAAATTCAATTGCGAGTACTCGGTTAATATTGTAAATTTTTTATGACGGTATGACTATAAAACCGTATTACTGATATATCCATGTCAGGCAAAACCAGGTAAAGCTTATATGGCTTTAGTAGTTGTAATGAATCAGAATAGTAAATATTTTTATTGTGATCATATACAATATAATTAGCTATTGATATGAACATTTTCTGATACATATATGTAAAAAGATATACCTTTACAGAGTATCACAATGTGATCTGTTCTGCTTATAGCTACTTTAATTCGAAAATTGTATAATTATATTTACGAAGAAAATAATCTTTAAGGAGGTAAATATTTTGACCGTTTTTTTTTTTTTTGCAACCATAATTTGTTTAGACCAAACAAAACTAAAGACGCACGTAATTAAAAACAAATTAATGAGCGAAAATAAAAATACCAATAACCAGATAATTGGGTTCTTGAAGGTCATGTGAATACCACAAATGCGTGAAACAGTGAGGTGAAAAAACAAAGTTTTGTCCAAAATCGTAATGTATGGTGTCATTTTATAAGAAAATTCATTTGGACAATTTGGTTTACAAAAAAAAAATATGCTTTAGTATACGGTGCTCTTGAACAGTCGATAGGTTTTTTGAGTATGTGGAGAAAATCTGTGAATGGGGTTTCATTTGTATTAGTTTAGTGGTCTGAAAAATGCAAACCCCGAAATCGTAGCTGATCATCCTCGCGAAATATCGCAAAAATACATATCCCATACAAAATAAAAAAAATTCAGATAAAAAAACCCAACAAACAAATATAAAAATAGTTATTTTTAATGTATTTTGCAATGCCAAATCCAAATCCAGCATTAAAATTGCTATATCTCATACGGAAAAAAGGAGAAAAGACCGTTTTTGCTATATTTTGAAGCTATATAACTATAACATAAAACATTTACACGCAGAATTCGATACATTATCTGAAAGATCCAATCTTTTGCTTTAGAATCGCATTTACGTCAATAGCTTAATTTTTCTCCGAAATATCGTAGACTGAAATAATGACAAAACAGGTTTTTTGCACTTTTTTAACTTTTTAGGTTAGGATAAAAATAAAGGTATCGACATTATTTGAATTAGGTTTAGAAGACTGATTAAAGCTTTCCATTTCTGCATCAGAATTTACGGATATACGTCTTGTTATATAGCTCCAAAACACAGCAATAAAACATAGCATCGGCTTTTTTTCCGGCTCCCTGAAATAACGCCATAGGAAATAACGCCAGAAAATTTTTTGGAAATAACGCCAGAAAAATCTACTTACAAAATTCTGGCGTTATTTCCATTTTGTTTTGGAAATAAAGCCAAAAACTTTTCTGGCGTTATTTCCAAAAATTATGGCGTTATTTCCAAAAATAATGTAGTTTAGAAAAAGGAAATAACGCCATAGGAAATAACGGCAGAAAAATCGGCATACAAAATTCTGGCGTTATTTCCGTTTTGTTTTGGAAATAAAACCAAAAACTTCTCTGGCTTTATTTCCTAGTTAATTTTTGGTTTTATTTCTAAAACAAAACGGAAATAACGCCAGAATTTTGTGTGCAGATTTTTCTGGCGTTATTTCCTATGGCGTTATTTCCTTTGGCATTATTTCCAAAAATCCTGGCGTTGTTTCCTAATCAGTTTTTGGCTTTATTTCCAAAAATTAATGAAAGAAAATTTCTGGCGTTATTTCCAAAAAATTTTCTGGCGTTATTTCCTATGGCGCTATTTCCGGGAGTCTTTTTTTCCTTGTTTAGGCTAAGATATCTCAAAAACCGAATGAGATACAGCAATTCTAAGGCCGGATTCGGATTCAGCATTGCAAAATACATTAAAAATAAGTATTTTTATATTTGTTTGTTGCGTTTTTTTTCTGAATTTTTTTATTTTATATGGGATATGTATTTTTGCGATATTTCGCGGGGATGATCAGCTACGATTTCGGGGTTTGCATTTTTCAGACCACTAAACTAATACAAATGAAACCCCATTCACACATTTTCTCCACATATTCAAAAAACCTACCGACTGTTCAAGAGCACCGTGAGTATTATAAATAAAAGTTATTTTTTTGGTTTTTCACTTTTTTTGCAGCGCTCTTTGTTAGAATTTCTCTCAAACTTTTTTATCAAACAACACAAAAACCCTTTTTGTTGGGTGACAACAAGCCTAGTTCTCTTTCTGAAGGATTAACATTAAGTGAAGTTCTGCAAATCTATAAATAAATACGTGTAGGGCTTATTTCGCCCCTCTTTTACGAGTTAACTGTTTAACCGATTTTCGATACTTTTTTTTTTGTATAAAAGGCACTGTGGTGTATAATGCGTGAAACCGAAAACTTATCCTCATAAGTTGCCATTAAAACATTTAAAAACTTGATCAAAGTTTCCCATATAACACGTTCTACACCGATATTTTAGACGTTATTCGATACTTTTGGATTTTTTCCGATATTTTTGATGTCTTTTGATACTTTTGTCGATATTTTAGAGGTTTTTTGAAACTTGGACTTTTATCAATATTTTAGACGTTTTTCGATACTTGGACTTTTTCTGATATTTTTGATGTTTTTCGATACCCACTTTTGGACCTTTGCCGATATTTTAGATGTTTTTCGATACTTTTATCGATATTTTAGATGTCTTAATACTATTGGAATTTTACCGCTAAGATCTTTTTCAATACTTCTGGACATAAAACATATATTTTGAACGTTTTTAGATACTTTTGGACTTTCACGGATATTTCAAATGTTTTTCGATACTTCTAGGCTTTTACCGATATTTTGGATGATTTTAGTTACTTTTGGGCTTTTCCCATTATTAAAGATGTTTTTCGATACTTTTGGACTTCTACCAATATTTTGGATGTCTTTCGATACTTCTAGACTTTTACCGATATTTTGGATGATTTTCGATACTTTTGACTTTTAGTATTATTTTAGATGTCTTTTGATACTTTTGGACTTTTACCGATGTTTTGGATGTTTTTTGATACTTTTTTGATGTTTTTGATGTATCGAACTTTAGGACTGTTACCGATATGCTATTCGGAATGAAGATAGACTGAATTTCGAAAGGAATCAGTTTTGTTTTGTTTTTTCGTCGAAGGTACCGCACTCTCAAAAAGAATTAGGCTACCACGGCAAAAGCACCACACCAATTTTTATATAATTCGATTTGGAGACTTCTGCATCCAAAAAACGTTACTACGAGTATTGTATTCTGTCAATACTGGCCTTCGTTTATACAAAACGACACTCGGAAAAAGTGTATCTATCTTTAGGTGAATGTCTTAATTTTGGCCACCGGCGATACTAGTATACATAATTATTCAAATTTATATCAAAATAAAAACTTTAACTTTATTATTTAATTCATTTGCTCCACTGCCCCAAATCTATTGAACTCACATGTACCTATAAAGTTCCACATCAATTGAATTATGAAATAAAACTTTTGATGAACATTAATACACAAAACTTAAGTAGCAATAATAAATTATGTCTAAACAAAATGGCTGCCATGGTGGCGGCGGCAACGGCGGTATATTTATTATTCAACAATTTGCCCAAACATTTAATCATCAATCGTGAATGATTTCAAGCATCAGCTTTATTTTGACAGGCGTCCATCAGATATAAAGCGAGCGTGTGGGGGTTAAACTTTGTTGTTTGTTGGATACCTTTGTTGTCGGTGTCAGGTTAATAAAAATGAGCATGAAAAAAAACAGATTATTCTTCAGATTATATTTAATGTAAATAATATTTTAATGTTGTTAATAAAAAAAAAAAAAATAAAAAAGGAAAATTGAAAAACATCAACGCATTTGCCAAAAAAGGTACCACAAAAGAATCGTTCGGTTTATACTCATTGAGAGAGTAGAGTGGGTAATGAGCAGCTGTTAAGAAGTGTGAAGTGTCAATTTGACTGAGTAAAGTAGCAGTGAAATAACTTGATCTGCAAAATGTGCGTTATATAAGAAAAAATTCTTTTTGTTATGCAGATAAAAATATGTTTTTGGTTACCGTATATCAGACCGGTTCGAATTTGTATGAAGCAAAAAAAAAAAAAAAAAAATCATCCTGAAACCAACTCAAAGGAAGGACTCTTAAAAACGATATCTGCATAATTTTTGTTCACTCCGAGAAAACCCAATGGAGTACTTTTGATTCTACTGAAAGCCCATTTTGGCTAAAAAAAACAACTTTTTTTTCATTGCAAAATGGATACCCAAGGTGCTTTAGAAATAAAGACTATTTTCTTGAAAAAATTCTGGAGTTTAAAAATTATAAATTTCTTTCGGGGATATAGATAATATTCGCATCCCAAAATCGATCGCGGTCGAAGAAACAATTTTTACTTTAAAGCAAGGCATCTAACAAGGCATAAATTGCTTAGAATTGTCCTAAGAATACATGTGAGTTTTTTCAGAATTTTTTGAGATACTTTATAGTTTTTCAAGAATTAATAAAATAGGGAGCTTTCAGCTGCTAAGCTCACGTTCGTTAGCAAAATGCTAGGTTTACTCAAACTAAGGCAAAGTATGAGTTTTTTCGGAATTTTTGGAAATTATTTTTAATTATGCCTAGAGTAGAATGGCACCTCTACCAAGAAATGGTCTATGGTCTATGGTCTTTGGTGTTTGGTCTTTGATCTTTGATATTTGATCTTTGGTCTATGGTCTATGGTCTATGGTCAATGGTCTGTGGTCTATGGTCTATGGTCTATGGTCTATGGTCTATGGTCTATGGTCTATGGTCTATCGTCTATGGTCTTTGGTGTTTGGTGTTTGGTCTTTGGCCTTTGGCCTTTGGCCTTTGATCTTTGATCTTTGGTCTATGGTCTATGGTCTATGGTCTATGGTCTATGGTCTATGGTCTATGGTCTATGGTCTATGGTCTATGGTCTATGGTCTATGGTCTATGGTCTATGGTCTATGGTCTATGGTCTATGATCTATGGTCTATGGTCTATGGTCTATGGTCTATGGTCTATGGTCTATGGTCTATGGTCTATGGTCTATGGTCTATGGTCTATGGTCTATGGTCTATGGTCTATGGTCTATGGTCTATGGTCTATGGTCTATGGTCTATGGTCTATGGTCTATGGTCTATGGTCTATGGTCTATGGTCTATGGTCTATGGTCTATGGTCTATGGTCTTTGGTCTTTGGTCTATGGTCTATGGTCTATGGTCAATGGTCAATGGTCAATGGTCAATGGTCAATGGTCAATGGTCAATGGTCAATGGTCAATGGTCAATGGTCAATGGTCAATGGTCAATGGTCAATGGTCAATGGTCAATGGTCAATGGTCAATGGTCAATGGTCAATGGTCAATGGTCAAAGGTCAATGGTCCATGGTCTATGGTCTATGGCCTATGGTCTGTGGTCTATAACCTCGTCAAAAGGTTCGCAAAAGAGCATATGTCTAGTCCAAAGTTCATTCCATTTATTTATTATTCAAATTTGACTGAATAAAATATTAAATAAACATAATTTATTCCTTTTTAAATAATTAATTAAACATTTTTTTCACACGTTTATTAAAGCAGTAACCACATAATTTTAAATAAAAAAAAAAAGGCCGGATTTATTTGGACAAATACGGCGCTAATTGTATTTCCGATTTCCAAAAAAAAAAAGTAACAAAATTATTTTACTTCATACACAGAACCACAACAAAAACTAAAAAAGCCAAACATATTTTAGTACTGCATATACATAACCACTGACCAACAACTAATGGAACCTTTTATAACAAATACACATCATATCCAATCCCCTATACATACTTAGTTTTGTATTTACATGTATTTTTCTTTTCACTACAACTAAAAAAAAAAACGCAATAAAAGTTCTTCTACATCCGTTCAATTAACCGGATATAACGATTTAATTCATTTGTGGTTTTAAACCTCCCTAAAAAAAATACCACAATATGAAAATGTAAATAAAATTTTTGTGGATTTATTATGAGATAAATTAATTTCAATAGAGAACACAAAATTTTCAATTGCAAGAGAAATTGCACACAGTTTTTGCTACCAAAATGATAGTGGGATTTTGGATAATAAGCCAAACAAATACCATACCATAGCATAGCAAAAATATATGTAGTTGAAAAGAAAACCACAAAAAGTTGTAAAATCCTACAAAAACAACTGGAGATGAAACTTCTATGACAGTATACTTTGTATTTGAAAACACAATTATTGCATATAAGTCATGCAATCATTTTTAAGAGTAACGATAATTTTTAATGTTTGCGAATTATAATATTTGTGCACAGTAAATTTTTGAAACTGTGCTGTGTTTTATAAATCAATTTTGCTTCAAATTTGCCCACAATCACTAGCTTCATTTTGAGTCACTTAAATGGTTTATATGAATTTTTTAAAAATAAATATAAGTGTTTTTCTACGACCAAATTTTTTTGTGCACAACGCAGTGAACTTTGTTTATTGCATTTATCAACATTTCTCTCTTGTCTGGGTATTAAAACAGTAATTAAAGAAATTTGTATTTTTTTTTAAATACTGCAAGCAACTATAAATTTATAAGAATGTTTCTGTACCCAATAATATTATTAAAATTTGGAAAAAAAATTTCCTAATCGAACTGTGCTCTCAAGTTGTTCTTCAAATTATAAGCTCTGATGAGATACCACGGTAGGGTTTAAATAAATTTAAACTCAAGGTTCTTGCATTTTTTTGTCCTTTGTGGATCCTAGTTCTCTAGTACGTACATAATAGCCCTGTAATATTTTGAAATCAACGGCAATGTATTTGTTCTGAAAAACAGTTTTTAACGACCTAATTTTTTTGTGCACAGCCTTTTAGACCAGTTACAACTTTTTTCTTATCTTTAGGGAAATTCCCGAGTAAATGTACATGTTTTGTAGACAGAAAATGTTTAAACTGTTAGCAAATAAGAAAAATTCTTGTTTGTTTATTAACTGTTTCGGTGTACTAATGAAAGAGGCACCATGTATTGTAAATGGAAATTGATTAATTTATTTGAACTTATTTAAGAATGATTTATCCTTTTGTCCGAATCTCGAAGAAATTTACATTTATTTAGATGGGAAACTTCAAAGAATCCAACTTCTTCTAACACATGAAATTTATTGAAGATGATATTTGATTTCGATCAGCGATTTTCAAATTTCAAAATACGTAGGCTGCTATATATATGTCTGGCCTAGGCAACACTAATTTCAATAGCTAAAATCTGGCAACACCATAATAAAGTTTCACATTTTTTAGCATAAACGTACTCAGAACGTTTTGACGTACGACCGTCATTTGTGTTGTTTACAGTGACTTGAAAAATTCAATTTGGCAAAAAAATGGAATTAACTCATGAACATTTTCGTGCGATCATTTTTCTCAACTTTCGACGTGGATTATCACGACAAGAGTGCATCGATGAACTTAAATCTTTGTATGGCGATGAAGCACCATCCTATGTAAAACTGAATTCAATCGTGGCCGACGCTCGCTTAAAGACGAATTCCGTGAAGGTCGTCCAAAAACTGCCGTTGTGCCAGAGAACATTGATGCCGTGCGTGAACTGATAATGCAAGATCGTCATGTGACATACCGTGAGATAGAGGTATCCTTGGGCATTAGCTCCACTTCAATACATTCGATTTTGCATGAACACTTAGTTGTAAAAAACGTTTGTTCTCGTTGGAAACCCCATAATTTATCAATCGCTTAAATTACACAGGCCCACAAAAAAAAAAGTACCATGCGCGAAAGATCAGACCACCTGAACTTTATGTTCTCGGGGTCGCTGAATCCGAATATGGTGTCAGAATAGCGAAGTTGGTTCGCGTATTTTCAGAAATCAGCAATTACCTTGAAAATTTAAGATATTTTTCAGCATTATTTCTGATTTCTGAAAAAACGCGAACCAACTCAGCTATTCTGGCAGCATATTCGGATTCAGCGACCCCGGAAACATAAAGTTCAGGTGGTCTGATCGTTCGCGCAGCGATTTTTTTTTTTTGGTTCAGTGCACAGACCAAAAAAAAAATTGCCTTGCGCGAAAGGTCAGACCACCTGAACTTTATGTTTTTGCTGAATCCGAAGATGGTGCCAGATTAGCGAAGTTGGTTCTCGTTTTTTCAGAAACCAGCAAAAATCAGTAATTTTCAGCATTATTGTTGATTTCTGAAAAAACGCGAACGAACTTCGCTATTCTGGCACCATATTCGGATTCAGCAACCCCCAAAAACATAAAGTTCAGGTGGTCTGATCTTTCGCGCAGGGTACTTTTTTTTTTTGTGGGCCTGTGCAATCAATGGAAAAATTAATTTTCTTAACTATTGTAAACAAAACAAATAGCAATTGTACATCAAAACGTTCTGAGTACGTTTATGCTAAAAAATGTCAAACTTTGTTATGGTGTTGCCAGATTTTAGCTATTGCCATTAGTGTTGCCTAGGCCAGAAACATATAAAGCAGCCCACGTATTAAATTAACGATTGCTGTTGGATTCTCTAACTAAGATCGAATTTCAATTAGAGCTGTGTAACCTACCATTCGCCCTTTTCCACGAGGTCAGTGATGAAAGGTTTTGTTTTCGCCCGGAAACGCCTCTATACTGAACAGCTCTATCTTACATAATGAAAAGCTTTTTAGCTTTGTTCTGAAGGTTGAAACAAATCGTTGTGCCTTTAAATATGTAAATTACTCCAATAAATGAGGTATTCCCGAAAATAAAATTTAATCCTATCGACCCGAAAAAATACTGTGGGGTACAAAATATTTGTGATAGGTTAATCATAGAAACTTAATTTAAGTAAAATGTTTGACAGTCTCTTATTTCAAATTTTCACCGCCAGAGGCGCTTCCGGTCTATATTCCCAACAAATGTTTTTGATTTGAATTTTTGGGACATAATGTCCTTGGAGTGGTTATAAGAAAAAACAGTAGTTACTAAAAATTGCATTATTTTTATTAATTCATTCAACTTAAATGACGTTAGTAACCGAGATATGTAAGTATTTATTAAAAAATTTTTGGGATATATTATCCCAACCGGTTCGAAAGGGTTAAGAGTTTTTCCTGATTCCGATTGAAATTCATTTCAGAACAGGGCTGATTGTGATTTTTTTATATCAGCTTAGATTTGCTCTTCTGAAAAATTATGAACACATGCGATAGCAGCTTTTGCCATCTGAACATAAAGTTAATTGTGCGTTGGAAAAAACGCTTATGTTGAAATCATCTCTTTTGACAGTACATTATCTAATTATTTAACTATATATTTTGAATTGGAAAAATAGCTTATGAAGTTTTGTCTACAGCAAATTATAAGAAGACTATAGATTATATTCCATATGAGATTGTACGTCTTAATGAGATAAGTCAAAGCGCAACCATCAATAATTTATTATACAATATTATTCAAGTTTTGTACAAGGATACTTTTAAATATGAAGATCGTACAGGTGTTCTTAATTCAGTTTTTGGTTAATTCGACTTAAGAGCAGTTTTTTTTTTCTTTTTGCCGCAGATATAGAAAATGTTGCAGAGAATTGAAGTTACTAGCTAGTTATTGTGCACGATAGAAGGGTTTTGTGTAGAACAAATGCTTGGATTAATTTTAAAAACAAAAAGTATTTATAAAAAACAATGCCAAAAAAGTATTAATTTTTAACTATTTTGGAATAAATTTTAAACTTTTTTGGAAAAGTCGGAATTTAATACCAAAAAAGTTTAAAATCAATACTAAAGAGAATCAAAAGTAAGAAAAGAAAACTACCATTTTTCAGTGTGTAGTATGTTTTTTCAGCACTTCTAGAATTTTTTTCAGCATTTTTTCAATATTTTCGTTATATTCTTTTAACCTTTTCTAACAATTTTCGAAATTTTCGCTACGTGTCTAATTTCACCCTTAAAAGCGTTTTTCGTTTAAAGCTTTCTTAGAAAAGTTGGAATTGTTAATAAATTAGACTAACGCTTAAGTCTAGCAGAGTTGACTTGAAAACGAAAAATAATTTGGAAATTAAAGATAACAATCTGGATATTGCAATATAAATTTTTTGAGTAAACTAAACTGGAATCATGTGCAAAAATTCCAGCATGTTGTGGAAAAGTGTTGATTGTGGTTAAATGAAATTTTATAAATGATTCAGTAGAAATAAATGTAATTAAAATCAGCAGCAACATCATTACGGACTGGTGTAAAAAGCAACATTTATGAAATAACAATAGCAACAACAACAACAACAGTAGCAATAACAACCAAATTTCTTTACAAACTGAAGTTTTCATTCATCAGAATTCACCCATATGTTTGTGTTCCGTGCGAGTACGTGTTTTTCAAGTTAATTAAAAACTGTTGGTGTTTGTTGTTGTTGTAGTTGCTGTTGCTCTACTGTTGATGTTGCTGCTTTAGTTGCTGAAAATTCAGCTGCTGCTGTCAACAGTACCAGCAGAGTTTACATTTTAAAAACATTTCTAATGATGAAAACAACAACAACGACAATAAAAATACCAAAAATAAAAAGGCACGAGCATCTTCTTTTGCTGCTGCAACAACAACATTTTTGTTGCTCACACACAATTGGGCAACTCTTCTTGCAACACCAACATTTTTATTTTTTGTTGCTGTTGTTAACTTGTTACGATATTTGACGTAGATAAATGTTTGCTTCTTCTCTTTTTTTCTTTGTTTTTGTTGCTTTTATTTTAAAGTTTTATTTTTAATTTCGTGGGTACGCGCATACTGACATAAGATACTTGTTTCAGAGATAAAAAAGGTACATACGTTATTTTATATCTGAATGAATGAATCTCAGTCGTTGGTGGCAGCAAAGCGTTGTGTTGTTTAAATATTTTACTTTTTTTTCACAAGTTTAGTGTTTAGTGTTGTTGTTACTGGCGTTAATGATAATGATGTTTGCATGTTGATAATGTTGCTGTTTGTCGATGATTGCATTCTGTTGCTGCTTATCATTACGTACATATATCAGGCATTGTAGTGCGTCATCTCATTTAAATGATGACAAAATATTTGCTCATGCATAGCATTGATACGACAAGTTAGTATGTCATTCATCTTGATCTGTGTATCAAACTTCAAGATTTAATTCCATTGTTTGATTTGTCATTGAGTTTAATTAATTATTTTAATTTTATTAGAGTCCAATGTTGAGTTTAATGCAAATAATAGTGCAAGCAAATTTTGGGAGTTAAAGATGCTTTAAATCTTTTGATTAAAGTTTTTTCTATATAATGGTGGAAAGGTCATATTTTGCCCTTTAAGGTCTATTGTTTATGATATTTACCCTTTATTGCTGGAAAACTTGAAAGTACTAACAAATATCTTTCAAACGATTTATGTACTTATACCTAGATAAATCGGTGACATAGTACTATAACTCATTGGTATATCACTGATATACCATCATTGCAACATCTACTATAGAATGTTTTTGCCTGAAATTTTTCGAAATTTGCAGTTGGGTTCTCAGATATTTATAAAAATTTGCAGAGCTGTTCTACATACTCAGTATAGAGATCGCTTAATTTACACACATTAAAAAATGATAGATTACTTTTCTTACTTTTAATTCCCTTTAGTATTGATTTAAAACTTTTTTGTTATTAAATTCCGATTTTTTACCAAAATAGTTTGAAATTTATTCCAAAAAAGTATGAAATTTATTCCAAAAAAGTATGAAATTTATTCAATAGTTTAAAATTTATATTTTTTGGCATTGTTCTATATAAACACTTTTTGATCTTAAAATTAAACTAAAATTTTTACTGTGTAGTTTTGCGGGAAAATTTTTTTTTACAAGTTATGGGCATGGAGCTTCAGAGTGTCTAAATAGTGATTTTCTCAAAATAATAATTTTTTTTTAAAATTTTTTTTTTTTATAGAAAGGTGGATGAAAAACAAACGTTTTTCAAAAGATTTGGTCTGCGCTAAATGCTTGTGAGAGCCGCACAAATTTTTTTTCTGAAAAGTCACGTGACAATTTTTTCAATTTTATTTTGTGCTTTGAGTAACACCCACTAATTGGCCAAAAAACAAAAATTCAAAGTAGGAGAGTATTACTTCCATTGCTTAGAAAATACAAGGTGTACAAAAAAACCAATATTTCCCATATAAATTACACAGGTTTACAAAAACAAAAAAATTTCATGGCGTTTTGACCGGACTATGTGTTTCCTAGGGACTTTGCCGTCCTGAATCCGAATCCCGGGTCCGTTTTTTCCCAGAACGTCTGAGAAAAAATATTTCAAGGTCATATGGAGGTCATGTGTCATTTAGTGATAAATTTGCTAAAATTCTGAAACTAATTTTTTATCATTTAATTCTTAGTCTTTAAAAATAATATGTGATCAAAAAAGGGTATTTCGGATCTACTTTCGGAGACATAGCCATCGGAAGATCCGGATATATCTTCTATGAAAACCGCTATAAGTTGGGAACCCCTGAATGGATTTGTAAAATATTGGTGTCATATGAAAGGTATTTTGACAGCCTTTAAAAATGTTCTTGGCATATTTTCAATTGGATTCATAGTTTTCGAGATATCAGCTTATTTGAAATTTTGTGAAATTTTTCAATTACTACAACAAATAAATCAACAACACCAGCAACAACAACAAAAACAACAACAACAATAAAATACCTTTCATATGACACCAATATTTTCCAAATTCATTTAGGAGTTCCCAACTTATAGCGGTTTTCATAGAAGATATATATTCTGATCTTCCGATGGCTATATCTCCGAAACTAGGTCCGAGACACCCTTTTTGCTCACATATTCTTCTTAAGACCTAAAAGCTCAATGTTTAAAAATTAGTTTTAGAATTTTAGCGAATTTATCACTAAACGACACATGAGCCCCATTTTGATCTCCATATGACCTTGAAATCTTTTTTCTCAGACGTTCTGGAAAAAAGCGGACCCGGGATTCGGGTTCAGGATGTCAAAGTCCCTAGGAAACACATAGTCTGATCAAATCGGCATGATATTTTTTTTTTTTTGTAAACCTGTGTTATTAGTGGAGTCAATAAAGCCTTTTAGATGGAAGTCTTCAAGAACAGCTCCGATTTTGATGATTTTTTTTATTTAAATTTTATTTTTTTTATTAAAAATCAGAAACATTTTGGAGCGCGGTCGGAATTATATACTTAATTTTTTAAGCAATATTTAAAAAAGTTATGTTTTCATAAAAAAAAAATTTGAAAAAAATACAACAAATAAAAATCAAAATAGTCATTTTATTTGTATTTGGCAATTCTAAAATTAAATCTGGCATTAGAATTGCTGTATCTTATATGGTTTCTGAGATATCTTCTCTTTTAATAGGGTCTAAAGTTGTGTCTATAAAAACTGTTGTAATTTTTTTCTCAAGAACGGCTCAAGCGATTTTAATGAAACTTTGGAAAATTATACGCATTAGCATATAGTATACTAAAGAATGGAGTAGACCTTGACTTACTATATACTTATGAAGAGGCGTGACACCGCCCCAAACTTTTAATTTCTGAAACTATTTGAGACATATAGATGAAACTTAGTACGTATATAGGAGGTACAGGTGCAATTTTTTCTGTGCCATCCGAAGGTCATCCGAAGGCTTGATAGGAACGAAAACGGAGAATTCTCGAATGATAGTTTTTTGGGACACCCAAAGTTTTCCGAAGGCCACCCGATGGCATGGTAGAAAGAAAACATCTATTCCGGACAATCAACAAGTTTGAATTGATAGTTTTCTGTATCACACGAAGGTTCCTGCTGGTTATCCGAAGGCTTGATAATCAAAACCAAGAAAATTTAGGTATACTAGGGAAGGCAATATTTATTGCGGACTATCAACAAGCTTCAATTAAAAAGTACTGTCCCAGAAATTTGATACTTTTATTCCTTAAGATAATGATTTACCTGAAAATCGTGCAGGTCGAAATATGGGTGCTATTTTTTCTATATAACATGACTATTAAAAAAAATATATAACACTTGGTAAACAAACTTCAAACGATAAAGATGTCTAGCAATCAAGAAAAAAAGCGCGAACTCATTTTGTACACTTACCTGCAAAAACCAGAATTAAAATATTCAGCCATAGCTAAAAAAACAGGTACATCAAAAATCACTGTCCAAAGGGTTATTTCGAATTATAGAAAAGGTCAACTTATTACGCGGGAAAAGGGTTCAGGTAGAAAAGCCAGTATAGACCCACAGTTGGTGTAAAAGGTGAAGCGCCTTTTTAAGCAGAATCCCAACACTTCAGAACGAGATATGACTGCCAGAGCAGGAACCTCAAAATCTTCTATAAACAGACTAAAGAAAAAACTTAAGCTAAAGACCTACAGAGTTCAGAAAGTACCAGACCGTTCCGATGAAAAGCAGTTAGAGGCTCAAAAGCGAGCTCGAAAGTTATATGTCGGTTACCTGACAAAATTTGACTGCTGCATAATGGGCGATGAAACATACGTTTAGGCAGATTTTAAACAGCTACCAAGACACGAATTTTATACCTGTTCGGAGAAGGGGCAGGTACAGAGCAAAATTAAAGAGAAGAAAATTTAAAAATTGCCCAAGCATTATATGGTTTAGCAGGCTATATGCACTTGCGGTCTGAGAAGCAGTTTTTTTTTGTAACACAGGGCACAATTAACTTGAAAATTTATATTGATGAATGTCTTGAAAAACGTCTTTTGCCATTTATTCGTGAGCACGGGGGTACTGTAATGTTCTGGCCTGATTTAGCAACCTCTCACTACGCTAGAGCCATCATAGAATGGTACAATAGCAATAATGTAAATTTTGTTCCCAAAAATGCGAATCCACCTAACTGCCCAGAGCTTCTACCTAATGAAATCAGATCTTCGGAGGAGTAAAAGTACTGCAAAAAATTTAAAAGATTTCAAAAATAAATGGTGAAGGTCGTAAGGTACTGTCGACGAAACAACTGTACAAAACTTAATGCAGGGTGTTTAGAAAAAAGTTAAATATCTATATTATATAAATTGCTTATATGAAAACCCTATGTAACGATTTGGTGCAAAATATACCGAACCGATTTTAATAATTTTTTTTTTAAAACGTTCTACGGTTAAAAAGGAACGGGAATGTATACTTATTTTTTTGGTTTTTATAATATAAACCTTTTTTTTTTTAGTATGAAGTTGTTGAAAAAAAAAATTCAATGCTTCGTAAAAATGATCGTTTGCATTTCAGTCGCTATAGCTTGCTGCGCCATGAGTTATGTGCTGTTGTTGTCTTTTCCGTCTCTTTCATTTATTGTTTTTTTTTTTTATTCTTGATGTTGTGTTGTTGATGAGAGCAAAAATGAGAGTGATTTCGTCAGTGATGCCAACTCAATATATTCAATATTTTTGGACTTTTAACTATGTTTTACATGTTTTTCAATATTTTTCAATTCTCTTTGACTTTTTTCGATATTTTGGATGTTTTTCGAAACACTTGGACTTTGACCGATTTCTTCCATGTACATATTTCACTATTTTTCGAAACTTTTGATTTTGTTTCGATATGTTGGATGTTTTGTTTTTAGACTTTCACCGATTTCTTCAATGTGTTTCAATATTTTCAAAACTTTTGGGCTTTTACCGATATATAGGATGTTTTTCGATTTCTTTTTTGTAATTTTACCGATATTTTGGATGTTTTTCAATAAACTTAGACTTTTGCCGATTTCTTCTATGTGTTTCAATATTTTTCAAAACTTTCGAACTTTTACCGATATATAGGATATTTTTCGACATTTTTGGAATTTTTTGCGATATTTTGGGTGTTTTTCTATAAACTTGGACTTTACCAATTTCTTAGTTGTGTTTCAATATTTTCCGAAACTTTTGGACCCTTTTCGATACATTGAATATTTTTCGATATATGTATGTATTTGAACTTTCACCGATTTCTTCAATGTTTTCCAATAATTTTGGGCTTTTACCGATATGTAGGATGTTTTTCGACATTTTTGGGCCTTTACCGATATTTTAAATGTTTTTCAATATTTTTCGAAACTTTTGGACTTTTACCTATATTTTGGATGTTTTCGTTATATTTGGACTTTTACCTATACTTTAGATGTTCTTCTATACTTTTTGACTTTTGCCGATATTTTAAATGTTTTTCGATACATTTGGGCTTTTACCGATTTCTTCGGTGTATTTCGATACTTTTGGACATTTACCGATATTTTGGACATTTTTCCATAAACTTGGACTCTTACCGATTTCTTCAATGTATATTTTAATATTTTGCCATACTTTTGGAATTTTGCCGATAAAATAAATATATCGGAGCATCTGTTTGTGGCACATTGTTTTAAAAAATAAAAAAGTTTTCGTAATTAGCTTTTTAGTGCCTGGCTTTTTATGAAAACCCGTGCAACGCCGGGTAAAACAGCTAGTTTTTATATAAAATAAATATTTATTAATAAAGTAAGGTTATTTATGTTCGTTATACGACTCATTAATAAATAAAAAACAAAATTTAATTAAAAAATTCATTACGTATTTTTTTATTGATGAAAAACAAAGTATCAAATTTTTCTGCGGCAGTCCTTAGTTTTTTGGAATAGCCGAAGGTTCCTGATGGCCTCCCGAAAGCTTCGTAGTCAAAACGAAGAATATCTAGATTTACCAGAGAGAAAACATCTATGTCGGACTATCAACAAGAGTTAATTGACGGTTTCCTGGGACACCCCAGCTTAGCTATTGAGAGTTTTGAGATGGTTTAAAATGAAATTAACTTTCCCATGATACATTAATTTTTATTGGTGGTGTGGCAGAGGCGTAAATTGATGTTTTTATCTATATCTTCAAAGGTATTGGGAATGAAAAAACAGAACAAACACGCTTAGCGAAGCGGGCTAGGAAGGCTGGTTTTCAATAAATTTCAATTTCTATTTATTGAGTGTATATGTTAAATGCAATCAAAAAACTATTGCTGCGGCCACATTAAATGCACTGTTAAAGCAAAAATTTCCTAAACCACGTCACAACTCATTAACTTGAATCACCAACGTTAATTTTTATTAAATGTGATTAATTGCAAATGTTTTTTTCTTACACATTACATAATCATATAGTACGATTATAAAGTGTATAAATCAGATTCCTCAAATTGTATGTACATGAAAAGATCGTATCCTCCCGCTGTGCACCGCCATGCTGTGTTGCTGCACACATCATATCACATCACAACTAAACAACATCACATCATTTCGAATTGACCGCAAACATGGCGGCACATGTGCTGACTCCAGAGGCGGCCGCGTTGGCGGTGTTGACTCTGTTTCGTCTTGGAATCTACTGGCATATTTTCTTTCTTTTTTTTTGCATTTTCTATTTTCAAGCCAAGTTAATTTGTACCAAAACCAAAGCGGTTGCGGTGAGTTCGCTTTATTTTCTCTGATTTTTTGCTTTACGGAAAATTTGCAATTTGCTGCTACTTGTGAAGGTTTTTTTTTGTTCGCTGATATCAAGAAAAAACAACGAAATTTAAAATCACGTTTCTATCAACACACACACAACGCAATAAATTAGACGGTGTCTAATTTAACTTGTGATTGCTAATGTTACTTGGTAGTACCCGGGTACCTGGTTTAGTTATTGCCGCTATTGTAGTTCTTGGCAAATTGTTTGTATTAACATTGTTGTTGTTGCTAAGATTTTTTATGCCTGTACCGCATTTCGAATCGTGTGTATGTTTACTTACGTTAGAAACACAACAGAAAAAGCGGTAAACAAACTGTAGCGCCCCCTAGTGCGCGCTATATGCAATTAGAGTGTTATTTGCTTATTGTTGTGTGGTCGCGTTTTTTCTCTTTCGTTTTTGCGTACTACTTGTACTTGTTATCGATTGTAATTGTAGGAAGTTATTATGGGGAATTTTTGTTTATTAAAGCTTCGTTACTCTAATTTGAGCTCTTTAACTTTCTCAGGTTTATTAAGTCATCAAGTCTTTGGAATAAAGAGATGCACATTATCTTCGTAAGAGCAAACTGAGGTACCTCAAATGCCACATATTTACAACTTGAGTCAACGCCTTAACTGTACAACATATTAACTATCTACAAAATTAGTTATATAAGTATGTATGTAGGGGAAACTGGGACAGATGGCACTTGTTTAGGTGAGCATATTTTGCGACCTACTTACCAAACATTATCGAAATAGCTTTATAGAGATCTAACGGGTTGTGACAAAAAGGTCGAAAAATGTGACGCCCAAAAAATGTTTCAAAAGTATTACAAAATGCGACGCCAAAAATGTGTCACAAAATGTGACGGCAAGAAAATGTGTTTCAAAATGTGACGGCAAAAAAAGAATTTCAAAATGTGACGCCAAAAAAGTGTCACAAAATGTGACGGTAAAAAAGTGTTTCAAAAAGTGACGACAAAAAAGTGTTTCAAAATATGACGGCAAAAAAGTATATCAAAATGTGACGACAAAAAAGTGTTTCAAAATTTGACTCCAAAAAAATTTCTCAAGATGTGACGTGAAAAAAGTGTCGCAAAAAGTGACGCCAAAAAAGTGTTTCAAAATGTGACGACAATGAAGTGTTTCAAAATCTGAAGACCAAAAAGTGTCTCAAAATGTTGCGCCATAAAAAGTGTCAAAATGTGACGCCAAAAAATTTGTATTAAAATATGACGGCAAAACAGTGTTTCAATATGTGAGACCAAAAAGTGACTCAAAATGTGACGCCAAACGGTGTCTCAAAAATTCGACGCCAAAAAAATCCTTCAGAATGAAATGACAAAAAGTGCTCCTACTGTATATGTGACGCCAAAAAAAATTTCTCAAAATGTGACGCCAAAAAAAGTGTCGGCAAAAAAGTGTTTCAAAATGTGAAGGCGAAAAAGTGTTTCAAAATCTGAAGACCAAAAAGTGTCTCAAAATGTGACGCCAAAAAAAGAATTTCAAAATGTGACGTCAAAAAAGTGTCAAAAAATGTGACGGTAAAAAAGTGTTCCAAAATCTGAAGACCAAAAAGTGTCTCAAAATTTGACGCGAAAAAAGTTTTTCAAAAAGTGACGTAAAAAAAGTGTCTCAAAATGTGATGAAAAAAAGTGTCACAAAATGTGACGCCAAAAAAATGTGTTTCAAATTGTGACGGCAAAAACTTGTTTGACCCCGAAAAATAGTCTCAAAATGTGATGGCAGAAAGGTGTCTCAAAAAGTGACGCCAAAAAAGTGTTTCAAATTGTGACGGCGAAAAAGTATATCAAAATGTGACGACAATAAAGTGTTTCAAAATCTGAAGACCCAAAAGTGTCTCAAAATGTGACGACAATAAAGTGTTTCAAAAACTGAAGACCAAAAAGTGTCTCAAAATGTGACGCCAAAAAAAGTGTCTCAAAAAGTGACGCAAAAAAAGTGTCTCAAAATGTGATGAAAAAAAGTGTCTCAAAATGTGACGCCAAAAAAATGTGTTTCATAATGTGACGGCAAAAACTTGTTTAAAAATTTGACCCCAAAAAATCGCCTCAAAATGTGACGCCAAAAAGGTGTCTCAAAAATTCAACGTCAAAAAATGCCTCAGAATGAAATGACAAAAAAGTGCTCCTACTGTAAACACGGCGCTCTTAAACAGTCGATAGGTTTTTTGGCTATGTGGAGAAAATCTGTGAATGGGGTTTCATGTGTATTAGTTTAGTGGTCTGAAAAATGCAAACCCCGAAACCGTAGCTGATCATCCCCGCGAAATATCGCAAAAATACATATCCCATATAAAAAAAAAAAAAAAAATCGAAAAAAAACGCAACAAACATATATAAAAATAGTTATATTTAATGTGTTTTGCTGAATGCTGAATCCAAATCCGGCCTTAGAATTGCTGTATCTTATACGGTTTTTGAGAAATCCAAGCCTAAACAAGGAAAAAAAGCTGACGCTATGTTTTATTGTTGTGTTTTGGAGCTATATAACAGGACGTATATCCGTAAATTCTGATGCAGAAATGGAAAACTCTAATCAATCTTATAAACCTAATTCAAATAATGTCGAAATCTTTATTTTTCTCGGAGATATCCTAACCTAAAAAGTTAAAAAAGTGCAAAAAACGTGTTTTGTCATTATTTCAGTCTACGATATTTCGGTGAAAAATTAAGCTATTGATATAATTTAAATGTGATTTTAAAGAAAAAGATTGGATCTTTTAGATAATGTATCGAATTCTGCGTATGAATGTTCTATATTCTAGTTATATAGCTTAAAAATATAGCAAAAACGGTATTTTTTCCTTGTTTAGGCTAAGATATCTCAAAAACCGTATGAGATATAGCAATTTTAAGGCCGGATTCAGATTTAGCATTGCAAAATACATTAAATATAACTATTTTTATATTTGTTTGTTGCGTTTTTTTTCCGATTTTTTTTTTTTTTATATGGGATATGTATTTTTGCGATATTTCGCGGGGATGATCAGCTACGATTTCGCGGTTTGCATTTTTCAGACCACTAAACTAATACAAATGAAACCCCATTCACAGATTTTCTCCACATAGCCAAAAAACCTACCGACGGTTTAAGAGCACCGTGTAAATGTGAAGCCAAAAAAAATTTCACAAAATGTGTCGCCAGAGAAGTTTCACTTCAAACCAGATCAAAAAACTTTTTTTGTTGACTCTTTGGATCACTTCTTGAGACAGACATTTAAAGAGTAATGTACATAAAAATTTTACTGATTGATCAGAGGGAAAACTTGAGACAAAACTAAGTACTGTATAAAAAGTCGACAGAGATGAATACATTGCAAATTATACGACCAATTTTGGGTATGAAAAATAGTGATTGTGATAACTTTTCCACTAGGTTTGTTGTCGATTTTTTTATCTAAAGAACTACAAGTCCTTGAGCAAATCTGGTCTTGCCAGTTTGGAGATCTCACCGAGAACAATATCCGGAACTACTTACATTACTCATTGTCACAATAAATGACCGATACCAGGTATTGCCATACGAGCAAAGGATCTAAACTTAAGGTTTTATTTGTGATGATTTTTTGATGCTTCGAAATTAGATTTGCTTTATTGGAATACGATAAATGCTGTTCGTTTTTTTCACGTTAACATAAACAATTTCAATGAAATATTTTTTTATGGTAAGAACTTACATAAGAACGAGTATGCGGTTATTGCAATTATTTCTATGTACAGAATTCATAATAAAATTAAATGTTTTTTTGTGTTTTGTACAAAATCAGTATAATGTTTACAAATCAATTTGAAATGATTTAATTTACACGTTCAATTATTACTCAGAAGCAATGCAATATTTATATGATTCTCGACGAGAATATTTTTGTACATATGGTAAATGCATTAAATACAATTTTCATACTGAAATTAATAAACATTTTCTAAAATGTGTTAGTGAATATATTCACAGCTGTTTATGGAGATGTTGCAAGAATATGCACTAAATCAAAAGAAAATACAAAAACTTACCTTTGGTAATGAGGCCAAAACTTGCTGTTTTACATCCCAAACCAAACGTTCGGATGGAAATTGTAAACATTTGTAGACATTTAACTCTGGCACATGTATACGCACCAGCAGCCAGCCATCGCGTGGCTCCGGTGGCGGTTCGTCATCAAACCCCGGCGTATTGTTATCCATACTCGCGGGGTTTTGTTTGACTTTTGGTGTTGGTGGATGATACGTCGTAATTTTGAATGCTGCTTTTTAAAACACGGGGGGCGAAGAAATTAAGTACAGCGTGAAGAAGTAAAAAGTTTGTTCGGAGTAAATTTCTTCAAGTGTTTGTTGCCCCTTTATTGACTGCGAGCTTGTTTATGCGAGGAGTTTTTTCTTTAGAATAATTTCGTTTTTTCTCGAAATTTATTTCATTGCAACAGCATCAGTACAAACAAATTGCTTCAATTCATTTGTTGTAGCGGAGGTGTTTAATGCAATTTGGTCTGTTAATTTTTGCTCCAGTTTTTGTTCTAATTTTTGTTGTTGCTGCTGTTCCAATTTTTGCTGCTGATGACGTCGTCGATATTGTTCATGAAGTTGGGCGCACATTTTATTTGAAATTTTCAAGCGACTGTAATTAAATAGAAAAGAGTGGGAAATTTTAATTAAAACAATTTAATTAATTTTGATTATTTTGATTAGGCAAATATGTTGAATTTATTGGAAATTGATTTAAGTTAAATAAAGTGCAAACTTTTTGTCAGTAATTCACATGGTAATCCAAGCCAATAGGTGTCTGATTGAAGAATAGGGTTCACTTCGAGGCATAGTCAAAAATAAATCCCATGAACATTGTGCCAAAATCTTTTAAAATTCTAACAACCTTTTGGGTCACATTTTCAATATTGTAACTAGTCAATGTTTTTTCACTTAACTATGAAAGACAAGGCATGATATTGGACATATTCTTCAGTACAGTAAACTCGAGAGCCAGGCTACAGTTTTAAGTAATTCAGTCTACCATCTTAGCATACCAACTAGTAATGTTTATAAAATAAGTACTACATTCTTTTTTCGCATGCAAATACTACATTCATTCATAAATAAATTACTATGTAGTAAATTTTCTATAACCTCAAAACCCCGATTGTGCATTTCATTCAACTGATATGTCATTAACTCGAAAACTAATTGAACTACACTAGACAAATGGCAATAGCAAGAAGAATAAATACAATTTTCTGAAATAATTGCTATAAAAAAATAACAATATTTCGGTTTTAAACCACTGAATGACAAGCACCGAGAATTGCTGCGTGCTTTGGTACCATTCACATGTCACTAATACAAAGTGTGGCTTTACGCATACAATTGTGCAATGGCTGGCAATTATTAAATTGCATACGCCATAATGTTGCTCAGTTAAAAAAAAAATGTATTATAAATGTTTTTTCAGGTAATTTCACGATTAAGGTCTGAAAGTTTCTTTCTGAAAGTGTGTGGAATATATGAACATATGAACATGAACATGAAAATGAACATGATCATGAACATGAACATGAACATGAACATGAACATGAACATGAACATGAACATGAACATGAACATGAACATGAACATGAACATGAACATGAACATGAACATGAACACGAACATGAACATGAACATGAACATGAACATGAACATGAACATGAACATGAACATGAACATGAACATGAACATGAACATGAACATGAACATGAACATGAACATGAACATGAACATGAACATGAACATGCACATGCACATGCACATGCACATGAACATAAGCATGAGCATGAGCATGAGCATAAACATGAACATGAACATGAACATTTTACACAAAACTTGCACATCATACTATCAAACACTATAAAAATAATGTTGCTGACACATGAAATTGTGCTATTATTGCACTTGTTCCATGTTGTAAGTATATTTTTTAATTATTCTCATTCCACTTTGATGTTGTTGTTATTGTTGCGGTTTTAGTTTACTCTTAATTACAACAACTTTGAACCACTGCGCTCATATCTCGTTTTAAGTTCAACTAAACACACTCGCTCACACCACAACGCATTGACAGTTGATTTAATTAAAAATGTTTACACTCTACCCGTAATTGTTACAATTGTTATCGGAACTTGTTATAAAGTGGGTTTAGGTTTCAATTGTTTTTGTACTTTTTAGTAGTAAAATGCGGTAGAAGTGTCATAAACCAAAGAAAAAAAGGTATTACACCTTACGATAGTTTAAGCTTTGGCTTTGGTTCAGTTATTTAAAAAGAAGTATATTTTTGATTTCGATATCCTCAATGAAGTCGGAGAGCGGGCGATATTTCTGATTTAAAACAGACCAAAGTTCATTGACCTAGATATATCATCAGTCAGAGATTATATGTGATCCGGTAAATAGTCTTTTATAATTCGAAAATGTCAGATAATGCCGTAATCGATATCTTTTCAAAAGATCCATTATTTATGATAGTACAAGTTCAAGTCATAGTCGGAAAGAAACAGAAAAGTTAAATCCAGACTTCTTGGGCTGAAATTATGATGTCTCTTGAGAAGGAATAGACTAAAAGTTAGAATAACTACATATAATGGTAAAATTGGGCTAGCCTGCAATGCGCCCCAAAATGACACAGCATTAAAAATCTAGATGACATTTTGAAGTAAAATGCGAAGAGATTAATAGTAAAGGGTATTCCATTAAGACGTGTGGTACTTTGATCTTGAATAAAACGCAAACGGTTTGGAATTTTTCCAAATATTTTATTTCGTTCGAAATTTCCCACAATAGGATTATGTGTGGAAAAATATTTCGCGGATATGTTCACCGCGACTATATCGTAGATTTCTCACTCTTTCGGCAATATTTTCGATGACATTTTGCAGTATGGCCTCCGGAATGGCCCGTATCACCGATTTAATATTGCTTTTCAAGTCTGTAATCGTTTCGTATCATTCATAAAGACTTTATCCTTCGTATAGTTCCACAGATAAAAGTCTAACGGCGGCAAATCGCATGATCTGGGCGGCCAATTCACATCACCGCGACGAGAAATTACACGGTTCGGGAATTTTGCGACACAAAAAGTTCGAATTGGGGCGTTGTGTGTGGTGTAGCGCCGTCCTGTTGAAACCACATGTCGTCCATACCCTGACCTTCAACCTCCGGCACAAAATACACTCTAAAAAAATTGTTTACCACAAGTAATATAGATTGAATGACTTTAAAACTTGCGGCAAATAATAATAATCTTTTGAATCAAACACTTTAATTGTTCGATATTAAAAAAAAAAGTTATCGAATGACCGCTCCAGGGTTCGAACCTAGGAACTTCCGACTGAAACTTATCCTCTACCACGCTGACGAATGTTATAAACGGTATACAATTTGTATACACAATTTGATATTCGAATGCTTCGTTGTGTATCAAATTAAACAAAAGTAAATAAATTAAAAAAAAAGAAAATAGAGAAGCGATCCAAAAAAATGTAAAATAAAAAAAAAATATCCGCGTCACGATGAAAATGACACAAAATGTGGCGGACAAGGGTCGATATTGTAGTACCACACCTATTATTGGAACACCCTCTAGATTGAAATTTTTGACAAATGTTTTTGATTAGGGATGTTACAGAGGTGATTTTACCGGCAGCGAAGTCGGAACCGAATATATTAAATTTTGATTTTTCGGAGTCGCAACCGCAGTTGGAGATACAAGCGAGATACAAGATATGGGAACTTTCAATGCCTTTCCTACCTTTTCAACAATTCAGCGGCATAGAAATATAAACGATATCGTGGCTACGAGAGCGAATATAAGGAATTCCCTGAAATAAAATTTTATTCTTGCTTTCAGTGCTTCTTTTTTTTTAATACTTCAACGGTCATCCGTAGCATCCCTACTCTCGAAGCTTTTACTTCATATTAGGAATTTGATTATATTATAATCGCCCAGTGGTCGAAATTCGACCAAAAATGTATCAAATAATTTTGGTGCTTTTTGGAAGCTTTAAGTACTTTTTTTTTAAATTTGGTACAAAATAGAAAGTCTCATATCTCATCACTGGCATAATTCGAGCGAAATATAAACAAAACAAAAACCATGAAGTCAGTGCTATGCTCTTTGTCTTTTTCTTAGTGCTTTATCCTTTATTCAGCTATGTGTGACATTGTATATTGTTGTTGTTGTTAATATTGAAAAATTTGTATTAAGTTTTACCCGGTTTCAAATCAAAATATTAACACAATTTTAATGTTGTGCACATCTAGACATAATTACATTCCTAATAGTGTATAATTTAAAGTCGTACTCCATTTCAAACATAGTAAAAAACTAGTAAGGGTGTAAATTTTGGCCTGGCCAAAAAATAAATACCCTACACTGCAGTATTTTGAAAAGTTTGCTTATATGGGAGGTGCCACGCCCTCTTGTCCGAGTACACCCAGTTTTTGTTCAGAGCTTGCATTTATAGTTTTTAGTGTCAGAGTGAAATTTAGTAGGATTATCTCAAAAAACTCTTTCAGTATAGCATTTTGAATCTTTTGCTTATATGGGAGGTGCCACGCCCCTTGTCTGATTTCACCCAATTTTTGCTGAGAGCTTTCATTTATAATTCTTAGTGTCTGAGTCAAATTTGGTTCGAATATCTTAAAAAACGCTTTCAGTATAGCGTTTTGAAGCTTTTGCTTATATGGGAGGTGCCACGCCCTCTTGTTCGAATTCGCTCAAATTTTTATCAGAGCTTGCGCTTACAATTCGTAGTACTTATATGTATTGTGGTTGCATTGTCGTGAAAAATACTCCTAAAATTGCATTTTGAATATAATTTTTGTATGGGCGGTAGGCGTGTCCGTTGACCGATTTTGCTCATTTTCAATCCCCCGAGCTAACTTTGACGACGGAGGCAGTGTACCAAATTTCATTGAATTATCTTGCTCAGTTTTCCCAAAAAGTGTATTTCAACACACAGCCAGCCACCCAGCCAGCCAGCCACCCAGCCAGCCAGCCAGCCAGCAAGCCAACCAGCCAGCCAGACAGACGGACATGGCTATATCGACTCAGGAGGTGACGCTGATCAAGAATATATATACTTTTCTATACCTGCCACGCCTCCTTCTCTGCTTTACAAACGGAAGGACAAAGTGAATATACCCTGGGTGTAGAGTATAAAGATGGACAAGTTTTTGTCTTGCGCATAATATATAGATTACAAAAAATCAGAGATGAGAAGGCCTATGTCATCGAGAAATTCTTTCTTGTAAAATGGCAGAGGCGTGGAATTAAAAAATCCATTAAGGTACAGGCCGGAATATGCCATTAACGAGAGCACCCAAAATAACAAAGAAAATAGGTGGTGGAAAGACAATAAAATGATGTAACAAAATATAAAAAAAATTATCAAATTTGCATAAATTGAATGATGACAATAATTGCAATTTAAATAACAAAATCAACCGAGTCAACGATAACTAAAGCAAATTGTCATAATAGACATTTACATATAACAATAACAAAAGCAGAATTACAATCAAATGTGTTTGCTCTCAAAACTTATTGTAATTTAAAAAACAAAATGTGATTCAAACTATTGTAACTTTTGTGCATTTAAGTGCAAAATAAATTTGCAACGCTGCAATTTTATTTAAATTTTATTCCCAAGCAAAATTTCAACACCCAAAAGAACTGTGCATATTGCAGCATAAATGTCAAATTTGACATTTATATCAATTTGCAGATTGTTTTTTCTGAAAGCCGCTTAATTTTTTTGACACTTTCTCACTGTCAGTATTTTAACAAATTTAATTTGCCAAAGTACATACTCTGGTATGGAAATGCAACAATTCACAATTGTAGCGATTTCCGGTTGTGAAAGTGTGATGAGGGTGACATGAATTTGTGTATACGAGTCGTCTCATAGAGATTTATTGCTGTCAAAATTTTAAGCCACATCAAAATTGAGCGTCGTTTTCCTCAGTGTATCTCTTTTTATCTTGCTTATTGTTTTGATTGCTAGATAAATATATACACATATGTATGTAGATATGTATGTGGCTATGTATATAATTTTCCCACAAGCTTTACCAATTCTTTATTTGTATCTATTGTTGTTGTGAGCATATTTTTGACATTGAAATAAATACCTAGGGGTGAGCTTTTAAGTAGCTCAGTCTCAGTATGTTTTTGTTACTACTGTTTCATTCAACTGAACTGACAGTGCGCTGTCAGTTTGACAGTCACATAAAAGTTGAGCTTAATTGTGTTTATATTTTTGTTTGCTAGATGGCATGTCTTTTACTTAATATCTTGCCATATCCAGGGTGTGAGATGGCAGACTGCGCCACTTCTTTGTTTTCTATTCAAAGAAAGCATTTACCTACATAAAATATTTTATCATCATTTGTTGCTTTACTGATTTTGCTATGAAGTTGGTGTTAGATTTAAGCGAACGCACACATTTTTATAATTTGTCTACATTTGTCTAAAAAGATTTGAAGAACTTAGAAATTTTTGGGAAATATAATGTTTGCCCAACTGTAACTTGACTCTAAAAAGTAAACTGCCATCAAATGTCCATATTTGTTTATATTTTTGTTTGTTTATACAAGTCGGATTTAAAAAATAGAAAAAAAAAATTGTTGACTTGAATAATTTTGCAAAAAATTAAACTGCAAAAGTTGAACCAACAAAGAAAAAAAAAAATTAAAATTTTGGACAATTATGGACATTTGGTGAATAATTCTGAATTATGAATCCGGCGAACATCTTTTTTTTATACCATACACCCAGGGTATATTACTTTGTCCTTCCGTTGTAACGAAGGAGGCGTGGCAGATATAGAAAAGTATATATATTCTTGATCAGCGTCACCTCCTGAGTCGATATAGCCATGTCCGTCTGTCTGTCTGGCTGGCTGGCTGGCTGGCTGGCTGGCTGGCTGGCTGGCTGGCTGGCTGGCTGGCTGGTTGGCTGGCTGTGTGTGGAAATACACTTTTTGGGAAAACTGAGCAAGATAATTCAATGAATGCACAGTCTTCGTCGTCAAAGTTAACTCGGGGGATTTAAAATGAGCGAAATCGGTCAACGGACACGCCTACCGCCCATACAAAAAATATATTCAAAATGGAATTTTAGGAGTATTTTTCACGAAAATGACATCAAAATACACACAAATACTACGAATTGTAAGCGCAAGTTCTAAAAAAAACAAGGCGAATTTGGATAAGAGGGCGTGGCACCTCCCATATAAGCAAAAGCTTCAAAACGCTATACTGAAAACTTTTTTTTGAGATAATCGAACCAAATTTGACTCAGATACTAAAAATTATAAATGAAAGATCTCAACAAGAATTGTGTGAATTCAGACAATGGGGCGTGGCACCTCCCATATAAGCAAAAGTTTCAAAATGCTATACTGAAAGAGTTTTTTGAGATAATCCAACTAAATTTCACTCAAATACTAAAGACTATAAATGCACCCTCTAAGCTTAAACTAGACGAACTCGGACAAGAGGGCGTGGCACCTACTTTATAAGCAAAAGCTTCAAAATACTGCAGTGTAGGGTATTTATTTTTTGGCCAGGCCAAAAGTTACACCCTTACTAGTTAATATTTAATAAACTAAATCTTGACAAGTGAAAATATAGATATGTACTAAACGGAGAATGTTGAAATGTTGCACAAAACTAAGAAGAATGATTAAACGGAGAATGACAAAATGTTGCAAAAACAGTAATATCACAATGAAAACAACAATTTTTTTTTTTTAAGTTGACTGGTGGATAGCCCCTCTAATTGTTTATATATTTAACTATATAAAGATAAAATAATATGTTTAGTAATATAAAAAAAGTTACGCGGAGATAATCTAAAATGAGGGACCGACTTCTATGTATTTCAATTCTATATAAAAATTTTTTCGAATAGTTAACACAGAAAAAAAGTAGCTGAAATATTTATACAAACAATGTCGTAAGTATAAGTTTTTTCTTAGAAAATAACATGTAACGTTGGGAAAATTGAGTTGCACTAAGCAGCGGTTAGGCCCAGGAGGGAGAATGAGTTTTGAACACTTTTTATTTTATAATTTTAAAGTAAAATAACAAAAATTATTTTTTATTTAAGTTCTTCTTATAGAAGCTCTGGTTAACAATCTGTATTTAATAGTTAAAATATCAAATTTTAAATTTAAATATGGTTTTGAGCCACTGGACGTTGACTGACACATTTTTTGGAGAATCGCCGATATATATTATTGTCTATTGCCGTTTGAAATATAGTTTTTATCTTGACAAAAAATGGAAAATCGAAAAACAATTATGAATAAGCAATTCAATGCGGAATCATTATGAAGTCTTATCGATGCTTCTTACGAAAAATAGAATGGTTCATTTGTCTTGGTTATATTAGGATGTCGTTGATTCTTGCTTTAAAAATTAAACATTTCACCCCGTTTTTAATGAAAACTAAGGTGTTTCATTGTAGATATATTACAAAGAGTTTTTCCAGATTTTATGTCGAAAAGTAAGATATCGTACCATTTTTTGAAGAAGACCATGACATTTCGATCAAGTATTTTTCAACTATGAAACATCCTTCTTTTTGCTCAAAAGAACGAAAGGCCACATTTTTTGTTAAAAAATATATACATTATATACTGTTTTTCGTCAGAAGCATCGAGAAACATTAAAATTTTTGAAGAAATTTTCAAACGCCCCACTTTTCGCCAATTTCTTCGTATGTTGTTTCTTCTTCATTAGACCTCGAACTTAACAGTCGATGTGTTATGTTATCTTAATCACAACTTTTGAATTAAACTTGGAAAAACTAAAATAAAAGCGTGAACGTACAGACAAGTTAACAAAATATGGATGGACAAATTAATGCAATAAAAGTTTTAGATTTTCGCAAATAGTATCTACGTTATTTTAAGAAATTCGTTTTTTGATGAACTAAAAGTGGATGAAAGCTTGAACAAACTATAATAACACAGGCCTACAAAATTTGGCAAAGTTATTTTACCAGAAACCAGACTATACTTTTCCGATGTATTTTGACGTGCTGAATCCAAATCCGGGGTCAGAATTGCTCTATTGGCTCAGGTTTCCGAGATATCCTAACCTGAAAGTGCTAAAAACACTGTTTTGGCCTATATTTACGCTTATATATCATCGCCTATCGATTTTTACTCCAAAACCTGTATACATCATCTTAAAGTATGACCCTTAATCTTTTAAATGCCATTGAGTTTGCTCAAATATCTTTTTTTTTTTTCACTGAGAAATGCCACTTTGAAAAACTCATGGGTTTGTGGAAAGAGTTGTTTGTTCACATACATAAATTCATAAAGTGTAAATTTTTCAAAGTGGCATATCTCAGTGAAAAAAAAAAAGATATTTGAGCAAACTCAACGGCATTTAAAAGATTAAGGGTCATACTTTAAGATGATGTATACAGGTTTTGGAGTAAAAATCGATAGGCGATGATATATAAGCGTAAATATAGGCCAAAACAGCGTTTTTAGCACTTTCAGGTTAAGATATCTCGGAAACCTGAGCCAATAGAGCAATTCTGACCCTGGATTTGGATTCAGCACGTCAAAATACATCGGAAAAGTATAGTCTGGTTTCTGGTAAAATTTTTGTAGGCCTGTGTAATTGACGAACATTTTCCTGTGCCTAAGGAAAAGTGAATATTTTAGAAGCTTGCCATTCTGTATCTAAGGGAAGTTAAATTTCCAAGCATAAATAAACAAATTATTCTACTTCAGAGCTCATGAGCTTTTCCAATCATTCCATAAATACATACTATACTCGTATATTGCTTTGTACACATTTAATGTCAAATAAAGCATAAAAAGCTTGTACTTACATGACATAGCAAAATCTCCCCTAAATATTTTAGTTTACTATGAAATTTTCACAATTTAGGCTGAATTTACTTAAGGGTGCTATATAGCGTAACACATAAAAAGGTTTTAATTTGATTAAAAAAAAAAAAAAAAAATGTAACAACTTTTGCCGGATATCCGCGTATTAAGCTCCAATGACCTTTGCTGCCATGTGAAAATATCAACAAAAATTACCCATGCAAACATTTCAATAGATTTTATCTTCCCATCAAAAGGCTTTTTTGTGTAGGTACCAAATTTTCTCCAAAATTCTTCTGACAAAAGTATGCCAATTAAAATGTTAAAATTTTTATTTATTGCAGCAAACATTTTTTTTTATAATTTTGTAAAAAAAAGAACCTGGCCTGATTTATGAGTTCTTTTCACCTTGACTTGCGTAATTATGATAAGAAAAGTAGACACTTCAAAACATTACCCAGACGAGGTCAAGGCCAGTCAGCATAAAATATTTACACGTAATTTCATTGATTTGCCAACTTTAAATTAAACAAATTCAACATGAAAATAAATAAATAAAAAGTCCAAATTGCTCTTTTTTTGTATTTATCACAACATACACCACAACTTTGAAAACTTTCAGTCATTTGACGTTGAACAGCTTGAATGTTGCAGCTTATCACTGAGATAATGAAAAACGTGCAAGAAAGTAAGGTTGTTCCATATGGCTTAGATAAGCAATATTCGTTTTTAATTTTTTATTTTTATTTCTTTTTTTTTGAGTTTCAAATGATTTGCTTGCTAGTAATATTGAAAACTATAAGAATACTATTAGTTATCTGCAAGTTTGGTAATATTTTCTGTGATACAGTCAAACTTCAATTGCTTGAGGTTCTATAAGTTTAATCAAAAAAAGTTTTGGTAATGGAGAATCGAGTTGTCGAAGTTATTATTCACAATAAGAACTTAACTAGTTAGTCTTAATGAACTTGGGGACGTTTCGGAAGGCCATCATATTTCCATAAAACAATTTTATTTGAAAACTTTTGAACGTGGATTGGATTTATATATTTTCTATGAAGCAAAGCGAAAACTATGCCCATACTATACATTTATATTAATTAATGATTTATGAAATGGCCAAAGTCCGTTCAAGATAATTTTAATTAAAAAAATTATGAGCCCGAAATTGACAATTTTATTGTATCCGAAAAATAAAATCTTATCATTTATTTCATTAGCTGAATGCTACAATATATCGGGAGTAAATTTATTGATATCTTTATAAATTTATTTCGCGGTTTTCCCTGTCAATACTTAGTTACTTCTACAATATGATCATAAATAGTAAATTAATGCTTTTATTTTTTATTTATTTTATTTTATTATCTAAGGAAATAAATATCATTTGTTGATTAAAAATATTCTTGATAGGAATAAATTTATTTTATCTTTCTATTAAACTTTTCTTACTATCGGTCGTTCGGAAAAAAATAAATTCAAGGGAATACGGATTTTTGATATATTTTTTGTCAAATAATTTTGAGAATAAAAAAACTCAAGAATGAAGTTTTGTATTTTAGACATTACAAAAGATTAATAATAATATCTTGCACAGACTATAGGTTTAAAGATCGATTGCTTGTTGAAGATTCTTCCAATATTAAATGGCTTTACAGTTATTTTAACCTTGGATAATTTTGTTTGTCGATTCGAACACTATTGCTCTTTATTTTGCTCACTACTTTTTTTCATTCTAACACGGAGCAAAATCTGCGACATGTTTTTTACTCCAAGGTTCGATTTTGTATGAACACTTAGTTGTAAAAAAAACTTGCTCTCGTTAAATACCCCATAATCGCTCAAAAAAATGCTCACCAAATTGATTTTTTTAACTCACTGTAAACAAAACAAATAGCACTTGTACATAAAAACGTTGTGAGTACGTTTATGCTAAAAAATGTCAGAGTTTATTATGGTGCTGCCAGATTTTAACTATTGACATTACTGTTGCTAGTTCCCCAAATAAAAATTATATATTTTTAATTCTAAATGTAGTAAAAATTATATTATCTAATACTTTGTTGGGAATCACTTTTAGTTCGTATTGGTCGAATCGACTAACATTATCTTTAAAGTATAAGGGATATGCATAATCATTCAGGGTTAAAGAGATCTTTGCTTCTCAAGTATTTTGCTTAGCATATATTTGTTGAGAATCTGGGTAAAATATGAAACGAATTAAAATCAGGGTCAATTTTTTGTGTTATAGTATTTCCTTGTAGGTTTGCAGATGAAACAATTTCTATTTTTCGATACTATTGACATTATTGTTTGAAGTAAAATATAAAATTGAACAAAGGGGCGCTGCACCCCCATACAAAAAAAACACCTCAATAGCTATATTTCTGCACTTGTAGAAGTTATTGTTACAAGGCATTGTACACAAGAGTATATCACGTTCACCAAACGTCTCACAGAAATTGTGGGAAATTGAAGAAGGGGACGTTGTACCCCCTTACAAAAAAAATTGCTATATCTCTACACTTGTTGCAGTTACTATTACAGAAGTAAACTGCGTTCATCAAACGCCTTGCGAAAATTGGAGGAATCTGAACAAGGGGGCGTTGCACCCCCCTTTTAAAAAATCGTATCAATTGCTATAGCTTTGCACCTGTATCAGAACACTTTATATTGAGAACGTGTATTTTATTTACAAAATACTATACGAATAGAGAGAGAGTTAAAATTTGGGGGCTTTGCACCCCTACACAAAAATACTTAAAACACTCTATTTATGTACTTTTATCATTATAACATTTGATACATGGAGGTAAGTGATATCTTCAAGCAACATGGGAAAATTTAAAAGAGGGGGCGCTACACCTCCCCCCCACACACAAAAAAAATTTGTAATATTTTAAAATCTGGTACAATTTTCATAGACATTTTTAGCGAGAAAGTGCCAGGATTTAAACCTCACGTGTCATCAACAAAAAACTACATATGTATTTTCTTAAAATGTCAATTTCTACACGATGCGGAGTGGTGCTCATAGCTTTTGAGTCTAATATACAACAAAAATATAAATTTCGAAAGCAGAACAAAATGGCAATTCTGTCTTAATTGTTTGTGGCAACACTATGGCAGATAAATTAGGAGTGATTTTTCAAAAGGGCGTAAAACCACTTCCAACCTCGAACAAACCTAAGAATGCCATCGCCGTTACCATGCTAAAATGCATCCTCCAGTTCAAAATTCATCACATAAAATGCATTTTTCCAAGGTAAAATCGTGATCAAAAGTCGCATTTCAGAACAAAAGGGCTTATTTCCATATAATTTCATAGAAATTTTTAGAGTTTGGTACTAAAAGACGTATTTCGAATAGTGACCAAAAAAACTTTTAATATTTTTTATATGCCCCAGGCTATATAGGTGCTTACCTACCATGCCTATAGACATCAAAAAAAGCTTCCAAATGGTGAAATAAGAGTGATTTCGAAACAAAAGGGCTTATTTTCGAACGTTTCAGAGCAAAAGGGCTTATTTCCAAATGTTTTTTACTTTTTGCAATTACTACAAATATGTTACAACAAAAATGTTAAGGGGATTAGAATCTTTGGTCAACTCGCTATAACACTGGAGACATTAAAAAAAAATAAGTTATTGTAAACAGCCCATAAAAGTTTTTTCTCATTACTGAAAATTTGTTTAAAATGGTTTTACGCCCTTTTGAAAAATAAATCCTCAAATATAAACAGTATTGGGGTTATCGTGAATCAATATTACCAGGAAATTTTTCTCAAACTGCGATGGAGAATGAACGGCAGTGGAAGAAAAATTCCCCAGGAATATTTATTCACGATAACCCCCTATATGTTTTTGGAAAGCTTGTATGTACATCGTGTCAATTTTGTTTTTTTTTTCTTCATTTTATTTCATGGAAAAATTACCACAAAATTTACTGAAGTTGAAGCGCTTTCCGGAACTAACATTTTTTTCGATGTGTTCAATTTGAGATTTATTCAAATCAAATTATGGTATTACTACAAACTATTTTTTCCCAGTGTGCCAGACGGTTCAAATCTTCGCTTTTTTACCCGTTACGGATCCGTTACTGATCCGTTTGCGGGAGAAATTCCAAAAAAAAAACGATTGGCTTTTTTTTTGGGAATTTCTCCCGCCAACGGATCAGTAACGGATCCGTAACGGATAAAAAAGCGGAGATTTGAACCGTCTGGCACACTGGGTTATTACGACAAATCACTTGTTACAATTCACAAGTCAGTGACATTTCTATCACATCATAAACTTAATTTCTCTTTGCTGCAATTTTGCCTCTAATTGCAGTTTCACTTCATAGGAAACAAGACATATGTCATAAAATTTAACTTCCACAAATGTCTTGTGTTATGTTAGTGATATTATGTTTTCTTTTGTTGCATCTATTAATTTTATTGCTGTTGCTGCTGTTATGAATTTAAATTACTTTACAGCAAATAGAATTTCTCATTTATCATTGCATTATGTACCAAAATATTGCTCTTGATTTATTTGTTTCACTTAAATTGATTTGTTAAAAGATTTTATCTTTGTAATCTTAATTACAATGTGCTTGCATTACTGATTGTTTCAATTTAATTTTGAAAATTTGCTGTCAAGTGTTTATTTGTATGTTATGTGTACACAAAACATATGTATCTGATAATCTTATGAAATTCATGAAGATAGTATTATCATTACTGGCTGCAAGGTTGTGATAATTGCGATTATGCTTTTTAAATAAGTGACAGAAAAAAGAAAAATTTAGACGCATACAAATTTAAGTCTTCGTTCAAAGAAAATGATTTTGCTGTTATGACAAAAACATAAAACTAAGATAGAGAAAAAAAAAGTTAAATTTTTGATGCCATAAAATTTGAAAAAATATTGATTGAACTTTTGTTAAAATAATCAATTATATTACTTATAAAATATAAGCGAACTTGCATGTTACATGTCATTAGGTTGTAGTCAAAAAGTTGTTTCCAAATCAATTAAATCCCATTAATCCATGTGATTTAATTGACGTCATGATTGACATATTGTAACCACACGTAAATTACACTCTGTATAGAACCAATTAACGAAATTACAAACAAAAAAAAAAAAAACATGAAATAACAACAAAATAGAAACACGGTAGCGTAATTGCTAAAAATAGTATAAAATAGTAATATCAAATGAAAAAAAAAATAAAAAATTAACTGCATTCAGTAAATTTTTTAGTGAAACACATGTACGCTATCATGATTGTCTGACACACCCACTCACGCTTAGCGCTGGAAATCTCTCAAGGAAGATTCTAACGATAGAATAAATAAAAAAGATACATATGTTCATAAATCTATAAAATAGTTTTTGTGCCACTTAGCACCTTGCCATATGCTACATTTGCATATCAAGATGTTGTGACACATTGTTTTCATTAAGTAATTTCGATTGAGTTAAACGAAATAAGGAATTCAGTGTTTACATTAATTGCAGTTAAGTACTTTTTTTTCAATATTCCTTTTATTGAATTTTTATACAAACATTAGTACGTACATTAGGGTGGGTCCAAAATAAAACTAGTAAGGGTGTAACCTTTGACCAGGCCAAACATAAAATACCTTAAACTGCAGTATTTTGAAAATTTTGCTGGTATGAGAGGTTCGTCTAGTTTTGGCTCAGAGCGTGCATTTATTGTCTTTAGTATTTGAGTGAAATGTAGTTGGATTGTCTTAAAAAACTCGTTCAGTATAGCATTTTGAAACTTTTACTTATATGGGAGGTGCCACGCCCTCTTGTCCGAATTTGCGAATTTTTTCTCAGAGCTTGCGCTTACAATTCGTAGTATTTATGTGTACTTTGATTGCATTGTCGTGAAAAATACTCCTAACGTTGCATTTTGAATATATTTTTTGTATGGGCGGTAGGCGTGTCCGTTGACGGATTTCGCTCATTTTCAATCCCACGAGCCAACTTTGACGACGGAGGCAGTGTACCAAATTTCATTGAATTATCTCGCTCAGTTTTCCCAAAGAATGTATTTCCACGCACACCCAGCCAGTGGTATAAAACACATTTTAATATTAATAATATAATGAAAAAAGCATTTTAAATAAAATAGTGCAAACATTACCTACCTCAAAGAAAAATGTTTCCAAGGTTTTCGCCATCACTCAAATTTTTTAAAGTTCTTCAATTAAGTTATTCGGTATTTTTTCTGTCTTTTCTTGTCCTCTAAGATTTTACGACGTTTTCAACTTTTTCTTTTTCCTGAAAACGTGTAAAAGTCTCGAAAACCTCGTAAACTCGTAAATGTTGTCAAAATCAATACGAAATCTGACAGTTTAACGAGTTTACGAGGTTTTCGAGGCTTTGACATGTTTTCAGGAATCCCCTCATTAAACGTATTCTTTCTCAAAATTTTTCGATTTAATACTTTTTGATTTTTTAAACAAAATTCGAATTCTTCAAAATTTTTTTGACATTTTTTTAAAATTTTTTTGATCTTATCTAACTATTTTCACCATTTATTTACTTTTAAATGTTCCAACCTTTTACGTAGGCTTCTATATGTATGTCTAGCCTAGAAAACACTAATGTCAATAGCTAAAATCTGGCAACACCATAATAAAGTCTGACTTTTTTAGCATAAACGTACTCACAACGTTTTGATGTGCAAGTGCTATTTGTTTTGTTTACAGTGAGTTAAGAAAATCAATTTTTCCATTGATAACTTAAGCGATTGATAAATTATAACGTTTTTTACAACTAAGTGTTTATGCAAAATCGAATGTATTCAAGTGGAACTAATGTGAAAAGATGCTTCTATCTCACAATATGTCACGTGACGTTCTTGCATTATCGGTTCATGCACTGCATCGATGTTTTCTGGCACAACAACTGATTTTGGACGACCTTCACGGAATTCGTCTTTGAGCGAGCGTCGGCCACGATTGAATTCATTAAACCAGTTTTTCATAGTGCTATAGGATGGTGCTTCATCGCCATACAAAGATTTAAGTTCAGCACTCTTGTCGTGATAATCCACGTCGGAAGTTGTGAAAAATGATCGCACGAAAATGTTCACGAGTTAATTCCATTTTTTTGCCAAATTGATTATTTCAAGTCACTGTAAACAACTCAAATGATGGTCGTACGTCAAAACGTTCTGAGTACGTTTATGCTAAAAAATGACAAACTTTATGGTGTTGCCTGATATTAGCTATTGACATTAGTGTTGCCTAGGCCAGAAATATATATAGCAGCCTACGTAATAGGTATCTTCGAAATTCATTTGGAGACTATTTCGCATTTTTTCTAATGAGTTCATGCAGCAAAAAGATAAGTAGGGAACTTCCCTCTTATATCAAGTATGGCGCACACAGATGCAGATTAAGGAGGAGTGCTTAATATTTTTATTGAAAGTCCTAGTCTTTATTTTCAAAACCTTTTTGAACTTATCGATATAATTTTTTTTTTTTTCGAAATACACCTTAGAATATGTTATTTCAATATAATTCGAAAATGTTGACTATTACTTTCAATAACCACATCAAGTTTGCAAAAATAACATAAGATCCGTGTTTTATTCACTTTTATGTTAGGATTTCTTAAAGGTCAGACCCATCTCCTGAAGGAGAGCATTTAGGGTATTCCGGGTTTTCAATCTAAGTACATATTACATACTTAGTTTTTTTTGCATATCAAAAAAAATCAATTTCTGAAATTTTGATTCCAAAAATTACCAGCTATGATTTAGGAAATACAGCGTTTTCTTTGTGAAAGGCTTTATAAAAATACTGATACACAATAAACCTCTACATTTTGGGTTAATAATAAGTTGCTTCCTGCACGGTGTGCGGTGATAAACGATACAATGAATTTTGCGGTGCACCAGTGCAGACCTCTGGTAGATACTATTATATTAACATATAACCATATGACACAAATATTGATGATGACAATGGTGTGACTTTGTATCGCAACTACTAAGCTAACAAACTTTTTGAAAATCTGCTAAAATATGTAAGAAGTATAAGGTAACAAAATTATTCCAAAGAGAGATGATACTCTCCTTATACTAACTACATGTATTCAAAGTTCAAAGCCAGTAAAAGTACATATACTCGTTGCAGTAAGTACATGTTACTTTGAAATAATTGTGAATAAATACATTTTACATATTCTTCTTCAAATATGCATTTATGATTTTGTATTTAAAATGCACAGAATATTCATATATGACATCGAATGAATAAATTATGCGCTGTCATGTTGTGATTGAACTCGTAGAGTATTTCGCACCGCATCTTCAACTGTATACATTACAATTTGAATCTACAACTTTAACAGCAATTGTATTTGCAACTGTACATAGCACTCATAGTTAACACAAAATGTTTTTGTAGATACGAGTAAATGTTAAATTCAAATGAATAATTAAACTTTTTTTTATGAATAACTACGGATAGCTTGTCATTTTGAACATCTGAGTTATGTGACAAATATCTTGATTGCATTTCAATTCAGTTGATAATACATTTCTATATAAATATTGTAATAGTCATTAGAATTAAATATTGTGTAATTGAAAAATTTCAGATTTCTACGAAATAGAGAAACCAATGTATGCCGGATGTGACTAAGAGAATATTATAAGAGAAAGAGAGAAGACACAGATAATTGCCTCAAATCTAAAAGCGTTATGGAAAATATTAAAAAAAAGGGAAATAATTAAAATGAAAAAATAAAAATAATTAAAAAAAAGAATCCCAGTGTGCCAAACGGTTCATATCTCCGCTTTTTTATCCGTTACGGATCCGTTACGTAACGGTTCATATCTCCGCTTTTTTTATCCGTTATGGATCAGTTAAAATAAAAAACAAATTTTTTTTTTTGTTGAATTATAACTGATTTTAAATTTGACAAATTTTTTCTGTATCTGACTTAGATTTATAATGATGAGTTTTAGCAGACTTTGAACTTTACTGATTCCGATATTAAATAAAATAGAATCGCCTAGTGGTCAAAATTTTACCACAAATGTATTAAATAATTTTGGTATTTTTTGGACAGTTTTAGTACTTTTTTTACAAAAAAGAAAAGCTCATTTACCATCCCTTGTACAATGACAAATGTGAAACGAAAAGAAAACAAAAAACATGAAGTCAGCGTCAGTCAGCTTTTTGCCTTTCTCTTTGTGCTGTATCCTCTTTTCAGCTCTGTGTGACCGAGTATTTTGCTGTTGTTAATATTGAAAAATTTGGAAATAATTTTACCTGGCTTAGTGTCAAAATATTAACATAATTTTTACTTTGTGCACATCTACACACAAATACCTTCCTTATGGTGTATAATTCAAAGTCGTGCTCTATTTCTAATATAGTAAAAAAGGTAGGACAAATATTTGTCTTGCTTATTAATACTTAAATAGATTTGTATCTGATTGCATTTCAAAGTGAAAGAGCTTGGCTCTAACTGCGAACTTGATTCTTACACAGTCTTTAATTTGGCTTAACCTTTCCCTCTATTTGACTTCGATTTTCTTTAACTTTGAATAACAAATTTAAAACTAGAATGAAATATTTAGACTTATACTGATTTTAACTGTATTCGCTTTCGAATGTGGCTTGACTAAATTTAATTCTTCTATATTTTTCTTATGTATTTCGAATCAATTTTCACTATTTTCATTTACAATGAGTATTCAAACTATAAATGACTTTGACTATAACTGGCCATATAACAAGATTCTGGCTAAATCATCTTCAATATCGGCTGCGATTTAATTTGAATGATGCTGCTCCTTATTATAAAGAATAATCTTAGAATTTGGGTAACTCCAAATTAAATTTTGAATTGAAAAAAAAAAAAAAAAAAATTTAAAAAAACTCCAACAACTTTTAGAAAGTTTAAACACTTTTTGGAATCCCAAAAATAATCTAATGAGGAAAATCTAGCAAGCTAATGATGAAAAATAAAACTACGCCCAAAATAAACTTCATACGGATCCAATAAAAAGTAAAAACACGTACGAAAATAAACTTCATTTAAATTAAATCAACGTTTTTGTTGCAACAACAATTCTTGTTAGAGTTGTTGTCAACAGCGAACGTGCACGGGTAACTAAGTGACAGTGGCGTAATACGCCAAAAGTTTTGGAAGGGTAAATTTTATAAAAGTTTGTATTTTATGAAAGAATATTTTCATTAGGGAAGGCAAAACTAAATATTAATTAACAATGCGCTAAATTGCTTGAAGGGTCCATCACACAAATATAGCCCCCTTTAATGGTTGCACAAAAAAACCAGGCAACACTTTCTACAGTAGGTATATTAATTCACCAATAGAGTTCCTACTCGGATTCACACACGATTTCGATTTCAATATAAATATACTCAAATACGCATTGATAAAGAGTAAGGTTAAATGTAAGCAGACAATAAAACAGCGTCGGTTCTTCTTCTTCTGTTTTCAATAGAAACATGGTGGTGATGTTTGTGGTTAATTTTGATTTTTTTTTCCATTTTAACTACATATTTATGCTATTTTAGCCATAATAACAACAAAAGCGTATATAATTTCATATAAGAAAAACAAAAATCGAAAGAGAAGTTTGAAAAAAATAGAAAAACAAAGTTAACAATAACAATAAATTTTTCTGGTCACGTTCGTTTTCAATCAAGTGGCATCATTGGCAGTCAACAGAGACATAAGAAGAAGAAGAAGAAACGAAACCAAAACTACATTGCTGATGGGGGCAAAAAATTCAAAAAACACGAAGAAGAAGAAAATAAAGTTTGCACCGATTCTAAAGAACTTCTTTACAAAAATGTGTGTAGACAATACATGAGTTTGTACTCGTATCTTTTCAGCACATGCAATTCATGTGTAGGAAAAGCTTTCAAGGTGACAACAAGGACATTACGACCATGCACTCTATGAGAAATGAGCATAGGTGGGCGCAAGTTCTTCTGCATGTTCAACGAGAGCGCATTTGAGAGTAACGAGTGATATTTGCGTATACGTAAGTATTTAAATGTGATCGTACAACAACGGTACAGTTATACTTCAGCAGCAAGGACTTTAGTATTACTACGTGGAAAAAAAAAAAAAATTTGCGTGCGTGTTGGTACCCACCGTTGGATATGGGCAATTAAACTGAACAGAAGAAAATCAAACGAAATCTAGAACTGGAACAGACAAAATTTTATTTTGTGAATGCGGTTAGCATTTCCGATATTCTAGCATCAAATACATAACGCCCAGAAAAAAAAAAAACTCGAAAGAGTGCTATCTTTGCCGTAACCATAAATTAAATATCCTACATAGACCTTAGTATCCAAGACATCTAGAGCGTGCCGGTCGGGGTGACTTCCTTACCCCTACCCCCAGCATACGATAACACAGGCACAAAAAAAAGTCAAGACCCAGAGGGTTCACTCTCAAGCTCCACGTATTTTGTGGCTCTGAGGGCCCGAATATCCCATTAAAAAATAACATAAAACGATTGGTTTTCACGCTAGCGTCCCCTTAATACCCCCCTTCGCGGTTATAATTTTACTTTTTTAAAAAATTGGAAATTTGTGCGGCTAAAGTCAAGCGTTGCTCCCAGAACCCAATTTGGTTTAAACCAAGCTTTTCTTGTTAAAGTTATAATTCTTACAAAAAATGTTTTTTCAAAAATTGTCATATGACACCAATATTTTTAATATCCATCAAGGGACTCAGAACTTATACTTGTTTTCATAAAAGCTACATCCCGATCTTCCGATTGCTACATCTCCGAAACCAGATCTGAGCGACACTTTTTGTTTTTGCTGTTGTTGTTGTAATTAATTTTTAAAGCCATATTTTGGCAAAAAAAAAAAATTTGGCTTTGGGAGCAACGCTTGACTTGTTCCATTTGTGCATATGTTTAAGTTTTTAGATGCCCTGTAACGGAAAATTATGACTAAAAATAGTTTTTTGCATTTCATCAACCCTGAGTACCCCCTTATAGCCCCCAAGAGGGGTTGAAATGATACATTTTATAAAAATTGACAAACGATGAATGCTTTTAGATGTTTTTTTAGCTGGAGCCGAAAATGACAATAAAAAATAATTTCAGCAGCATAGTTACCCCCTTAGCGTCCCCTTGCAAGGGGGTAAAAGTTCCACATCTTATAAAAATTTAAGATGTATGTCAATTTCTAGGTTTTTTGGTGCTCATAATCCGAATTTGACGTTACAAAATGATTTCAAACACCCAGTCACCACCTAGCAAATCTTTATTTGTATACCTGTGAAATGGGTGCTCCTACTTGGTTTATTTGAAACCAATTAAAATTTTATTTTACAAATTGAAAGGCTCCTTATATGGCGATATCGGTTTGGGCGTAAACAAGCATAAATTCACAACAGACCTTTTTCAATAAAATTTTCGGATTTTGCTGATATTGAAATAAGCCCGTAACGTAATCACCTTAACAGAACTAACTAAACAAACCTACATAGATTAGTACAGTCATTTGGTAGTTTTACCTGGAAAGTTTTGCGGGATTTCTGCAAATGAGCTATTTTATAGATTTCGATGTGCTCTTTCAGAATTTCAACTTTGCTACCTCGAATCGTGTTCGCTCGCGCCGCCATATTGGAAAAATGGCGTCCAAAATCAGTTTTTTTCAAATATCTCTTTAACGGTCACATTTATAGAAAAATATTGTGGCGCAATATTGTAGCTTATAAAATTTTCTATAAAAATGACCTATCAATTGTTTTCGTACGACTTATAACTTAGGAGATATCCTAATTTAAAATTTGAAAAAAATTAGTAAATTGTGCATGCCGCTTATGAATAGGCACATTGATGTGTTGAGCTTAAAATTACGATAACTCATGAACGATGAGTCACACGTTTAAAATAAAAAATTGTTAATTATGGGGAATTACTTGCACTACAATTTACATATAAAGTTTTTTTTCAGATGAGCTATGATTCGGGAGATATTTTTTAAACAAACCTAAAATTTAGAAAAAAGCCGTTTTTTCAAAATGGCTCCAAAACGGTTCGTCCTAGAAAAAAAAATTTTTCACGCATTTTGTAGGACGTTTAATTTCCTATAAAGATTTTTTCGAAGTGTTTTTTCGTCAGACTTACCCTTCATGAGATATCTCGACTTGAAAATCACTCAAAACTGAACTTTGTACTGCGGATAGTACAATGTTCAATTTTGAATGATTTTCAAGACGCGATATCTCATAAACGGTAAGTCGGACGAAAAAACAGTTCGGAGAGACCCTTATAGGGAATTGAACTTTCTATAAAATGCGACAAAATGTTTTTTTCTAAAACTTACCGTTTTGGAGATTTTTTGAAAAAACGGTTTTTTTCAAAACTTCAGGTTTGTTATAAAAATATCTCCTAAACTATAAGTCATCTGAAAAAAAATCTTATTTGGATTATAGTGCAAGTAATTCCCTATAATTAGATATTTTTACTTTAAACGTGTGGCTCACCGTTCATGAGATATCGTAATTTTAAACGCAACACATCAATGTGCCTATTCATAAGCAGCATGCACAATTTACTATTTTTTTTCAAATTTTAAATTAGGATATCTCCTAAGTTATAAGTCGTACGAAAACAATTGAAAGGTCATTTCTATAGAAAAATTTATTAGCTACAATATTGCGCCACAATATTTTTCTATAAATGTGACCGTTAAAGAGATATTTGAAAAAAATTTATTTTGGACGCCATTTTTCCAATATGGCGGCGCGAGCGAACACGATTCGAGGTAGCAAAGTTGAAATTCTGAAAGAGCACATCGAAATCTATAAAATAGCTCATTTGCAGAAATCCCGCAAAACTTTCCAGGTAACATCATTTTATTCTCCCAAATGATTGTACTAGATGGCTTTCGAAAAAAATTTATTTTTCTACTAAAAGTCACAAAATAAAATTTTCCTATTGGTCATCAATTTCTTATATACAAACGAATGTATACAATGAATACAAACAAAAAAGTATGTACCTATACAAGAATTTGTATTGAATTTGTTTTCCTTTTTTGTGCTATAGAATTTCTATGCTTTGTAATAATCCATAGAGCCATAGAAAAATATATTCTATATAGTATATACTTGTATAGGAATAAAAAGGATGGTGAATAGGAAGAAAATATAAAAAAAAAATAAATAAAATTAGTTTCTTTAGCAATTCGTACGTTGAAAACACAATGATCCCAGCTGGATTTAAGTTACCAGTAGATAGATGTTCAGTATATGTAGTTTAGTTCGCAGTTTAACGCGCTTTTATGGCATACATTTGTATAAATATCCCATGGGTCAACTTTTGGCCAACAAAATTGCAGAAAATTATGCAATGTAATGAATAGTTGAAATGTTATTTAATAGGTTGAGGCATATTGGGCAAAATTAGAGCATTGGTTAAAATTGTAAATTGTAACTATTGTACTTTTGTATAAATTTTAAATATCAAAAATAAGGCATTTATTTTATATTTAAGGAAGTGAGTTTCAACCAGAGATAAATTACGTTATCAAACAACTTTTAGAAGCAAAAAAAAAAATAAACTTTTTATTTTATTTAGTGCACATAACACAAAACCTTAATCCCACATAAAATTAAGTGCTAATTTTGCTAAACAAATTAATCAGCTAACTAACTGGTTTTTGAGTAAGTATCCAAAGCATGCATAGTTCATTCATATGTATATATTTCACTGTAAAAACCGCACAAAATAACATCAGACATCAGTATAATAACAAATAATCCGGCTTCCGTCTAAAAATAAAATGGTTGCAACATTTGCAAAAGTCCTTGAAACTTTGACCAGCATTTGCATCATAAAATAAGAGTTCACATTTTATAACCAAACATTTTAACATAAGTACATACCTGCTTTATTATTATCGGTGATGAGCAAATTTTGCACATGAGCAAAGTTAATCTTTGAATCTGAAATTAGAGAGAGAGAAAAAAAAGTTTTATTTATAAAAGTTAAATCATTAAAAAAAATAATAAATTTTTTATTAAGGACCGAAAAATCACTTTAAAGTCAACAAAATGTTGCTGAAACAAACATTATTATTAAAAAAATCATCTAGAAGCCTTAAAATGTTGCTGAAATATTAATGTTACAAAAATCGCCTCAAAGTCAACAAAATGTTGCAGAAACACTAAAATTACAAAAGACGCCTTAAAATTAACAAAATGTTGTTGAAACATTAGAATTACGCAAATCGCGTTAAAATTAATAAAATGTTGCAGAAACATTAATATTAAAAAAATCGAATTAAGTTCAACAAAATGTTGCTGAAACGAAAAATTACAGAAATTGCCATTAATATAACGAAAATCAGCAAAATGTTGCAGAATTATAAAAATTACAAAATCAACAAAATAAAAATAAATAAAATAAAAAAGAAAAAATATATTCAAGTCAAAAAAATGTTGCAGAAACATTAATAATACAAAAATTTGTCTTGAAGTCAACAAATTATTTTTGAAGCATTAAATTTACACAAATCGAGCTTAAATCAACGAAATGTTGCAGAAACATTAAAAATACTGAAATCACCTCAAGTTCAACAAAATTTTGCTGAAACGATTAATTAAAGAAATCGCATTAAAGTCAACAAAATATTGATGAAGCATTAAAATTACACAAATCGAGTTAAAATCAACAAATTTTTGCTTATAAAAAATTCACCTTAAAATCTATAAAATGTTGCAGAAACATAAATGGCATAAAAAGTCGCCTTAAAGTCAACATAACGTTGCTGAAGCAACTCAAATAGAAAAAAAACCCCTTAAAGTCAACAAAATGTTGCAGAAACATCAAAATAAAATACTGAAATCGCCTCCAGTTTAACAAAATTTTGCTGAAAAGTAATTAAAGAAATCGCCTTCAAGTCAACAAATTATTTTTGAAGCATTAAAGTTATAACAAAATCATCTTAAAATCTTCAAAATGTTGCAGAAACATAAATGATACAAAAAGTCGCCTTAACGTCAACATAGCGTTGCTGAAACTACTCAAATAGAAAAAAACGCCTTAAAGTCAACAAAATGTTGCAGAAACATTAATATTACAAAAATTGCATTTTAGAGAACAAATGTAGCGGAATCCACCAAAATAATCAACTTAAAATCAACAAAATGATGCAGAACCATTGAAAACAATGAAAATAAATTTAAGGTTTTTAGAATATTGCTGAATATTATTCAATACACATATGGGGAAATCTCAGCAAATGTGACTTTCGGTATGAACAGGTCTCGGTTCGCCGAGTAAGCACCCGTTGCATTTCCCACCCGTTCTAACATGTCTGAGATACTTATTGGATATTACTTAATACAAAAACATGCTTTATTTTTTTTTTTCCCCCGAAATTCGAGCAAAGTCCACAAATTTTGAGTGTGAATTGAAAAAAACCGCTTCCGTTATTGAGCTATAACTTTTGAGCGGATAATTTGGAGCTGTCAGGATCTTTAATATGGGTGTTTGAACGTAAGAAAAATAGCATCTAGTTGATGTGCCTCTGGTAAAACGCTAGATACGGATCTCTCAAGTTGTGTGACTGATTTTTACGCGAAATCTGGTAATTTTCGGTTTCTAACATGTTTCTCTGGAGGCAATTGTTTTTTTTTGACAATATTTCCCATGAAATATTTTTTCTTAATGTTATGACTAAAAGATCTGGCCAGGTAGAAGGGTGCGCCACCTCCGGTTTGGTGGTAATACACTTAAGAAGATACTCAAATGGCGTAATTGCGTCTAAAAAATGGTATTTTGAGGGACACAACAACCCGGCGGCACAAAACAGTCTCAAACCTTGCGTGATCATTGGATCTAGGGCCAATTAATATGTAAAAAATCGACCTTCAGTACAAACTTGAACAAAGGCTGGTATATGGGGAAATCTCAACAAATGTGAATTTTTCGAAAAAAAAAAAAACAAGTTATTTTTCAAACATTTGGTACCCTACTTTGGACAGCGATTTATCAATTTTAGATATATTAGAAGTATTTTTCTACAAACAATTGCTTCCTTTGAGAAAGTCTGATTCGTTAAATTCAGTGCATGACCCTCGAAAAATTATTTTTGAATATATTGGGGGAGGCGATCGAAAAAAGTTCGGCAAAACCAAATTAAAATGCTGGCGTTATCAGTCGATAAAGAAATAATTGAAATGATTTTCGTTTGAGAAAAAATAGCATCCGAACATTGTTTTTCTTTAAAAAAAGCAACAAAATCTCCGTGTTATAAGCAGATTAACAATTAAAGCATTAAAAAAATCAGAACAAAAAGTGTCCAATTATGGTTTTATAGAAAGAGATTCGGTGGAGCCACTATAAGACCAAAATATGCCATTATCGGCATTGTTTCATAAATGCGGATTTTTATTCACACAAATAAATCTCAGCTTATTCTTTCTGTGAGGCATAAAATTCTTCGATCTGTTCTGCTTGGGAATCACTCCATATTGATGACTAACATAATTTTATTGCAAAAATAAACTTTACGGCAAAGTACAAATTTCATGGCAATAATAATTAATTAAGTGGCTTGACTTTATAAATAGTTTTCACAGAAAAATGATTTTGAATATAAAATACCACAATTTGCAAGCGTTGTTCCGACTCAATTTTATGCATAATGAAATTAACATCCAAACCGAATACAAATCAGGTGTTTAGTAGCCGTCAAATTGCCAATTCGGAAACTCCCTTAAATAATTCATTATATTTGGTCTGAGCAAATATTAAAAATATCAATATAAAAAATCTAAATTTAATGAAATATTTCAAAAATTACAAGCAATTTACAAGCGATTTCGTCTGTAACATTGGAAGTTCATTGGGAAAGTTTTCTGTGTATAATTATTCAATATATTTTTTCTTTTAAAGAATCAGCTCATGAAATCAGAATTCAATAATGGTCTTATACATACATATAGACACTAAAAAATTGATTCCATTTAGTATTGATTTTTTCCATAAAAGTTTGAAATTTACTCCAAAAAAGTATGAAATTTATTCCAAAATAGTTTAAGATTAATACATTTTTTGACATTGTTCTGTATAAATATTTACTTTTTAGTTTTAAAATTTACTGTGTATATGTGACCGTCCAGCGGAAAAGGTAACTAATCTTCACGAAATAAAAGAAACCGTTTTTATGCATTTTCTAAAAAACCATACAATTTTGAATAAAATGACACCCCGATCACTGGAAAGTTCCAATAATTGACTGAGTTATGGCATTTTGAAATCGTATAATGAAAAGATTATAAGATTTCATGATGTCATCTTAGTGTAGCCATAACTTTTGAAGGAAAAATCGTAGACGACCACTCGCCACTTTTTTGGAAAGGAGAATATCAAAATATTCTGGTGCACTTTACGGAATAGAGCAGAAAAAATCCTTGCGTCCTGGAACTCAATTTGAAATAGAGCAAAAACGTCGTTTTTTGCATTTTTAGATTAGGATACCGCAAAATCTTGACGATGTAGAGGAATTCTGTGGCCAGTTTTGGACTCAGCACAACGAAATCTTTTGGTTTTTTAAAGTAAAAAATATTCACGTTCCAGGTCTGTACGCACATCAGTTAAAGTGGTGCAAAACTGTCAACACACGGCGTGCTTGAACCAAGTTTAAATAAAAGTTTCTTGCATATGAGTTTTTTGACTGTATTATGTTACGTAATAACTTCACGAATCAAATGATCCCAAAATTAAAAAAATCGAATGGGCCCTTTTTGAAATAAGGAGCCTTAAGCAATAACTATAAAAAGTTAATACAACACAAAATTAAAAATATTTGTAACATTTTGCAAACCATTTTTTCTAAACTAATTTGAGGTCGCTGAACACGAAAAACGCATTTATTTTTTTTTTTCCTTGGGGTTGTTCCCAAGTTATTCGATAATTTTTAATTTCGAGGTTATAGCTTCATATACATCAACATATTTCTATGACGCCAAGTCCGATCAATTTTATTTTTCCACGCTTACAAAGAGTGATTAACGGCGCTTCTAACAAGTATACCAATAATTATGCTCCAAACAAAATTGACTAAGTTAAAGCAGGAAAAAGCTTGATATTTCAAAAATTTTTTAAATTTTTCACATCACCTTCAAATGAAACACTTTGTTTTTGGCACATATTTTTTTTTAAGTAATTATTTTTAGAAATGTGATTTAATGGCGCATATAATTGCAAATATTTTAAGACTATGTTGGGCAAAATCGAATGAAATTTCCAAAAGATATTAAGGTTTTAGTGCAATAGAGAAATTTCGATTTCTTTCAAAAATTAATATTTTTGAAACAATCCGCAATGTTCTTCTACAGAAAATGATTAGAAGTTACTTAAATCATCTTTAAAGTGTTCAATAAGTGTAGGGTGTCCTATTTGGAGGCTGAAAAATTGGATCTGTTGACTCAGGTCGAACATTTCGAAAATTCTCACATCTTCCTTATTGCACTAAAGCCTTTATATCTTTTGGAAATTTCATTCGATTTTGCTCAACATAGGCTTAAAATATTTGCAATTATATGCGCCATTAAATCACATTTCTAAAAATAATTTAATAATAATTACTATGACTTGGCGTCATAGAAATATATTGATGTATATGAAGCTATAACCTCGAAATTAAAAATGATCGAATAACTTGGGAACGACCCCAAGGAAAAAAAAAATAAATGCGTTTTTCGTGTTCAGCGACCTCAAATTAGTTTAGAAAAAATGGTTTGCAAAATGTTACAAATATTTTTAATTTTGTGTTGTATTAACTTTTTATAGTTATTGCTTAAGGCTCCTTATTTCAAAAAGGGCCCATTCGATTTTTTTAATTTTGGGATCATTTGATTCGTGAAGTTATTACGTAACATAATTCAGTCAAAAAACTCATATGCAAGAAACTTTTATTTAAACTTGGTTCAAGTACGCCGTGAACATGTTTTCGAAACAGTTTTTTGTTCATTATTTTTTTATGGTGTAAAGTTCGGTAAAATTGTTCACATATTTGAATAGAGGAAAAGTTGAGCTTCCTTTTGGTTCATATTTCTTGTTGGCCATGTAATCAGAACGGACGCTTTAGCAGTACTTAGTCGAAAATAGCAAACATGTTGACAGTTTTGCTACTTACTGTGTGTCTAAATCAACGAATTGGCTCGCCTTCTTTGTAAGTATGTTTGGAGATACTGGGTTGTGTTCCCTTGGAGTCTCAAGAGGAATAATTTTCTTCAACAATCCAATCTGATGTGGAATTATGTCGATTCATGTACATGTATGGTTTCCCGGATAATTTAGCCCTTGTACAATAAGAACAGGTTTTGGGAAAATATTGGAGGTTTTCGTGAATATTAATTCACGGTCAATTTTTCGCAGACTGCAATAGAGGATGTACTGCATTCTGAGAAAATTTCCTCGAGAATATTTATTCATGATAACTCTTATTGTCTCGTATATGTGGACCAACAATTGCAACCTACAGTATTCTCCAACATTTTATGGCAAGTAATTAGCTTTCAACGAAATTAAAGAAATCAAAATTTTAGCTAACTCATAAAAGCCAATGCCACCAACTTAACAAAAGCGGTAATAAAAAGTAAACACCTGTTAACATGAAAACCAGTTTCATTGCAATAAAATTAACTATTTGCGTTAATAAAAATCACTTTTTTAATAACAAACATTTTATAAAAAACACTTTAGTCATAATACAAACGATTAACCGAAACGAAGCAAACGTTTGGATTAAGTCACTCATCCCACGCTTTTGCACCATTTTAGTAAATTAAGATCCCATTCAAAAGTAAATCGATTTAACATATGCATCTAAATCCCAACCATTTAATGTGTAGACTTTATTTACAATAATTTTTTACAATGTTGACTAAAATAAAGTTTATTGCTTTTATTTTTTTTTTTCAGCATAGGTATAACAAATGTATTTTTCTTACAATTTTCTTAAATGCTTTCAGACACAATTTATATATAGGAAATGTCTTGTCATATGTATAATGAGCCGCTTAATAATGAATTCAGTTTATTTGTTAACTATGCGCGTATGCCACAGCTGTTGTCTGCGCTTAAATTGACGTTAACCCAGTTAATACTGTTTGTTACAATTTGTTTTAACGGTTTTAACATAGCAGTGCTATTGGGGCTTATTTTTACGTTACTTCTCACGCCTTTTTTAAACCATTTAACCATCTAAGTTCGGGTTTTACCTATAAATAATTTTTACCTAAAATAATCGTTATTATTGAATTTTAATTTTTATGGTTTAAAATAACCATTATTTTCGATTTATATGTTTTTTGAGCAAATTATAAATTAATTTTTTAATTTTTTTTTTTTGGCCAAAAATAGATACTTCTACAATTTGAGGACAATAACTATTGTTTTTGATCTCTAACTTTTAAAAACGAAGTTTTTTTGATTTATTCCACATGCTACAGATAACATAAAATATTTTCATTGTAACAATGGGTTAAAATACCTTTCAAATTATCACTACAAAAGCTTGCAGCTATAACACTAAAAAGTATTACAGCATTAACATTAAGACGATCATTCATTGACGTACCGTGCATACATACTCGTAAGTGCTAACGTCTTTTGTGGAACGGGAGTAACTTAACATAAAACGTTTGTTAAGGACCCACCCACTTTATGTGCATAAATTTTCAGCTCCTCTCGCAGATGCTGTTAGCTTTGCCTGATAAGTTAACATGATTGATTGATTGATTAACTTTCAAGTAAAAGTTGAGAAAATTTGTGCATTTTATTGCTTTTGCGTCTTTTCTTGGCCAAGTTAATCGATTGACTGCAATTTGCCAATGGCTGCACAGAGAAAATTACATATTTGATTACATTATGGTATATGTATATATTAAAATTTGATAATAATTAAGGAATGATTAATGATATATGCATTTAACATGATATTTGAGCCAATTATTGCATCATTTATTGGTTAATATGTTAATTATATCATGGTTGAAACAAATATTTCTTTGTCGCAAACTTTCAATTTTCAATCATATCATATTCATCAAATCATATACATGGCGGAAACATAAAAGTTTATCGATTTCGTTGGTAGGGGAGATGTGTACCTTGGTCCGCTTTTCAGTTTTTTCAAGGTGTAAGATTTTCTAACAAAGTTTCTTTAGTTTTTTGGTTAAGTTACATTTCTATGACGTGACTATTGAGTAGAAATATTACTTTTTCCGTTCCGATCTCAAACGGTCCATGGTACACCATGCAAGTGTACCACGGACAATCAAAAATAAAAGAGAACACATTTTATATAGGTTATAAATTATGAAAGAACCATTTATTATATAATCAAAAGTAAGATTTTTTTCAATAAAAATAAAAAATTAATCATAAAAAAAAATTATATGTAACACAAAAAAATCTATTTAGAAAAAAACAATTAATTAAGCAAACACTGGTTGTAAATAAATACAAAAACCACGTAAATATTAACAATAATAACAATATTATTGAATAGAAAGGCGATTATGGCTTTCTGGTTTCCCGTCTACAAAGGTTCGCTGGCCAATAAGCATAGGTCCAAGGTACACACAGACAGCAGGTTTTAAAAACTGTCAACTTCCATAACATATATTAATGAAAATACATCTAAAACACACTTAAAGCGTAAAACAATAACTAAACTACCTTCCTAATGTTGTAAAACTTAAACATTTCAAGTAAGTTTCTCGCAAAACGTTTCGAAGTTTTCTCCAAAAATTTATTTTTACACACCAAAAACACTTTTACCGTCACTTTGTACACACGCATACAGCTTGACGGCCTGAAGACTACTAATATCAGTCAGCGGTATGATTGGAAAATTCCATAGAAGAACATTATGGTACACGTGCAGTTGTTGAGTGGCAAACGACACTTGGACCGAGGTACACTCGGACCAAGGTACACACATCTCCCCCATGCTGAGACATAATTTTATGTTCGAAAGGGTTGTGATACCCAGGTTTTACTTGAATCAGTTAAATCTACAAAGTCTCTTAAAACAAAAATCATGCTTGGCCCAATTGACAAACGTGATTTCCGTCTAATTACAGGTATATTAATATTTACCAAAATTTGTTGATTTACACAGTGCCACAAATTGAGGAGAAACCAATCAGAATTTGGACACTGATTTTGAATGTGGCAACAGTTTTCTCCTATCAGGTCTGAGATCCGAGTTATCTTTGATTTAAAGTGAAGGGAATGCTTCTTTCAGACATAAGGCGTACATTCAGTAAATAGTGTAGTTCACGTTTGTTTACGGCATCGAATTGGGTCCATTGAAATAAAAGTAATCAAAATCCATGTAAAGCACCACATTGGGGGTTACCGGGGAATTTTCTAAAACTGCAATGCAGTATGAGAAAATTCCCCGGGAATCTTGATTCACGATAACCCCCATTAAATTTGTACGGATCTGACATACTTTTACTTCAATGAATGATACCTCAGAAAGTAATGATCTACCCACTAAAATATGATAGTTTACTTTTCTTAATTTTGATTCCCTGTAGTATTGATTTTAAACTTTTTTGATATTAAATTCCGATTTTTTTCCAAAAAAATTTCAATTTATTCCAAAAAAGTATGAAATTTATTCCAAAATAGTTTAAAATTAATACTTTTTTTTGGCATTGTTCTATATAAATACTTTTTGGTTTCAAAATTAAACTACAATTTTTACTGTGTAATTGAAAAAGGCATAGTTTAAGGAGGAAGCTTAGGGCTAATCAATGCCGTTGGCAATAGTGAACTAAACTACTTCTTGGGTGTACGCCATATGCCTGAAAATAGCTTTTTCATCACTTTAAATCACGGATAACTCGGATCTAAGTCTTGATAGAAAAAAACAGTTTCCAGATTCGGAATCAGCGACCCTGAATTAGTCAAATAAAGCTTTTGAAATCAAATTCAGATTTTTATGTTGCACAGTGTAATAAATAAATATTTATTTGAAAGAAGCATATCCTTTTTTCAATGAGAAGATTTTTTTAATTTGCTTTTTTAAATGCTGTCAATTTTGTGTTCAATGCTTACTGTACTGCTGCAGCTTGTTTGCATACTTTCACAATTACAGCAGTTTACTTTCAAATGATTGCTAAACGAATTGTCTTTTTCTTTTTTAAAACATAGGAAAATTTTTTGTTTTACGTTTAACTACCGTTAGAAGGTGCAATGTGTTAATTAACAGTAGCTTCAGTTGCCATACATTTCATGCAAACAAAAAACTGTGTCATGTGTTAAGACTGAGAGTCGAAAAAGAAATGTATGAAAAGCAATGAATCAAGTCTTTCCATGCAAATTCAAATTAGATTTTTAGTGAAATACCTACTCAAAAATCCATTTGAAAGAATTTAAATGACTTATGACTTTAATATTTTAGAAGACGTTAAAATTGTTAATGCCTCTAAAGTTTTTAGAGCTTTCTAGTTTTTACAGCATTCTTGTTTTTAAGTCTTAAACCTTAAAAGCCTTTAAACTCTGACATGGACGGAAAAAATAATAAGTAAAATTTACCAGAAGCGGGCTGTAAAATTGCAAACGACAGATTTAGGTGTTTTTGTGAATCAGTTCAGGAAACATAAGAAAGCAGCGTATCGATTTTTATAATACATTTTTTCTATAAAATTTTATTGAACGGTATGACAAATATTGTTTTTTCTTTGATAATTTGATTGAAAGACATTGTAAAACAAATAGAGTTTCAGTTAACTTTATTGAATGATCGCAGTGGTGCTGATGGCTAATGCGCGTATCTATCACACCGTTCGTGTCTATCGCAAGACAGGTTCAAATCTCTCCAATGCTATGAATTTTTTTTTAATTTCAATTGTTTGTTTTTCTTTTTGTTGCTCTTTTTTCAAATATAATTTAAAAAAAAAAATAAATTGTATTTATGTTTAATAACACCGTCCGACACGATTTTGCACAAATAAAAAAACCAATATATTCTGAAAATATTGCTAAAAATAAGTTATAGTTACGTGCCTTCCCTATTGTCTGGACCAGGTCGAATTTTTTTTTAATTTTAGTTTGAAATTTTCTATACATGTGTTGAGTCGACACACTAAACTGTACAATTCTCACATCTCAGGTATATCATGTCTTCTAAAGGCTTATAGACAATGTATAGGGGAGCATTTTTGTAGGAAACTTTTACCCCCTACATCCCCCACAAATGGGTAATTTTTGACTATTTCTCAAAAAGGTACAAAAATTACTCCTAAAAATTACTCCACAGAAATATTTGCTATAAAATTTCATTAATAGTTGCCACACACTAAAAGGTCGAAAATTCATCGCGAAGGCCAAAAAATCGTCAACATCAAAAAAGACTTGACAAATTTTATGTTAAATAAATTTTTTAAATGAAATTTTCTGTAGAATATTTTGTGCAATATTTTAACCCATTGTAAGTTTTTTTTTTTTTAAAAAAAAAGGGGTCAAATAGACCCACAAAAACAGGATGTAATGGGTTAATGTGTTTTGAAAACAGTTTCTTATTTGATTTTGTTATGACCTTGAGACAACTTTTATCCAAAAAGTAGTTTTAAAGTTTTGCAGTGGGGTGAAATTTAGAAAATACATTTCTTGTACGTATTTTAGCTAAAATAACAATATATCACGCCTGTCCTATGGGTGATTTGAATAAAATTTTCGAGCACCCCATTTTTTTTACGGAATTCTGTTAAACATCGTATTTCAACATGTTTTCAATGAAAAATTTCAAAATCCTTAGAGCACTTCGGAAATGATCGGCTAACGAACGATTTCCATGTTGCTTTAGCCGAAGCAAATAAGGATAATTCTGAAATATAGTTCCAAATGAATTTTTTTTCCGGAATCGTATTCATTAATGCATAAAAACTAACGTGTGAAAAGTATATAGCAAAATCGTAGGCCCAAAAAAAGTTATTCAAGGTCAAAAGTTGCGAAAATAATTAAAAAAAATAAAAAATTATTTCGCTTACGGCTGCAATTACGAATAAATAATGGTCGACAGTTATTTACTGAGTCAACAGTTGTTTAGCCTCAATGATTTACTATGTACGAAAAACCTTCATCAATTTTTTTTCTATTACTCATTGTTTAGGAGGTTAGTCAATTTAAAAAGTTTTAAAACTTCGCGATATTTATATGTTGTACTATTTAAATTGAGATAACTCTCGAACGACTAATCGGACAAAAAAAGTAACTTACTTGTTTGTAGAAAATTATATTTCCTACAAACTATTCTCAGCACTTTTTTTCGTACGACCTATGGCTTAGGAGATATTTTTCACAAACCGTTCAAATTTTGAAAAACTATTTTTTTAAGGAAATCTCTGGAGCTGTTTTCGCTAGATAAAAAGGAACGGGATCTATTTTATTAAAATTTTCATGATCTACAAATAATATTTGATACATATATACGAAATAATTATCCTAAAATTTTTTAGTCGAAAAAAAAGAAAAAAAAAATTGGCAAAAACGTTAAAATTGCGAACATTCACGTCTTCAAAATTAATAAAAACTAATAAAAGATTCATAAAAACTAGACCAAAATTCATCATACTTCTTTCAAAGAAATTTTTTATTCAAAACTTAAAGAATTCACTCAAAACTCGCCATTTTTATTTTTTTTTTTTTTAAGTAAAAAAATTTTGCGATAATTATTCCGTATTTATTTATCAAATATTATTTGTAGATCATGTAAATTTTAATAAAATAGATCCCGTTCCTTTTTATCGAGCGAAAACAGCTCCAGAGATTTCCTTAAAAAACTAGTTTTTCAAAATTTGAACGGTTTGTGAAAAATATCTCCTAAACTATAAGTCGTACGAAAAAAAGGACTGAGAATGGGTTATAGGAAATATAATTTTCTACAAACAAGTATGTCTTTACTTTTTTGTCTGAGTAGTCGTTCGAGAGATATCTCAATTTAAAAAGTACAACATATAAATATCGCAAAGTTTTAAAACTGAGTCAAATTTTTTCAACTGAGCCATCTAAAACGGACTTTTCGAAATGTAAATTTTTTTTCTCCTTATCGGGCACGTTTAAGGATCAGAAATTTTTTGGCGCTTAAATTTTTCCAAAATTTTAATTTTTCTATGTGCTGCGTACAGTAGAACTTTCTTGAGTTGTTTTCTTTCTTTGTTTCTTTCTTTGCTATTGCTCAGTAAATACTTAATGGAATTGAAAAATTTTTTTCTCAGTATATCCGTAAATGATACGCGCACAAAATTTAATGGCGTCAAAATTTTTTAATTTTTTTTACTAATCAAAAATGCATTTTGAAATATGCAACTGCAAGATAACTGAACTTCTCATATGCTTTGAAAACAAAAACAACAAGGATATGATAGGGCAAACATTCATATACTTATCTACAAAAAAAAAATTTTTGTGCAAACCATTACTGACAATGTTATGAATATTTGTTTAATGGCGCGCAAAATTTTTTATATAGAAAATGATATCTGAGTGCAACAAATTGAGAGAAAACAATTTCTAATGAGATCTCTATAATTGTATTAGTTAACTTATGGTCGTTGAATCCGAATTTGGCACCCAATTTTCTCCATCAGGAATATGATCCGTGCTGTCTTTGATTTAGAATTCAAAAAACGCTATTTTTAAACATATGGTGCAGATCCAGGAGGTAGTTTATTTGACTTTTGTCAACGTTAACGGATAGCCATTATCTTCCTTATTATATCTTACCTTTTAACTTTTCCAATAAGATCATTACTTTCTGAGATATCATTCTATGAAAAAGAGTTATTTGACTGTATACAAATTGATTTTATTTAATGTATGTAAAGGATTAAATACAGTCAAGATAATTTTACTTCAATGAATGATATCTCGAAAAGTAATGATCTGATTGGAAAAGTTAAAAGGTAAGATATAATAAGGAACATAATGGCTATCCGTTAACGTTGACAAAAGTCAAATAAACTACCTCCTGGATCTGCACCATATGTTTAAAAATAGCGCTTTTTGAATTTTAAAGCAAAGACAGCACGGATCATATACCCGATGGAGAAAATCGGGTGCTAAATTCGGATTCAGCGACCATAAATTACCCAAAACCATTATAGAGATCTCATTAAAAATTGTTTTCTCTCAGTTTGCTGCACTGAGATATCATATTCTATATAAAAAATGTCTGCGCGCCATTAAACAAATATTCATAGCATTGTCATAAATGGTTTGCACAAAAATTTTTTTTTTGTAGATAAGTGTATGAATGTTCGCCCTATCATATCCTTGTTGTTTTTGTTTTCAAAGCATATGAGAAGTTCAGTTATCATGCAGTTGCATATTTCAAAATGCATTTTTGATTAGTAAAAAAAATTAAAAAATTTTGACGCCATTAAATTTTATGCGCGTATCATTTACGGATATACTGAGAAAAAAATTTTTCAATTCCATTAAGTATTCACTGAGCAATAGCAAAGAAAGAAACAAAGAAAGAAAACAACTCACGAAAGTTCTACTGTACGCAGCACATAGAAAAATTAAAATTTTGGAAAATTTTAAACGCCAAAAAATTTCTGATCCTTAAACGTGCCCGATAAGGAGAAAAAAAATGTACATTTCGAAAAGTCCGTTTTAGATGGCTCAGTTGAAAAAATTTTACTCAACTTTTAAATTGACATACCTCTTAAGCGAAGAGTAATAGAAAAAAAAATTTATGAGAGTTTTTCGTAGTAAATAATTGAGGCTAAACAACCGTAAGCGAAATAATTGAAAAAAAGTTTATTTTCGCAATTTTTGACCTTGTTAAATTTTTTTAGCCCTACGATTTTGCAATGTACTTTTCACACGTTAGTTTTTATGCATTAGTGAATACTATTCCGGAAAAAAAAAATTCATTTGGAACTATTTTTCAGAATTATCCTTAGTTGCTTCGGCTAAAGCAACATGGAAATCGTTCGTTAGCCGATTCGCTCCAAATGAAAACCAATTTTATGAAAAACCTCGGCTTGATGCAGTTTTTATTTTAATAAGATTTTAAAAATACTCGGAATGAAGAGTGTTTTTCACCGATACTGAAACAGCAGTATGCCTACTGCGACAGCAATATATGACTCCTAATATATCAATTAACTAACAATTATAATCTGTGCTGGGAAGGTTATACTTTTTTAAAACCAGCCATCAAAATTTGCCACCAATTAAACTGTGTAACTCGAAATTTTTATTGAGTTCGCGATTGCTATTACTTGAAATTAGTCGCCGGTTATTTTGAATCTGACAACGTTTTCCTCTATCATCTCTGGGCTCCGAGTAATACTTGCTTTTAAGTGCAGAAAACACTTTTTCAGGAACAAGGCAGAAATCCAGAAAATAGTATTAATCACTTTTGTTAATAGCATTGGATATCGGAAGCCTTCTACTATTTAAACATTACATTTAAACTTTTGAAAACGGGTCCTTACTTTCATAGTTATTATTGATTGAAGTACAGGTATCCAATTCCATACATAGGACTAAAATATATTTGTGGAAGCAAGATTATTTTACTTCAATTGATGGTAACTTGGAAAGTATGAGTAAAATTGGGAAAGTTTAAAGATACAGTTTTATGAAGCTATCCGAGGCCATAAGCAAAAGTGAAATAATTTTTTCTGGTTGTATGCTATATGCACGAAAACAACGTTTTCTGCACATCAAGGCAAAAAGATAGCTCGGAACCCAGACCCGACAGAAAAAAATTATAGCCTAATTTGGTATCAAAGAGCGCAAATTACACAAAAAAAAAAAATGGTTGAGATTTCATTCAAAATGTTTTCGTATCAATTGAATTTTTATAATTGTTTTTCGTGGACTTTACTTTGAAGTTTTTAGAAAACCTGATGCTTCGTACCATACAATGAGTTCCAGTTCGTATACACTGTATTTCTAGATTCTTTTAAGCCTTCACTCTTATTGCTGAACCAACTTATCTACTGTTATATTTTTTGTTTATCTGCTAAAAGATTGAATTTCTTTAACTTTTATCAATTGACACTGCAGGTTGCCATAGCAGTAAAGGCGAATAAAACAGAAAAAACCAAATTGACTAAGAAATTGTTAGCGAAAAAAAAACTTTCTTCATCGTAAGATTTCAATTTAAAATTGAAATAATTCTATAAGTCGAGTAAAGGAAAAAAAACTTTATATTGAGATCAAAAGATTGTCAGGTGGTATTCACGCTTTGGCAGTGAAAAGTAATTTTTGCGCTTACTTTACTTCACAACTACGCTCTTGGAGTTTTCTTTGAGCTTAAAGTTAGCAATGATTTCTTATTTTTTTTCTATTCCTTTTTATTTCTTTTGAACGCTATTTGAACCACAATTGAAAGCGTCGTTCATTTCGAATGGCGCTACAGGAAGACATTTTTTTCTTCATATTTTTTTTTTTTTTTTCATCAAATCTAAACTTTGAACCTACAGGTCGAAGAAACGTAAATAGTAAATAGCAGCGCGCAGCACTATCGCAACGTGCCGTGTGTTGATGGCTGCCTGCCGCACGTCGCTAACTGCCAACAGCACACGGTGGTAGAAGTGGAAGTAGCGTCGTTCGTTCATTGCACTTGCAGCAAAAGCAATTGCTCTTGGCAACCCTAGCACACAGGGAAGTTCACAAATAAATAGAAAAAAAATAGAGCAACAAATGATTTTAAAAGAAAATGTAATGAACGGGAAAAAGAAAAGCAAAAAAAAAAGGAGCAACGGTAGCGCTGCAGCGCAAACAAAAAGGAATTTTTAGGTAAAAAGGAAAATTTTAATGAAATTTTCCAGTTCGCAAATTGAATATGGCAAAGCTTTTCGGAGATAAAAGTTGCTACTCCTGTTACATTGAATTTATTTCCTTTTGCGATGCAATGCAGAAGGTGTCATTCTGTAATCTGTCAGTTGCTCTTTACAAAATGTTTTATTTAAATTAAATTAATGAAGTTACAAATTTAATAATATGTGTATATTGTGGAATTTTCCTCCGCAGCTGTAAAATGAATCTATCTTCATTCATCTATTCATCTTACTAGTACGCAAGTACGATTTCTATGAAAATTGGTGAAAAGTTAGTATTCGACACACATATTACTGTGGTAAAATGATTTTCCGAAATTCTGAAAATTTTCAAGATGGCGGCCATAGGAAGTCCGATCCAACCTTTGAATACTCCCATATTTGAAAATTTATAGCTCCTCGGCTTTTTAACCGATTTTAATGAAATTTTCAGGGTTTCTGTAGAAAAGTATGAACTTTTGAAAAAAAAGAAAGAATAATTACAATACAAAAAAAAAAAATTTATTTTTGGTCAAAAAAAACCTTTTTCTTTTCCAAAGTTATTTCGGGGCTTGGAGCACCCCTTTTACTTTATTTTTTAAATATTTTTATTTCAAAGTAAATTTTATTGCAAATATTTTCCAGCCCTCAAAATTGTAGTATGTTTTACGGTTATCAAATTATGACTTTTTGAAGTTGTATAATGTTGAGTTTATCATGAGTCGTTTATGCGCTACCATATAGGGCTGCCACCGTCCGGACGGTTTTTTTTTTCAGTGAATCTTACTGAAATTTTTCATAGAATTTTTTTGTGGAATATTTCAATCCATTATAACCAAGTTTTTCGATAAAGGGGTCAAAAAGACCCATAAAAACGAGATATAATGGGTTAAGATGTTCTAAAAAATTGTTCCTTGTTTGATTTCATGTTAACCTCCTAGAACATATTAACCCATTATATCCCGTTTTTATGGGTCTTTTTGACTCCTTTATCCAAAAAAACTTGTATTTGCAGTTCGAAAAAAAAAGACTAAGCGAAGTCGGACAAGAGGGCGTGGCAACTCCAATATGAGCAAAAGTTTCTAAATCTTTGCTGAATGCGTTTTTTGAGATAATCCAACCAAATTTCACGCAGACACTAAGGAACAGTAAGCAAAAACTAGGTAAACTCAGAGAAGAGGGTGTGACACATCTCATATGTTGGGTATATTATTTTTTGGCCAGGCCAAAGGTAACACCCTTACTAGGTTTTTTTGCTATTTCCATTGTTCACAAATGAATTAACCTATTCGAACCGGTTGCGACAATATATCCCAAAATTTTTTGAATAAATACATAACGTCACTTAAATTGAATGAATTAATAAAAATTAATGCAATATTTAGTAACCACTCTTTTTTCTTATAACCATTCCAAGGAAATTATATTCTAAAAATTCAAATCAAAAACATCTGTTAGGAATACAGACAGGAAGCGCCTCTGGCGGTGAAAATTTGAATTTAGAGATGGTCAAACATTTTACTTATATTAAGTTTCTAAGGTTAACCTATCACAAATATTGTGTACCCACAGTTTTTTTCGGGTCGAAAGGGTTAAATAAGGAATATTCATGAAAACGAACAATTTTCTTCAATTCAAAGCTGTTTTGCACAACTGCCCAAAAACGCGTCTTTAGCGCCAACAAGCATTACTTCTCAATTTTTTTGAATTTCAACCGAATCATTCAGCTAGAAGTAGTGTTTTGAGATGTACTAGCGTTTCTATATACTGAGATGTTAAAAAAAATTTAATTTCATGGGAAGATTTTTATCCTAGAAACCGACATTTCGCACAACTCCCCACTTCTCGCTACTAAACTCATATATAGGAATTAGATGAAAAGATAATGGCTGCTGGTTTATGGAGTTAAAGATTTCAAACATCACTTCTAAATCCATCATCTTCTGTGATAAATCCTCGGTAAAATGACAACACTACCGAAATTACACATTCCTTTGCCAACTACAAGTCCATACACTTTCATTTCACACTCCCACACAGCTCAAACACCATTCACCCACCCACTATTAAATCATTCATTGTCTGTCGGGCTGTTTATTAAAAATTTTTACAGTATTTTTTTTTTTTTTTTGACGACGTTAAGGCAGCGTTATTTGAGCGGCCAAAGAAAAAAAGCCCCAAAATTTATTAAATACATTTACGAGCCATTTGTCTGTTTGTCCATTATTATATTCTTTAGGTTTTAGCTTCCTTTTGGTATGCCGCACGTTAAGCTTTGAGATATCTTTTTTCCAATAGAGGTTTAACTTAACACCTTATATACTAGAGGGGAGTGATGCTGAGGGATGCGCAGCATAAGGCGGAAATTTCAAAATAAAATTTGTGCACACAGAGTTTGTTCAGCAAAAAAATTTCACACCAACACAGCGAATATAATAATGATTTCGTAATGCAAAGGATTTAATTTATAGGTTTCTGAGGATTACAATTTTCAGGGGTTAATTGAAAGCATTCAAAATTTATTTTGCCATGAAAATGTTGTGTAATTAAATATTAATTGCATAAGCATTGATTACGACGACGACGACGTACAATATAAATTGCTGATATTTGTCTACAAGACAAAAGGATTACCAGCATGCAGACTTTGATGTTGTGAAGAAATTAAAAAAAAAAACAAAAAGAGTTTAAGTTTTTCATCGATGAAAATTCAATGAAACGTAGGAAATAATACCAAAACAAATTCAAAGCTAGAATATTTACTGAAGGAGTACACACTAAAAAATTATTGATAACTATTCATACTTTTGATTCCCTTTAGTATAGACTTTGAACTTTTTTGGCATTAAATTCCGATTTTTTCCAAAAAAGTTTCAAATTTATTCCAAAAAAGTATGAAATTTATTCCAAAATAGTTTGAAATTTTAAACTTTTTTGGTATTAAATTCCGATTTTTAGTTTTACATCAATGAAAATTTGATGAAACGTATAGAATAATACCAAAATAAAGTCAAAGCTAGAATATTTACTGAAGAAGTACACTCTGAAAAAATGATAGTTTACTTTTCATACTTTTGATTCCCTTTAGTATTGATTTTGAACTTTTTTGGTATTAAATTCCGATTTTTTCCAAAAAAGTTAAAAATTTATTCCAAAAAAGTATGAAATTTATTTCAAAATAGTCTAAAATTAATATTTTTTTTGGCATTGTTTTATATAAATACTTTTTGGTTTTAAAATCAAATTAAAATTTTCACAGTGTAGGTGTAATTTTTGAAGTTCAAAGAAGTTGTACTTTCCGAAATAGAAATATTTCAATGTGGTACTGTTAGCACAACTAGTTTCAAAGTAAAATTATATTCAAAAATATAAGTTGCTTAGTTCTCGAAGTAGAGCAGTTGATTTCAAAGTAGAAAAAAAGTTTCTAGTATAAATACTATAGATTTCAAGTTGAAAGAAGTTCTCGAAATAGAAGTTCTAAGCTTTTCAAGTAAGTACATATCAAAAGTCAAGTAGTTCTTGAAGTGGAAACATTTGTCCAATAAATATGCTCTTCGAGAAGTACTTCACGAATGTAATATTCGGAGATGAAGTATTTTGGAGTAGAAAACATGAAGTTCGCAAAGTGGTAGTTCTTTTCATGGTAAATAATTCTCGAAGTAGAACAAATTTTCAAAGTTGAAGTACTTTTAGAAATGTATTTATCGTATGAAATTTTAGAGATGGAGTTTTTCAGTGTAAAAAACATGAAATTCCCAAAGTACTAGTACTTTTTGTAGTAAGAGTTATAGGTGTGGAATAATTTCCCGAAACAGAAATAATTTTCCAAGTAGGAAGTATTCGTTCCCTAAATAGAAGTAATTCTAACATTAAAAGAAGGAAGTTCCCGAAGTCAAAGTTCTTCCTGCAGTAGTTTTCAGATTAAAAACCTAAATAAACTAAATTTATTTGTCGAAGTGAAAAAATTTCTTGATGATATTTCCATTTGAGCAGCAAGTTGATTACCTATCTCAAGAACTTTCTCATGAACATTTAAATCCTTTGTTAAAGTAGCTTATTATTGTAACAATTTCAGCATTACATCGCCTTAAGTAAGAACTCAGCGTTGATTCTGCAAAATTACTGCAATTGTCTGTGTGTGCTGCTCGCAAATTTCTACTCTGGAAAATTCAATTCAAATTATCAACTGCTATTGAGTTCGAAGCATAAATACTCATTTGCTTTCATTAAATAATTTTTTAATTTTCTTTTTATTCTCATTCACGTGCGCTAATTACAGCGCTGCAGTGTTCATCACAAACACAATCGTGTCATTAATCCAACTTCAAATCAACATCATATGTGACGTGACGTGACGTGCTGCGTGCTGCAGAGTCATCAGCAGCAGCAGCAAGAAGTGTTACCAACATTTTTCTAAAGTTTTTGTTCTTACGAGAATTTAGCACAATGATAAGATGAAATGGTGGCAATGCAGCAGAAAAAATATGATGGGGAAAAACTAAAGAAAGTTTTTTGCAACGCGTGATGCTTTTCATCTTACAAAATGCAGCATTTTTTCTTCACAATGTAGCCAACTAATGAATGATTGTAGTAGGAAATTAGCTGAAATTCTCTTCGCACAAAGAAGAAAATTCTATATTTCCAAATAGTTTTAGTGAAACACAAACTTAATATCTTTCAAATTAAAAAGAAAAGGGAACTAAGACCATAAGAAATTATTAAAATTAATTTGCTTAGCTTTGAGTCAGGATGCATAATAAATTGTCTACTACCGCTATTGCTTTATAACTGACTTTCAGCACTTACTAGAGTAATGGTATCGTTCGCACTTATACCTTGGAAGATTCTTAGCATTTTATGCCTTATAAACTTTTTTCGTGAGATGCCTTGCTTTTGAGTTAAAAATGCGTTCTGAGTGTTTCCTTCAAAGATTTAAGTGAGCGACCTCCCAAAACAGCTTTTATTTTCAGAAGGTTATAACCTTTACTACGGTCGTTACATTTTTATGTTCTTGGCATCATTTGATAGGGAAAAATTTCTTCAAGAAAACTTGATGTGCAGATTGCTCTTGAAGGCTTTTAATTTCAAGATGTTGGCCTTTAAAAAAAGTGTACTGAAAAATCACTAAACTTGATTTAAAAATTCTTTTGATTTTAAAATCAGCGTAAATTTCTGAAGAGAATGTGATATTTCCCACGAAAATCCTAAAGAAAAAATATTTTTACATTTTTATCATTGAAACGCACCTTTGAATTTTTCCGATTAAACCATTACTTTCAGAGATACCATCCTTTGAAGGAAAGGTTTCGGAACTACATTTAAAAGACTAAACTAAATTTCTATGAAGTTGCAAAACTTTTACGTCGATGGATGTTATCTTGAAAAGTATTGATCAAAAGGAAAAAGTTCAAAGATGAGGCTTAAAAAGGAAGACTATGACTATCCGATGCTCTTGGTAACAGTCCTGGATATGGCCATTTCCTAAGTGACAAACGTGACTGTCCCTACACATTTAAAGTGCAAAATAAGTGTTGAACGTGTCATCTTTTCCATTAATCGGGTAATGATTTGCATATTTTTAAGTTTTTTAGTAAGGTTGATTTAAGCCCAATTCAGTTTGGGGAGGAAAAAAATATTCTACGCTGTTCTGGTGACAATTGTGATATTTGTTAAACTGACGACTGCAACATTTTATTATTCTTAAGTTTTAAGAGTTTCTTGCTTTTGATGACCACTAGTGAAATTTTACGTAGAATATTTTTGCAGAACACTTTAACCCAATATAACCAAGTCTTTTTGAAAAAGGTGTCAAAAACATCATAAAACAGGATATAATGGGTTAACGTGTTCTAGGAAAATGTTCCTCGTATGATTTTATTATAATCTTGGGATGGAAAAATTTATCCAAAATGTAGTTTTAGAATTTTACAGTATACATAGAATGAAATTTCAAAAAAAACGTTACTTTTGAGCCAAAACTGACGAACGTGACCAACTTTAAATAGCTTTTAAGTTTATTTTTTGCAATAGATTTATTTTTTATTTTTGGTTTATTTACACTTAGTTTTTGAAACACTTGCTGCTTGGTTTGCACTTGAT